>WAAB01018388.1:0-30471 GCA_013389865.1 Piaya cayana | reverse complement strand
ATCACAGAATCACCGGGTTGGAAGAGACCCACTGGATCATCGAGTCCAACCACTCCCACAAAACACTAAACCATGTCCCTCAGGACCTCGTCCACCCGTAACTTAAACACCTCCAGGGAAGGCGAATCAACCACCTCCCTGGGCAGCATAGGTACAAAGACTTAGATTTAGAAGTCTAGGTCCCCCTTTTAGCAGCCTAATACCACCAGCCTAGTGTCAACAAGAAAGCTCTTAATTGTAATTGGCATAATTTTGTGAATGGGAGGAGAGTTTGCGATATTGACTAATATCAAAGAATTTAATTAATCTGTTTCTTACCTATTTTTCATTCCTTCCTCTTCAACTGAGTCATTTTTTACACATAATGTAGTATGAGTAAAGGCTAATGTGTGGGTAACACAGAGGCCTAGTGAAAAGAAAGGTTATTTCCATTCCACTTCTAAATTGCATTCTTGAGTCTCCCCATCTCTGCACAACTCGGAGTCCTGTGCATCCCATCTTATTTCTTAGCCATAGACTCCCTCTCTCATCAGTTTCACGCACTTACATATTATGACAGTCTCTGCAACGCAGCCAGACCCTCAAACTTTCTTTTTAATTTGGTTTCAAGGAGGTATCATCAACTCCTAAGTAGGGAACTTTTGCAACTTACATTACTGTTTCTGACCCCTGTTGCATTACCTTTCCAGAGATCACAGTTTTGCATACTTGAAACTGTATCACTCTCCTGCCCTGGTATTTCATCTATAAAAATGCATCTGATACTAACTTTCCATGGGAAAGTAAAGCATCAGTTTGGTATTGCCTTCTTCATGGTGGTGTGGGTATGGAAGCAGCGGCTAAGAATGTGCAAGACTGCCAATATACAAAGTAATATGTGNTTTGCAAAAACACAGGAAACAAACTGGTATTTTGCTAAAAAAACCCTGAAATTAAGGAAATCTAAGAATTCTGGCTTAATAGTTCATTTAATGCACATAATTTACCAAAACAAGGAAAAATGCTGCTTTTAATGCATATTCCCAGATGTTCAACTGCAGAATATGTGGATGGTACATTCTGCATTTCTGAGGCTATGGAAGATGCATATTTTACAACAGACATTTTTCGTTGTTATAGTTGCAAATACAGTCTTTAAGAAATTAACAGAACACATACAGCACAAATGCAGAAACAGAGTGAAACAGTAGCTTTCAGAGACAGTGACACAACAACTCTCCTTGACAGAAACGTAATAGGAATCGCTAGGTTGCCAGCTGTGACTATTCCAGAAAAAAGCTTGAAGTAAATAGATCTTTTCATATTTCAAATGTACCTCCTTTGCACTTGCATAAGGATGCTGCAGTGTTTCCCCAATGCACTGGTACTTCAAGAAGGTATTCCCAGGGCACGCATCATACGCCTCCTCAGAGGCTGGCCTATGGACCTGAGCTCAGTCTCTTGTGAAAGGCTAACATCTGACACCTGCCTTCAGTGGGGAGGGAAATATGTGCTGAGAAAAAAGACCAACAGATGGAGAACTTGGAGAAGGGACAACACCTTCAGACACTGTAATGTTTCTGAACTGAAATATTCCACTGACTTACTCAATGGAAAACAATAAAAAACCCCAACCAACTCTCCACTAGATTGTGATATATTTTTTTCTGCAAAGTGATTTTATCAGATCTAATCCCTAACCCCAGCAACCACATAGTCGTAATGCGTGACCCTCCACCATTCCCTTATTTAAATGCTCTTTCACCAGAAATACACAAGAAGCTACACGTTCCTCTCACTGATGCAGAACAAGTTGCAGCTTTTTAGAAATGGCTTTTGAATTTGTCTTTCTATATTTACAAAGTTAAATTATTTTTGCCCAAATAGTAACTTAAACAGAAAAGATTAAAGATAATTGACTAAGATTAAGCATAACTAACAACAAAGATTGATGTAAAGCTTTTATGGTCACCCCATAAATCAAATACAGGGCAAGTAACTACTAAGTTGAAACTTTGCTACATGAAGTTTTGACCGAAAACAGTATTTCTGGACAAGGTATCAACTCCTGAAAAACCAGGACTGGATGACAGAAGCAGATGCTTGCAGCATGTAAGGTATCTGTCTCTTTTAAGTTTAAATAAGGCATAATTAAGGGCAGAAGGTTATGAGAATTTAGCTAGAAACACTGTATGAATTGTCAGTAGTATGAGAATATCCTACAACATATTCTATAATTTTGTTTCACTAGACAAATCTTTTTATGCCATTGCACCCTACAAATCTGACAAATTGTCTGTTATAATTTTACTGCTGAGAGTACATGACATTCACTTTTTTTGCAGGAAGTTTGTGTAAAATCCCCTTGCATGTATATGCCAACCAGCATACAAGTTGTTCTTCCATAAGAAACACATTTGTCCTGCTTCTGCACAACTTGCCACATTTCTGCAAAATAATCAAGTTACTCAGGTTATGAACTTGGCTTTATCATGCTGGGAAGTAATATCACATATCTTAAAGGTTAATCCATTGATTGAAATCCAGGAGAAATTTAATCCTGGTTGGATCAAAATAGTAGTAAACTTTCTAAGGAATCATCTTCTGAGCAGTTCTTTAGCTTACTATGAGTGAGTCTACCACCTTTTTCTGTTCACAAGACACAGGAGTTAAAAGTTTGTACATTTCTGAATACTTTCCCTGTGTAGAAACATAGCTTTCTACATTACTTTGTACCTCTCAAGTAATATAAAACACCTTCTGGCTAGATACTCCACCGTTACATAGAAGCCTCTCAGTACCTCCCTAAACTCCAGAGTTTCTCACTGAAAAATGTTCTACCAGGTCAATCAGTTCTTTCACTTTTTGTAGACAAAATACAAAAAAAAAAAATCCACTCAGAAGGACAAGTCATACTAGAAAAATCAGACTCCCTAGGCACAAGTTTAGCACAAAATTATGTATGAACATAAGGGTCAATGTTTTTAATTAGTCCTAGAAGCGAATAACAAATCTCTACAACTAACAAAAACAAATTCAATTTCTCTTACTATATCCTTCTCCGTTTTTGTGTTTTTCTAATACTAATACAAAACACCTAATTAAGTGACAATTATTCATGTCCTCAACTAAGCAAATCCATTGTCTTGCACAAAGTTCCCTGTCAGTGGAAGGCTGTCAGCTCTGGAACCTCCTTCCATGGATAAATAGCTTTGGGTTTGTAAAACTTTTTTCTGCACTTCCAAGTAACCCACATATACATTACAGATAAAACGAGGGCAACAGTGATTCAGGGGGAGACCTCACTTAAAATTACTAGGTTTTCACTTGATAACTTCACTCCATTAAACACCTTACTAAACGAGAAACATGCTGTAGGACTCTTAACAATGGGAAAGTTCTATAGAATAACCCAAACTTAACTGTTGCACTAAGTTTGCTTGTGGCAACTAAACCAAAGCTCAGAGCAATGAATGATCTTTCTGAGTAAACATCATGAACACTGTCCACATCTAGTAATCTTTTTCTCCTTTGCAAAGCCTGTAAAAAAGGAGGTGCAGGAGGAGGTTCTAGGCGGAAGCAGCCTTCTGGATCTCTTCCAGACTTCGGAAATAAAAACAGCAAAACACCACCCATAAACATTGAAACTATTTTTTTTTCCAAATAATTTAAAAGTGATTGCTCCATTTTAAATAAAAACACTATTAACATGCCTCTATATTTTGTGTTTTCTGTCACTGTAAAGTGATAAAGGAGCACTATCTGAAGAAAATGCAGCACTGAACTCTTGTTTGTAACACTTCCAATTAAAATGCGGGTGATAAAGATGCTACATGGTCCAAAATGAGCTGTGAGGATTGACAGCTATTATTTGAGAGTCACTGACCCACAAAAATGTTTTGTTTGAGGCTTGGGAAAAAACAAAACAACCTGCGACTAGCTGATGTCAACCTCTACATGTGAGCAAACTTCACAACTTGAATAACTGACACAGGCTGAAGAATGCAACAAATCTGTTCAAATATTTACTCTCTTTAGGGTGGTCATACAAATAATAGAAGGTTTCAGCTATGTATTTTCTTTCCAGTGTTTCTATTTACATATTTTTTTAGAGGTCACCATTCAAAAAAATCTGAAGGTTTTTTTGATCTTGCTGGCAACTACAATATTGAAGTGTGATGACATGTTTTCAAAAATCTGGATTCAGATATGAAAATTATTTGCAGTTGCAAAAGTTCATTACCAATACTGACCGACAACTTTGAGACATTTTGCTCTCTTCTTTCTGCATAATTTTATCTGATGTAATTTGAGGATGAATACTGGTTACTTGTCAGTATTCTGATCAGTTGGTTGGCCAGTTTTATTTTTGATATATATATAGAGCCTTACAAGAAAAATATAGGTGATATACTAAGAATATATGTGGCATTTTTTTTGTTCTTAATTGAAGTAAATATGAAAAGTAAGGCAAGACAGCTGAATTCTACTCCTACATTAATATGGGTTTGCTCATGAGACCGTTACACTGCATTCCCCGGTAGAGACAAAGCATACATTCTACTTTGCAGACTTCTTAAAGCAGTGTTACAAACCAGGAAAAACTATGCTCTGAAAAAGGGATGTTTTTGCCAGCATAACTCTGTCTACACTAGAGCTTTACTGGAGCAGTTCCGTCAGTCATGGCATTACAGAAACATATATGTGGTAAACAGAGCTTTCAAGCAGCACTTCCAAAATAAACTTTCAAGGGAGGTCTACAGCGCTAGTCCTTGCTTAACACGCATGAGGTACATTTCTAACGAAGAAAACTAAATCATAAAAGACTGCACTGTTATAAGAAGTTCTACAGAAAAATTATTAAGAGACAATATTCAAAAGCGTAGTAGCTTTTGACCATTTTTGATACAGATGAAAGGCAGGAAATAATGTTAAAGACTAATTCAGCTCCAGTGAAGTGTTCTCCATTGATTTCCTGGGCTGCATCAAAAGAAGTGAGACTAACAGGACAGGGGAGGCGATTCTCCTCCGCTACTCCGCTCTCATGAGACCTCACCTGGAGCACTGCAATCACTTCTGGAGTCCTGAGAATAGCAGGAACATGGATCTGTTAGAGTGAGTCCAGAGGAGGGCCATGTAGATGATCAGAGGGCTGGAGCACCTCCCAAATGAGGACAGGCTGGGAGAGTTGGACTTGTTCAGCCTAGAGAAGAGAGGGCTCCGGGGAGACCTTCTAGCAGCCTTCCAGTACTTAAGGGGGCCTGCAGGAAAGCTGGGAGGGGCTCTTGATCAGGGAGTGCAGAGATAGGATGAGGGGTAACAGTTTTAAGTTGAAAGCAGGGCAATTTAGATAAGATACTAGGAAGAAATTTTTTCTGTGAGGGTGGTGAGGCACTGGAACAGGTTGACCAGAGAAGTCAAAGATGTCCCACCCCTGGAGGTGTTCAAGGCCAGGTTGTATGAGGTTTTGAGCAACCTGAGCTAGTGGAAGGTGTACTTGCCCATGGCAAAGGGGTTGGGACTGGATGATTTTTAAGGTTCCTTCCAACCCACACCATTTTACAATTCAAAAATTGACGCTGCAAGTGAAAATAAGACCACGTGACTAAGCTAGGAATATTAGATGGGTATTAAAGTTATGTATATTTATCAGAAATGGATGGCATACTTAGATATATATATAAATCAAATGCTAAGTACAAGCTGAACTGCAATCTACAAGAGATATATGAGGCCATAAGAAGAGGCTCTATAAATACAGTAGAAGGAAGAGAAACATACATGAAAGTACAGAACAATTAGCAAAAAAAACCTGACAAAAGATGAAACTAATAAGGCTGAATTAAATTTCTTCTTCACTTACATTCCCTCAAGGGTTAACTGTAAGAAGAGAGCAAGAAACAGGCCTATCATTTAATCCTCACTCATTTAGTAAGCCATAATGTATTAAACAGTTTAAGGGAACATTAGAAATAATGCATGAGTTGACAATATAGACAGCAGCTGTACCAAACGGGAATTAAAACCTCAGTTGGGCTGATAGGGTCTATCAAAACTCCTCAGAAATAAGAAAGTACATATTACTAAGAAATAAACCAAAACTTTCCTCAGGCAAGGTTAGAAAGCCAGCTTCCTCATCTGTAGCTAATACAGAATGAGATAACTTTACACGAAAATAAGAAAACTGTCTAATGAACAGATGGGCTTATACAGACTATGGTTTTTTACCCTAAAGAACTTGAAAAAATTTCTGTTAGTGGTGAGATGAAAAGTAAGGATTTTGGTCTGAGATGGCATTGCTTTCACACTGAGCTTCTCATTTGTGCATCTGACCACCTATTACAGACAACAGAGACCCTGTTCAATTCACAGAATCCCTGCCTGGACACAGGTGCGTACTGCCACTGGAGATTTTCTAGGGTTTTCCATCACTTCCAGCTGCTGACCTGGAGGGGTACAGACCCTCAAAGATTTTGCATGATACCTGCCATGCCATGCAAATATCCTGGCACATCACCTGGCACATGTGTGTTTGAGGCACGGGTGGATGAGGTGCTAAGGGGCATGGTTTAGTGTTTGATAGGAATGGTTGGACTCGATGATCCAGTGGGTCACTTCCAACCTGATTATTCTATGATTCTATGTCACCTACCAAACGTTAACTCTCCATCTGTTATAAGTGGAAGCCAAGACCCTCGCTCACAGGTGTATCAGACAAAGTATGTTTAGGTGTCAACTGGAATTGGGTATTGCCCTTTGTCTCTGAACCTAGGTAATACTGCTACATCATTCTTCTTTGAGCAACCACCAGCTAGAGATCTTAGTATTTTTGTATAAATATTTTTTCTTTTAAGTTTCTTTTCCTCTCTTTTTACCCTTTTAAACTATGGATTTCATGTTACTTTCACATATTATTTCTTCATGCCTTAATTCTATCACACTGTTTTCTATTTACACATAATACTACTACCTTTTTATCATTTTACACAAAATTCTGGTTGCACACAACTTTGAAAGCACAATTTCTGCAGGGAATATTTCCTGAACTCTTATTTCCTGTTCATGGGGATTAAGATGAAGACGATGTTTAGATAAACTGGATAGGTTTGCATCAGGTAGACCTAAACAATCCATATCTGACATACAGTTGGTTATCAAAATCTCCTGGGTAATGCAGAAAGTCCTAGCAGAAAGTAAAAAGGCAAACATAGTTGTTATCAACCAAAAAAAAAAAAAAAGGAAAAGGCAAGACAGAGGTTACAGATAAACCAGCCTAACCTGAGAGCATCCCAGGGTAAATTATTCTGTAAGTGCAGAAGTATATGAAACAGCTAAGGCAAGTTTTTAGTGAACAACAGTAACAAACATTTATTTTTCTAACAATATAAACAAGCCTGGAATATTAAAAGAATACAACAAATGGGATACAGCTTGACCTTAACATGGCCTTTGACTTTGTCCTACCTGATTGTCTTAAAATGTAACCACAGAAAATTAGTTTAGATTAAATCACCTGTAGATGGTTGCAGAACCAGGTTCATCCAAACCTAAGTATCATAATAGGCATTCCACAAAGTTTTGTGCTGGTTTCACTGTCTTCCAGTAATTTAATTAATGAAGTCAATGATTTTTAAAAACCCCAAAAATAAAACTGTAATCTGGGAGCGGATGCAAGCATTTACATGGTCTCAATAAACAGGAGAAATGATCTGAAATCAACATGAAATCAATGAAATGTGTGTAAAGTACTCTAACAAGGAGGAAGAAAAGAAAATAGGTACAGTTAAAAAAAAATCCATCTGGTTTAGCAGCAGGAAAGTAGAAAAGGACCTACAGGAACCACAAACAGAACAAAGTTAGCAGGCTATACAAAAACATACAAATGACTGTCTGGAGCATGGCAGCCTATTCTGCCCAGTATTCAGACCCTCGGAGAAACATAAGCAGTGTGGGGCATCACACTTCAGAAGAGACTTCAGAAAAGAAAGATAAACATATAAAATATTCAGGAAAAAGATATTACAATAAACTATTCAGCTCTGTAGTGTTCATCTACATCACCACAAAGCCACCAGTTCAACAGTAACTAACAAAACCCTCACATTCACTTAAAATGCAGACAAAAAAAAAGCTATATGGTCCTCAAAACACCTTGCACTGAGGAGTGATGCTCAGATGATCCTCTCCTGCTAGTTTTGCTGCCATGGTGGCAGCATCCACCTGATAGGAATTAACAAGCAGTTGGGTAAAGCCAAAAGCAGACTCCAATCTTAAACTGCCACTTCATAGCCACCTGGAGCCTAGGCTTCACCTCCAAGCAGGCATCACCATTACTTGCAAGACATCAGAAAGAGAAAATGCAAATCTGTCTGTGACAGTGAAGCTTAGTCAAGATTCCTACAGCACACCACTTCTAGCAACCCACTGTTACAAAGCGGGTTTTTGGATCACCAGTTGTTATAAATAGAAGGAAAAAGAAGAATCACAGAAACATGCACCACTTACAGGAACACAGCATGGAACAACAACATAGCCACCTTTGAAGTTTAGGAGAGAGAAACAAAGCCAGAGAGTCATGAACTTAAATGAAAACATCTGTTTCTAACCAAGTATCTAAACCTGAGCTGGCTGACATGTACTTCTTTTATTGGCAATGGAGATGTCAGCTGAACCTCAGGAGAAATTCATCTCACCCTAACACAGATGGGCAAAATGGACTCAAATGAACCACACTCTAGAAGCGGCTACTTCTTTTTAAATTGTGAAGGGAGCCTAGGATGAAAGGTTTTGGTTTAGATAAGTAAAAGTTAACAGAAATCCCACCCTACATGTGTAATGACAATATTAGTGAAGAACATATTAGTCAATTTTACTGATTTCTTTTCTAATATTGTTAGCTTTTCCTTTTCATTTTGATTTCTAAAGTAGTACAGTGAGGAACTATCAGCTAGAACTCAGTAGAACTATCTTTCATCTGATAATGCTGATTTGATAAAAATTATTCACATTTGCAGAGTTAGTTAGTCCTGGCAAGGTCTACAAAATTAATCCAAGTGCTTGGAGGAAAATGATAAAAAACAAATTGAGAAGTTAAGTGAAGCTTCCATAGTCCTCTCATTGTCTATTTTTAATTATTAGAATTTAGATTATTACAAGGAGAAGAAAGGACAAAATATAAGGTCAAAAGATATTCTTTTGTCAATTGTTGAAAGAGAAGGTAAATGGAAAATTATGCTTTCTCTGAGCAATAATATACTGGTGTAAGCAAATACTCCCTTCTGCAGTTCATGATCCATACTTAGGTATGGTTATTGAGTTGTTCAATATGCTTTAGTAAGTGTTTCACAGAATACTTCAATGTAATTTTTTAGCTGTAACTGGTGATAATGAGTTCCATATACTATGCAAATATATTAGTGAATAATTCATGAAATGAATGTCAAACTGCAGCATGATAAACACAATTTGCTGTGGGCATTATTTGAAGCCAGGGATTGATAGTTTTGGGGTTTTTTTGTTGGATTTGATAATTACATACAACTTTACAAAAATGCACGCTTTCTCAAACTTACCACTGGTGACTTTCAGCACTCCTGGCATCCAGCTGAACAGCCTTTTCAGCTTTAATCTTTCCTGTAAATGGAACACAATATATTAAAGGATTTATTGTAGTCTTTGACGTTTCAGGCATTCCAAGAATAAAGCAACCTGATATATTCTAGCTGCAAAGAAAAAAATGCCTTCTTCTCTTGTAAACATTTAGATAGACAATGAATGTAACACCTTGGCTTGACATCATTTACACACCCACAGACATGGCCCATAGACAGTCCTTCTCTGGCACTTCCCCAGCCCCAATACCATGGGGACCAGAATCAAAAACAAATATGGTAAAACTCATGGGTTGGGATAAAAATAGTTTAACAGGACAGAAAAGGAGGGGTAAAACAGTAACAATAACAATAAAAGAACATATAAAGCAAATTATACACAGTGTAAACCACTCACTGCCCAGAAAATGGACGCCACACGTGGTCCTGATTCAGAATCCTGAACCACGTGTCCCAGCCACAATTACCAAGCCCCAAAGCAGGAATCCAAACTGCACCACGGTATTGAATACTCTTTTGGCCAGTTTGGGTCAGCTGCCTAGGCTGCATCCCCTCCTAGCTTCTTTGAAAATTAACTCTATCCCAGCCAAACACCCAGGACAGGGTACAATTTTAGTACTTTCACTTCAAATCCAATTCAGATACAGGAACATCATGGAAGGACTGGACTGGACTGCCAAAGGAAGCTGCGCTGTCTGTAAGACTGAAAGACCTGTAAAAGCAGGTTAAAGAAGCACCTGTCAGAACCAGAAAAGCTGCTTCCTGCCTTGGGTATAAGAAGATTCTGTCCAGCACAAAGACTTCCATCAAGTTCCACTTTTAACTGAATAAAGATGATATAAGGCGATTTGATCAAATCCGCACTCCTGCTAGGAATTTCAGATGAGATGCTTGCTGTTTGCCAAGTCTCAGCTGCAGCCAATTAAGCCACACTGACATTTCTGTATTAAAAGTTAACTTCATCAAAACAATAACAGCATACACAGTCCTCCAACCCAACAGAATGAAAAAAACCCCATGAAACTACTGCCAGCTCCCCCACAGTCTCAATCCCTCTGCATCACTTCCAGAAAACTGAGATGAAAAAGGTTGCCACCACCCACCACTTCATGAGAATGAGCCAAACTCAGCTGGCTACTCAACACATAAGACCCATTTCCATTCCATTATTCTTTATCTCTGCAAAGGAACCAGAGTTGACTGTTGTAATTTAGTATAATAATCCTCAGTGCACTAGATGACTTCAGTACAAAGCAGCCAAATTGCTACTAGAGCAAAGAGTTTATAAATCAAGTAGCTAAGAGAGTGCAAGTCTTTCTGAGTATTTAGATTGCAAAAGATATTGACAAGGACCTTGGACAAGCTGAAGCTGGCCATGGAATATGTACTGACAGCAGAAACAGATGACAAAGGGCAGCCAAATCTGCTTTGTCAGTGATGTCGTCACAGCTGACAGAACAAAAAATAGAGACAGGGAGAAGAGTCAAAAAAGACAAAATAACCCAAACCTGGAATACTCTTATAAATCCTGAATTTGGTGCAGCAAAAAAAAAAAAAGAGAGGTAATGAAGAAAACAAAGGAGAAAGTATTCCCAGACACAGGCAGAAAGGGTTATTGTAAGAACAGTGCGTTGACCTGAGGAGAGTAACACAGATAAAAAAGATGTAGGTTTTAGTGTAATAAAGAGAAGACCCAAAACAAAAAGGGAAATTTAAACTGTAGCTCTAGTCACAATATGCATCCAGGCAGTTAAAGTATGGGCAATGCTTTTAAAATTAACAAAGAGGAAGTGCTGCGAAGAAGAAAATCAGAATTTTGCTGAGATTATGCTGTCAAATTGAACATACAGAGAGAGATGCCTGAAAGCAACACCAATAATAATATATGACTTCTGTTTCTGTTCAACAGTTTTTCCAGATTCACAAAGTTTCATCCCCACCACCGCAACAAAAGAGGCTGCTGATATGCAGGAGCACTCCTTTGCCACAGGAAAGCAGAAAAACAAACATGGACTTTGACTTGGCATTTATTCCTCTCACTCTCTCGAAGTTGTAATTAAGAAACTGTGCTGACAGCGTCTGTTCTTTTCACTTTCTGTATCTGCCTGATTCTCAACAGAATACAGAATTTTAAAGCAGCATCCAGAGTCAACAGCCTGCAACTTTGACCCACAACACCTCTTCACCAATTCTAGATCTCTCCAGGGAGGAAAGGATTGACTGCAGTTGTATACCGTGGCAGCTTATTTCATAAAACATTATTATTATGGTACAAGTGCCCCCGTTTATTGGATTGGGAATTCCTTGAATTGGAAAACTTAACTGAAGCTCAAAGCATGTTTCACTACATTCAGACAGCATTCTACATAAACATTTTTCCTCTGCTTACCATCAGTAACGTATTTCCTCTTCTCCTCAGCATCAGTAGTCATCTCAAACAGATCTCCATAAGCACGCACAAGTCTCCAAAGGAAGTCCACATAGTTTTCATACTGAAAGTAGAGGATAGCTGGGTCCTTAAACTGATCAGAACGTGATTTAGACAGTAGTTTCACAATGCTTAGAGCAGACTATCAGAACATGGTATAAATCTGGTTATTTTGCACCTTTTCATATCACTTCTAGTTTAAGTAACAACCAGATGACCATTTTTTCACAACCAAAGAAGAAGAAAGCCTTTGGAAATATTGTGGACTGTCTAAAAAGAGGTTTTATTTCATAAATCAGTTCTAAAATTTTTGTTATAACAAATAAAAAGGTAACACTGTAAAGCACAACAGATCCCTGAATGATGTGATGTATATTTTCTTTACGTATGCTGTAAGCACCACACTCACTCTCAATTAGTATCTCATCCACCTTCCTGGGTTTTAATAAGCAAATGAAAATATAATCAAAACTAATGCTTGCCAAATCAGGAAAAAATGATACACATGATACACTGAACTAAGCAGTGCACATCAAACCACTTTGAAATCTTATCTAGAGTTACATATGTGCACAGAAAAGTCAAAGGAGAAAAAAAATCACATTAAGTATAACAGAAAGGTATAAGCAGACTACAGGCTCATAGTCCTATTTCCTGAGTCTGGTTACTATTTAATTCCACAGGACCTTCTCACAAAGACTGTTCTAAAACCAGCAAAAGTTAAATATCATTTACAAAGAAAAAGGCCATCATCTTTCTTCATCACATGCCACAATACATACTTGAAGCAAAGCCTCAAAGCTACAGAGCCTGGAAGGGATATAAAATAACAAAACTTCTACACCCAGCCAACATGAATACCACCTTGAAATATTTATTTTTACTGTATTTTAAAAATACATGTGAAATGTCATCTTCCTTTCCTGTGCGCATTTTAATGCTTGTATCAAGGGAGTTATCAAAAGCAGTGCAAAGCATAAGCCAATAGCAACATGATATTAAATTTGTCCATTAATACCTTGTCATTTTTCTCAAGCAGCAGTCTGAAGGCCTCTTTTTTATCGTTCTCTGAACCCTTGTGCAAATTGTCCACCTGCTGTAAAAGATTAAATAACTCTTCTTCTTCTTCTGATTTCACAACAGCATCAGGTGATTTCACACATCCCTTTTCTTCCTCAGAGTCTCCTTCAGAATCAGTATGAGCTGTAAGATAACTAAAATCACAGAAAATAATAACCATCTGTGCTAAAAATATTGGTAAAGCCCTGTTACATTCAAATTAAGTAAGTTCATCCACTTGTTCAACCTTAAAGAAGTTTTTTTATTCATGGCATCAATATTATTATTCTTTTTTTTGAATCATAGAATCACCAGGTTGGAAGAGACCCACCAGATCATTGAGTCCAACCATTCCCACCAATCTCTAAATCATGCCCCTCAGTACCTCATCCACCCGCACCTTAAACACCTCCAGGGAAGGCGAGACAACTACCACACTGGGCAGCCTGTTCCAGTGCCTAATGACCCTTTCTGTGAAAATCTTTTTCCTTATGTCGAGCCTGAACATCCCGTGGCAGAGCATGAGGCCATTCCCTCTTGTCCTGTCCCCTCTCACTTGGGAGAAGAAGCCAGCTCCCTCCTCTCTGCAACCTCCTTTCAGGTAGGTGTAGAGAGCAATAAGGTCTCCCCTCAGCCTCCTCTTCTCCAGGTTAAACAACCCCAGCTCTCTCACTCGGTCCTCATAAGACTTATTCTCCAGCCCCTTCGCCAGCTTTGTCGCTCTTCTCTGGACTCGCTCTAGAGTCTCAACATCCTTCTTGTGGTGAGGGGCCCAGAACTGAACGCAGGATTCGAGGTGCAGTCTCACCAGTGCCGAGTAGAGAGGGAGAATAACCTCCCAGGAACTGCTGGTCACACCGTTTCTGATACAAGCCAGGATGCCATCGGCCTTCTTGGCCACCTGGACACAGTGCTGGCTCATGTTCAGTCGGCTGTCGACCAACACCCCCAGGTCATTCTTCTCCTGGCAGCTTTCCAGACAGGTTTTTCCCAGTCTGTAGCACTTCATAGGGTTGTTGTGCCCCAAGTGCAGGACCCGGCATTTGGCATTGTTAAACTTTATGCCATTGGTCTCTGCCCAGCAGTCCAGCCTGTTTAAATCTCTTTGCAGAGCCTCCCTACTCTCCAGCAGATCCACACTTCCACCCAGCTTAGTGTTGTCTGCAAACTTGCTAAGGGAGCACTCAATCCTTCATCCAGGTCATTGATAAAGACATTGAACAGGGCTGGACCCAGCACTGAGCCCTGGGGAACTCCACTTGTCACTCCCTTTCACATTCCCTGATGGTCCTCAGCCTTTCCACTTCTTTCCTCAGCTCTTCCACCAAAATGAAGGAGTTCTCCCACCTGAGCACAGTTTCCACAGGTGAAGCCAGTGCCAAAGGCGGCCACTGTGGGAGGGGGTTCCGTCTGCATGGCAGCTTCCATCTACAGAGAAGGGTTACAGGGAGGATCCAGGGAACTACAGGCCTGTCAGTCTGATCTCAGTGCCAGGGAAAGTCATGGAACAGGTGATCTTGAGTGCTATCATGAAGCACATGCAAGAGAATCGCATGATCAGGCCCAGCCAACATGGGTTCACAAAAGGCAGGTCTTGCCAAACTAACCTGACCGCCTTCTATGACCAAGTGACTTGGCTACTGGATGAGGGAAAGGCTGTGGACGTATCTTCCTGGACATCAGCAAAGCCTTTGATACAGTTTCTCACAGCATTCTGCTATGGAAACTATCAGCCGCTGGCCTGGACAGGCACACACTCTCCTGGGTGGAAAACTGGTTGGATGGCCGGGCCCAGAGAGTGGTGGTAAATGGTGTTAACTCCAGCTGGAGGCCAGTTACAAGTGGGGTTTCCTAGGGAGGTTGTAGAGAGGAGGGTGCTATCCTCTTCTCCCTAGTGACAGGGGACAGGACAAGAGGAAATGGCCCCAAGCTCCACCAGGGGAGATTTAGGTTGGTCATTTGGAAAAAAAAATTCACAGAAAGGGTCATTGGGCACTGGAACAGGTTGCCCAGTGTAGTAGTTGTCTTGCCTTCCCTGGCGGTGTTTAAGGCATGGGCGGACGAGGTGCTGAGGGGCATGGTTTAGTGTTTGATAGGAATGGTTGGACTCGATGATCCGGTGGGTCTCTTCCAACCTGATTACTCTATGTTTCTATGCTTGGTACAGCCTTAATCTTTTGACGCGTAAAACCTTTATCTTCAAAGAGACACCAAACAAAATTGGCAAATAATTACACTGTCCTGCTGCCTAAGACTGCACTAAAAAAATGCAGATACATATCAGAAACATGTATCCTTGTATTACAAATGAACAACACTTAAAATCATTAATGTATATTAAGATACAGACTCTGTAACCCTGACTACGCCTCTTCAACTCTCTACCTCAATTTCCCTATTTTTTTTAAACAGGAATGAGCTTACTAACCAAAACTCAAGTGCTGTAAGAAACACACAATGTTTTGTTAAACACTTGTAATATCTAAACATAAGAAATAACACTGCTGTTATAAATCACTTATTTCTTTTGCACATCCTGAAGGTCAGAATATCTGAAACTGGGAAAGGTTTTATAGTAATTAATTATACTTAGTGCACAGGTACTCAGCACAAGGCAGTCAAGGACAAAGAAAATATTTACAAAAGCCATAAATACTAAAAGCCATAAATACTAAACAGAGATAAGCCTCACTGTCCAAAGTGCTGAGCACACGTTAGGGTCATAGAATAAGTTGAGTTGGAAGGGACCTTCAAGATCATCTAGTTCCAACCCTTCTGCCATGGGCAGGGGCACCTCCCACTGGATCAGGCTACCCAAAGCCCCACCCAACCTGGTCTTGAACACCTCCAGGGATGGGGCAGCCACAGCTTCCCTGGACAACTTCTGCCAGTGCCTCACCACCCCCATGGTGAAGAATTTCCTCCTTATGACTACACTAAATCTGACCCTCTCCAATTCACACCCATTACCCTTAGTCCCATCACTGTATGTCATTGTAGGGCCCTCCAGCTTTCTACAGGAGCAGCTGAATGGTATTATTTCATCAAAGTAACTTTTTGCTTACGTACTAAAAAAAGGTCAGAAAAGTGCAAACTCCTGCATTTCTGCTTTTGAAAATACTGTTCTGATGAGAAATAATAATGTAAAAGTATTAGATGCCAGGCTCAGATTTTTTTAAATGGTAACTGTGAGCAGAAAAGCAAGAAAGGTATTATACACATTAAGCAGCTGAATAATGTATTTTTTTTTCCAGAAATATAACCATTACAGAATGTTAACAATATAAATGGAGGTTAAAAATCATGGGTTTTGAACATTCTGTTCTCCGTATGTTGCTTTCAGAAGCAACCAGAACTAAAACAAAAGCAGATCCACTTAAAGCCTGTAAATGAAGAAGTACAACTGCTTACCAAGCTACAAAAGTGCTAGACACGGCATGAAAGTTTCACTACAAAACTGACCCATCAGTATGGGAAAGAGGAGTGAAAAATACATTGGGATAAACCAATACATACATGAGCCATATGTATGTGTTCAGAGTGGAAAACAATCTGGAGCAGAGCAGACATCAGAAACTTTATAGATTCCTACAGATTTGTTTTACACAGTCCTGATGATGGTGAAGCTGATGCCACATCTGATGTTGTATCCTGTAGAGTCTTTACGCGTAAGTCACCAAACGCCTACTTTGGATTTCTGAAGTATTTCAGAAAACACAGCATTTTGTTCATCCATTGTTATTTTGAAGTGGACGCAGAGCTACATCACATAGAGCTGCATTTGTAAGACAACTAACTTGACCAACAGTGGATAGGATTTGGTGGGAGGGAGGCAGTCTTTTAGCTCCTATACACAATACCATCATTTGAAGTGTGTTTGGAAAGTACTTTTCCTCACGTGGTTTGGATGCTCACATATTCAGCAACTAAGAGATAAAAGCACTGAAGGTTTGTGCAATTACTGACCTAGAAGTCCACTAGATAATACAAAATAGTAACAATTAAGCAGCAAAGGCAATTTCAGATTCCCATACAACACTGCAGCCATAACACTCCTTTAGTTACAGAAATTTGGGCACTGCATCCACCTACCTAAGCGGGCAGATATGAAAGTAAGGAATCACTGTTCAGAAGTCAGTGTGGATATTGTCACTTTTATCTTCACTGCATAAACATCTGCTAAAATTTCTATGATCGCTACTGTTCCGATATTGGAAAACAAAGTGATTAGTAGAAAAAGTTACTATTCCAGCAACAATATAAAGGCCAAGGTTGAGCTGACAGCCAAGCCCTGCCACTCCAAACAAGCCCAGCAGAGATTTCCAGCAGCTCTGTATCAAAGTGCTATGGCCAAATATCAAATTCACATGACATTACGTAGGTCACATGAGGATATTCACTGAGACACTCAAATGGCAAAAGTGTGAAGAAGGTCACAATCTAACAGATGATATGAACTGATTTAAAGCCAATTATGAAATAATTTAATAATCTTTTAAGATCAGACCATACTACATGAAGCCTTTCCTCACCCCATCTCTCCTACAGAAACACAACATCATTTCTTCCCTGCTCTCTCTCACTTCCACTGTCCTGGGAAATTCTCTCCCAGCTCCTTTCTTTACCTGCTTTATGAATTCTTGAAGAATTTGAATATGGGGCAGGCCATCTGAAGTGACAGCACTTGACTGACAGGCCTAAAGCAATATAGGTGACCCATGGCTAATTCAAATGGCATTGTTTAATCTGTAACTTCTCACATTGCTGTTATCAATAGAATTATGCTGGGCTATTCTTAATTGGTGGAATGTGAGAAAACACATCATAGTCGCATTATCAGAAGAATTGGGCTGTGCAACCTTAATTATAGCTTCTCCAGCATACATAGGACAAGAAATGAACACCCTGGCATGAGTGTATAGCAGCATGAGCACGAGCACTGTTTGAAAGAAGAACTATGTAGGAGTGCTGCACCTCAACATACCCCTTAGTTTCAAGATAAGAGATGTCCAGCTGTCTCCTTACCTCCTCTCTTGGGGCCCTGACCACACTCCAGGAGAGGTGAGGGTGGGGCAGTACTAGCAGCTGAGGCCAGAAATTCTGTGGTTTTTAGAATGATGTAAGTTGCTTATTCAATGATATAAAAGCTGGACTCAGTCTTCGGAGACTCCATCTACAAGTGGACACACTGCGTAGGACCCCTTCAACTATCCAGGGGCAGGCTCTCCAAATCTTTGCTGCAAAAGAGGCTCCTGCAGGGACTGCGGATCTGGATGATGATAACGGGACAGCCGGCGATGTATCTTTCTTAATTACTAATTCTCTTGTAGTAACGAGTAGATGCATTGCCTTCAAAGCTGTTTTGTTAACTTGTTGTTAAACACTGTAGATCTTTTGTTACCTTTCTTGTTGTAATGTGGAAAACTTGATTTCACAGAATATTCGAGAGTTTCAGCCTTGATGCTGATAGCACTTTGTACTTAGCACCCTGTGGTAGAACATCATCTTAAACATATATGTCAATTTACTTGTTGATTGTGTGCTTTAAAGAAGGCAAAACAATGCCTAGAAAACAACGCGTGGGAAGTGAAAAACACAACAATAAATAACTCTTCTCAGTGTAAGGCAACACCAGTAATTCCTAGGGATTGCAACAAACCATTGAACCCTGTGCCTGCTGACACAGACACTGAGAAGACACCGAGCTACTCTAAGGGGCAGGAGTTTCTGCACAATTGACAGGGAAGTATGTCACTCTCAGATGAAAAAAAAAGTTTAAAATCCTGTCCAAGTTTGTTTCGAAGTCAATAGTATTTTTCATGGAAGCATTATATGTCCTGATACCAAAATGTCCAAGGGAGTGCAAACAATTGCTAGTGTTTAACATTGGGCATGTTAGCTATCCCTGAGATGCATCAGGATTCCTCTACACTTTTTCCTTTCTTTCCCTAGAAAAGTGCCTTCAGAAGGTCCTCTCTTCCCTGTCTCTTCTTCTTTGGCTCCACTGACAGTGCAACCTTCCAGCACTTCCTACAGGAAAAGCATCAAGGTGACAGCCAAGGGCTTCATGACTTATCCCTGATGAGTTCCTCCCTCACTAGTCACGCATCTCTCTCACACTCAAACACTGCTCAGGAGTCATGGGGGTAAAAAGGCAGCAAGGTAATTTAATCAAGTAAAGAACCCTAAATATCACTTCAAATATCTTGGCAAACTAGGCATAAAGAATGTTTTTCTGTTCTGTTTCCGAGACATTAATTTTTTCTTACTAACTCTCTGTTTCATCCTTATCATAGCTGAAATGTTTCAAGAAACCATAACATGTTAAGAAGGCAATACAGACTCTTAAAAAATAAACAGCTAGAATTTTTCCTACCAACTTGGGTAAGCTGTACTTTACCAATTTGTACTGAAGTCAGTATTATTACAAGTGAGAGAGTCCTTCCAGCTACTTAAGAAAACATAAGTGTAACAGATACTACTGATACAAAACTACATTAAGAAGACCTTGATAACTGACTCCAGCAAAACAGCTAGGGTGTTTATACAACCACTCATTCAACAAGAGCATGTTATGAAGAACAATATGATAAAAAAATATCAGTACTAACATAAACAGAAACAAAGATTCTTTTTAACACAGTTTAAAAACTCCAAGAGTCTCAGGGCTGATAACAGTAATTCAGAGGAGAGAGAAACAAAAAAATGAGGAAGAGTCATTATCACAGAATGGTAGGTGTTGGAAAGGACCTCCAGAGATTATCTAGTCCAACCCTTGCAACCATTATGGTTTTTTTTTCAAAAAAATGTCTCATGNTCACTGAGGTTAAGCTGTTCAATAAATCCAGGCACCTAGTACTGCATCAAGAAAAAAGCTGAGCTAAAATAACAATAAAATAAAACAACACTAAGGTATAAACTCACTGCTGGTTCAAAAAACTGTGTTGGATTGCCTGTAAATTCGCAGAGACTGGCGTTAATCAGGTATTATCTGTTCACAGCACTTCAGCTTTTAGGCAGACCAAATATCATGTTGTCTCCCTGACAACTTAGCAAATCACAAGCTGACACAAACACCATCTCATCTGCTCCAACTAATTCAGTAGAAAGGAGATCATGTCACAGACTGGTCTGGATCACTCCATGATGCAATGAAGTACAGATCCATCAGTAATGATAACTTCAAGGGAAAGGCCTTCAAGGAAAAGATTGGCAAGCCAGATTCTTAGGTCAGCTGAGAATTGCACTGGAAACAAACAGGCCACAAAAAATAAATGAAAAAATGAAGACATGTAAGTGAAGCAATAGTTGGAAGCAGACAAGGGAAATTACCCCCCCTCTTGAATATTTAAACTATATCAAGGAAATATTATAAATAAAACATCTGTAGGAAAAGGTTTTACTGAGATGAATCTTTCTGGTGACTGATGCCAAACGTAATGTGAAAAGCTCGCATGCAGGCCAGATGTTGTATCTAGGAGGAAACAGCGTTAAAGTCACAAACAGGAGAATTAGGTGACATTCTCTATCCCCAGTGACCATCTAGATAAAACTTATCACATGTGCAAATAAATGAGTGCTTTCTGCACATTCTCAAATGTTAAACATAAAGGTTCTCAACAGTAAATGATGAGAGCTGAAACAAACTATTAAGAACAAAATACAGAGAAGCACAGATTAGAGATTGTAGGCTCTTTAGCATTCCATATCCAATCTTTCAGTGTACCTTCCATTCAGGCTACCTGTTATAATGTAAAAATACATCTAATTTATTTAAAAGTATGCAATATTTTCCACTTACAAAAATACATAATTTTTGAAAGGCAAAAATACAAAGCTTCTCCTCCAAAGGAGCTGAATACTAACAATCACATTGTGAATGTGATCGGAACAGATCAAAGCAGTGAGGACCATACTTCCAGTTTCAAATGTTTTATGGGAAAAAAAGAGGTACTACTAAAAGCTTTTCTGGAATAAGTTTACAAATCTGAAACCAATGTAGTCATCCAGCACAAGTCCATAAAACTCTGAAAGATGAAGTAATCTTAAACTTCCAGCATGTATCCATTTGTCAGTTAGAACTAGAAGTGCTTAACACAAGCAAAATCCTATCTTCTAGATCATGAAAATACTGCTGAGGCAATGAAACGTGTTACATGTACTTTAGCTAGAATACAGGAAGTGAAAAGATGTTTAATTTGAAACAAAGAGAACTATTTCTCCAGTGCACAAACTAGCAACTGATTGCATTATTGTGTGGTGAATTCACCCCAGCACAGTATAAAACAATGCACATGGTGTTTTACCTATGGCACATGGAACTAGCTATAGAGGAGATAGGCAAAACAAGCACATCAAGCACATGTTGTTAATAGGAAACACCACCTCTCTTCATTAAAGAACAGCATTGGAAAAGCACATACCCAAACGACTAACCTTGTCTATAACCTTGAATTATCTTCTTTTCTTCTGACTGTATACAAATACTTGTCAGAGAAGGCCTCTCTTAAGGACACATTCAAAGCTCTTGCACACTTTAATCACTGGTATGGGATCATCCAGTCGTAAGTGGTTCAGTGCTGGGTCCCTGTTCAATGTCTTTATTGATGACCTGGATGAGGAATCGAATGCACCCTAAGTTAAGTTTGGGGATGACACTAAGCTGGGTGGAAGTGTCAATCTGCTGGAGGGTAGCTGACTGAACATNGAGAGGAGGGCGCTGGCCTCTTCTCCTAAGTGACAGGGGACAGGACAAGAGGGAATGGCCTCAAGCTCCACCAGGGAGGTTCAGGCTGGAGATTAGAAATAAATTTTTCACAGAAAGGGTCATTGGGCACTGGAACAGGCTGCCCAGGGAGGTAGTTGAATCACCATCCCTGGAGGTATTTAAAAGATAGGTGGATGACATACTTGGGAACACGGTTTAGTGGTTGGACTCAATAATCCTGGAGGTCTTTTCTGAACTAGTGATTCTGTGTGTGATCTTATCAGCTGCTGTATCACGTAGAAGAACCTGACCAGACAAGTTTTCTTGGTTAGTTCTAAAAGAACAACACATCTCTCCTGACCAGAAAGCAGTATCTTCTCAAATGCTAAGTGTGGAATAACCCCCATACTGTGTCAATGAACCTGATTATTCATAAATTGGTTCTTTAGCTGTGTCTATTTCTCCAAGTATTTTATGTGTAACAAACACCTAAGCAAACCAACTAATGGATAAAACAATCTGAGAAACTAATAGAACTGAAATGTTTCTACATTATATGAAGGGAAAATGTCTTTGAATACCCATGCCAATACTGGATACTTAAAATAAAGAACTAACAGTAAAATACGGTATCAAAATGTAAGATCTGTGAAGCACGTGGGCTGTGTGTAACACAACAAAAAACTATGCCCACATGAACTGAAAATAAACTTGAAGGAATTCTTAACAAACAGAACTCCATTAACTACTATATGCAGCATGTTGCTGTCTTCAGACTATTATAGTGAATTAAGTGACTTAAGATAGGTAATTTACAGACACAATGCTGCCTACACAGTGTATGTGTACAACACACTGAGGCGATGGTTCTAAAAACTCAGCTGCTATAAACACACCCTTATTAAGTTGCATATAAGTATCTAATCCGATTATATAAAAACAAAGTTGCAATTACAGCAGAGTAAGTCATCACCATTTATATATTACTACTGAAAGGTATATTAGGTAACATATGAAGAGATAAAAGTATAGTCCTCCTGGGCTCCAGGTACAGCTGATCCTCCACCTTCATCCTCAACGCATGCATATGGAAGATGCCATTAACCACAATAGGACTACAAAATGTGATTAAAACCAGGAACTTCCTGCCTTACCCAGTCAATATTCTAAACCCTTCATGATTATTTTTTAAGCCACCAGAATGCGTACATAACAGCAAATATACGTAAACATGCTGGCATTTGTGCCATGGTGCATTTGGACACAGTTTTCATAGTATGTAATACCTTTTGTATAACACTGTAATAACTTACCTTTAAGGCCCAAAGAAAACAACTGTCATAAAAAGCACAAGAGCATTTGTATGGTTTGAACAACCTCTACCAGTAACACAAGACAAGAGTGCATTCTTATTAGAAAAGCTTTTATAATCACATTGTTATTCTGAACTTTGCCTCCCATTGCATAGCTATGTAGCAATACTGCATCAGATCATTACCAACTGAACCTTTAAAAATCTTTATCACGCTTGGTGTTCAGCCAGCTTAAGGTGTAGATGGTCACCCAGAGTTTACTCTCATCTAAAAATTACTAATGTGAATTTTTTGGGGTTTTTTTGGTTTTGTTTTTCCTCTGAATATAGATAAATATACACAGCACTTCGAAAGGGATCCTGTTTACAATACAAAGTTTCACTCAGGTAATGATGCAATGTGCACTGTAGGTGTATGTAGTACATACGAAATGTTATTGACTCACCCTCCTTCACTTTCAGCCTCCTCGGAGCTGGTAGTTTCAGTTGCACCAGAACCTGTTTCAGCTTTTCTCCGCTTTGTCACTCTGTGTGACGGGCTAACTCTCTGAACATCTCCCTTCCCTTGAAGCTCATTTCGAACAAGCTCTTCCAGCTTCGGAATAGCTTCTTTCAGGAATTTCACCTCTCTCTTGAGTTCTTCGACGCTTAGCAGCAAGCCATTCAGCTTCTCCAGTATCTGCAGCTGCCTTCTGTGTAAAACCATTACTTCTCCTTGCTCATTAGGAGCTTCATTTTCCAGGCTCAGGGAACTGAGCCTGTTCCCCCCACGTAGAAGCGCAGGTAATCGCACAAGCGCGTGACGTTTTCGGCTTTTGCGGTACCAGATCAGCATCAGGCTTAATCCAGCGGTCCCTGCCACTATGCTCAGTATTAGTCCCTTATTTTCGAAGGGAGCCATTTCCGCGCTCTCCTAAAGCTGCGAAACAGCAACGGCCACAGTTAAAGGCGTTTCCCGTCCCCCCTCAGCCCCCGAACCCCCCGTCACTTCGCTTTCGGGCTCGAAGGTGCCAGGGAGCTCCGGCCGGTTCCGTGCGCTCGGGCGGCAAAGCCGGGCGGGGACCACGCGCAGCTCCCCATCCTTTCAACGCAAAAAAAACCCCAAAAACAAACCACCAAAACAAAAAAACAAAACCAAAAAAACCAACTCACAAAACCGGCTCCCCCGGCACCGCCGAGCCGGCAGACAGCGCCGCGGCCCGACCGCCCCCCGGCCCCGGCAGCGCCGCCCCCGCTACGCACCCGCCCCAGCGTGTCCCCGCGGCGCTGCGGCCCCCGCGCCGGGGCGGGACCGAAGGGCGGGAGGAGGCGCCGACGTGAGGCCGCCCCGGCGGGGGGGGCTCGGGGCGGGGCTGAGCGAGCGGGGAAAGGCGTGGGGTGACCAGCTATAGGATCATAGGATGGTTTGGGTTGGAAGAGACCTTACAGCCCATCGCGTTCCAACCCTTCTGCCATGGAGAGGGACACCTCCCACTAGATGAGGCTGCTCAAAGCCCCATCCAACCTGGCCTTGAACACCTCCAGGGATGGGGCAGCCACAGCTTCCCTGGGCAACTTGTGCCAGTGCCTCACTGCTCTAAGGGTGAAGAAATTCTTCCTTGTATCAAGCCTAAATCTGCCCTTCTCCAATTTATACCCTTTCCCTCTCGTCCTATCACCACAAGCCTTTATGAATATTCCCTATCCAGCTTTCTTGTAGCCCCTTTCAGGTACTGGAAGGTCACTGTAAGATCTCCCTGGAGCCTTCTCCAGGCTGAACAACACCAGCTCTCCCAGCCTGTCCTCATATGGGAGGTGCTCCAGCCCTTGGATCATCCTTGTAGCCCTCCTCTGGATCTGTTCCAACAGCTCCATATCCTTCTTATGTTAAGGATTCCAGAACTGGACACACTACTCCAGATGAGGTCTCACAAGAGAGGAATAGAGGAGCAGAATCACCTCCCTCGCCCTGCTGGCCACGCTTCTTTTAATGCAGCCCAGGCTATGGTTGCCCTTCTGGATTGCGAGCACATATCGCCGGCTCATGTTGAGCTTCTCATCCACCAGCACCCTCAAGTTCTTCTCTGCAGGACAGCTCTCAATCATGTCATCCCTCATCTTCTATTGAAATGGTGGATTGCCCCAATCCAGGTGTAGGACCTGGCACTTGGCCTTGTTGAACCTCATGAGGTTCTCACAGCCCCACTTCTCCAACTTGTCCAGGTCCCTCTGGATGACATCCCATCTTTCCAGTGTGGCAACTTCATCACTTGGTTAGGAGTCATCTGCAGACTTGCTGAGGGTGCACTCAATCCTCCTGTCTATACCATTGATGAAGATACTAAACAGAACTGGTCCCAGTATGGACCCCTGAGGGGCACCACTTCTCACGAATCTCCATCTGGACACTGAGCCCTTGACCACTACTCTCTGAATGCAACCATCCAACCAATTTCTTATACACTGAACAGTCCACCCATCAAATCTGTTATCTCTCCAGTTTAGAGAGAAGGATGCTGTGGAGGACCATGTCAAAGATTTTACAGAAGTCCAGATAGATCACATCTGTCATCACACAGTGTGTGTGTCTCTTCAGTTTGCCGGTGACTTGTTTTTGCTAACTTAACTTTTGCTGTTTCTGAGCCTTACACAAACTGCATTTCCACTGCATTAGTGAAGACCTGAAGCAGCAAAATCAGAGGTAGTCCCCGCACAGTTGCCAGGAAGAGGAGCAGTCCTGGCACAAAAACTTTATTACAATTGTAGCCATAGAATCATAGAATGGTTTGGGTTGGAAGGGACCTTAAAGATGATCTAGTTCCAAGCCCCCTGCCATGAGCAGGGACATACCACTAGATCAGGTTACTCAAGGCCCCATCCGACCTGGCCTTAAAAACCTCCAGGGATGGGGCATCTACAGCTTCCCTTGGTAACCTATTCTAATGTCTCACTGCTCTCATGGTGAAGAAATTCTTCCTAATGTCCAATCTAAATCTGCCCCTCTCCAGTTTAGTCTGCCCCTCTCCAGTTTAGAGTTCAGTCTTCCTGAAGGCTTCTGGAGGATGCCTACGTACAACATCATGATGGAATTTAAAGGTCTAAAATTAATGTTCTTCTGTGGGGGGGCTCAAGGAAACCATTATGGAAACTGCTGCATCTGTGGAATGAAAGAAACTGCTCTTCAACTGTTGGAATCTTCCTCAGCCATATCACTCAGAAACAAACAGCATGGTGTGGTTCTTAAAAAGCATACTAATTACCCCTAAAAAGCAAACAAAGTGCTGTTAAAAAAAGTACGTTAAACAGGCAACAAGAATGCAAGAATTTTCAGTCTTACTGCAAATAAGCTAATGTATATCAGTCTAATGTCTGTTTATCTTCAAATGAAGACTTCCTTTAAAATAACTACAACTGCTAACTAATTCTCCATTAAGAACCTGAAGGTGAAGCTATCCTTACATAAGACTGAAATACAACTTGAGGGAAAGGTAGAAATTTGTTATAGGTGGAAAAATTAATACCATTTTAGTATTCCAGAGTTTTCCTAGTTACAAAAGAAGTATAATCTGTTCAGAAGTTTCTAAGTTGAAACTTCCATATCATGGATGGAAATCTCTTCCATTTTATGGAAACTTCACTAAAATAAAATTATTTTAAAGAACAAATTTCACTATAAGTAATTTTATTAAGTTACATAGTGCATTGGTATTTTAAAATTTAACAGGACTACTGATGGTACTTCAAATGTTCATGAACAGTAATAAGAATTTGTGGAGAATGTTTATTTTCTTTTTTCAATGCCATCTGCCAAAAATCTTTCTATAAGCCAACTAAATCAGGAAAGGTTTTAAAAAAGATAATCAATTGGAGGGCAAACAACACAAAGCTCAACCAACATATTATGGATGCAAAAACCCAAGTGAGCCAAATTTGCCATCCTAGGCTGAAGGCCTTAGACAAGTGGGCACGTTTACAAAAACAATGGCCCAAGAGAAGTGTTGTCTACAGCTGCCTGGATATGTAGCAACTGTGAGAATCAGGTCACCTGTCTGGTGCCAAACTCCTTATTTGTTTCTCACCTGTGGGCATTTTAACCAGGCAGAGCAGTGTGGAAACAGAAGTTATTGCATGCATGTAGAAACCTGCCAGAATATAACAGCTTTCCAAGATGGGGAAATAAACAGGAATTTACCTTGATCTGGCACAATAAATTGGCCTAAATCTGACACACGTTCTAAAAACTTAACAGATCTGTTTTCAGAAGAGTGCTTTTATTTCGCATGTGTATATTTTTCCTAGTTCAGAAGAAACTTTGTACCTGAAGTTCTAAAAATCATGCAAGTCCAGAACATCATCTGTTCCCTCACAACACCCTTCTGATGGAGCTACTACATCAGCGGACAAGGAAAGAGCTATGGATTTCATCTATCTGGACTTCCGTAAGGCCTTTGACAGTTCCTCACAACATCCTTGTCTCTAAATTGGAGAAAGATGCATTTGATGGATGTACCATTAGGTGGGTAAGGAAATGGCTGGATGGTCACATTCAGAGGGTAGCAGTCCAGATGGAGATCCATGACAACTGGTGTCCCTCAGGAGTCCACACTGGAACTAGAACTGTTTAATATTTTCATCAATGACGTAGTGGGATTGATTACACCCTCAACAAATTTGCAGAGACCAAGGTGAGTGGTGCAGTTGCCACACTGGAAGGACAGGATGTCATCCAGAGGGACCTGGACAAGTTGGAGAAGTGGGGCTGTGAGAACCTCATGAGGTTCAACAAGGCCAAGTGCCAGGTCCTACACCTGGGTTGGGACAATCTGCAGTTTCAATACAGGATATAGGATGTTGTGTTTGAGAGCAGTCCTGTAGAGAAGGACTTGGGGGTACTGGTTGATTAGAAGTTCAACTCGAGCTGGCAACGTGTGCTTGCAGCCCAGAAGGCCAATTGGTGTCTTAGGCTGCATCAAAAGAAGTGTGGCCAGCAGGGTGAAGGAGTTGATTCTGGCCCTCTGCTCCTCTCTGGTGAGACCCCAGTTGGAGTACTGTGGCCAGCTCTGGAGCCCTTTGCACAGGAAAGAAATGGACCTGTTAAACCAGGTCCAGAGGAGACACACATAAATAATCAGAGGAGTGGAACACCCCTGCTGTGAAGGCTGAGAGATTTGGGGTTGTTCAGCCTGGAGAAAAGAAGGCTCTGGGAAGACCTTGTTGTGACCTTTCAGTACTTAAAGGGGGCCTACAGGAAAGCTGATGACAAACTTTTTAGCAGGGCTTGTTGCAATAGGATAAGGAGTAATAGTTTTAAACTAAAACTATACCAAAACTACTCCATGATTCTGTGATAAAATGTTTGCCCCATGAATTTTTAGTATTTTAGTGTATTTTTAGCTTTATGTCCTAAGAAGGCAAAGCTTATGTCTCCTGACTGTCTGTGTGCTGTCCCTCTATCAGGCAATACCATGAGACTTTCTCCACCCTGTAGCTCCTGAACCTGTAGCTTGATTTCAGCCAATTTGACCGAAGAATGATGTCACAATACTGAAGTTCCAGTAAGTTTCATGATGGCCAGCAGCTCTGGGGTGGTGATACCCTGTGTACATCCTGCCTCACTCCACCCCTGGCCCTATGCAGATATTTGGGGATAAGCTCATCGCACCAGAGATGCAATGCTGACACACCTGCATAGGGCATCTTCTTACAGCAACATTTGTGTAAAACCAGGCCATGTGGTGTAACTGACCTTTAGGGAAATTTTAAACTTGGATAGCATATTTATGTCATATTAGACATATTAGCTTATCATTGAGCAATTGTGAGAGAGCAGCATGTGAAAGAACAACTACATTGTAATTAACTGATGCATGTAATTTCCAGCCAAGATATGCCTTAAGTTACTGGTGTTGTCATTTCTGTATGGAAGGCATTGGTGTTTTACAACTGACATAAAATTCTTTAGCTGTAATTTTCTGTAGATTTTCTTTTATCATATACTGTTTGTGAAATGCCCTTCCCCCGCCAGAGATTAATCTACTGCTTGTAATGAATACAGAAACTTTTAATGTGTTAGTAACACTTCATACTTACTACTTCAGCAGCTGTCTTGTAAGCATATAATCAAACCTCGTTAATAAATCACCAAATATTGTGAAAGCTTAAATACCTTTGACCAGACTTGCAACCAGCTGGTCAGAAACCCTAGTGTTTTGTCAAGTTGTTTTGAATTCTCCTGAATCTTTTGCTATAAAAATAAACAAAATTATATCTCACCTCGATGGGGAGGGGAAACATTCACTGTCAGACTCGTCAGTATCCTCTACTGCTCTTGCCCTGAACAATTATCCAATGCACTTAATGAAAAAAGCAATAAATTAGATTTAAAAGAATATGGGTAACAGCACACTGATGTTTCCCAGTTTCCTCAAATAAAGATATACTGCTTAGTATAACTCCCAGAGGAGATGAGTTATTATACCTGTGCTGTCTTTATGCCTCTGTGTGTGCAAGTGTAACTGCACCTCTGCATCCTCTATAGTACTTTTGAATTGTTGGCCAATTTCAGCCAAATTCAATAGAGAAATTAACTTCTGACAAGTTTCTTTCAATTTGTTGATCTTTTAAAGGAGAAAGCCCTGAATTAGTGTCCCCATGATGGAGAAGATTACTCACCCCTTATTATACGACTGAGAATCCACACAGGAGAGAATAATTTTGCAAGGACAGGAAGAGCTAAAGCAGAGGTTACTTTTTATTCAATGTGGGGGAATGGAACTACAAGATATGACCTGATAGGAAACTGGGTCCATTACTTCAACTGCATGCACAACATACAACCATCTGTTTATTTATTTAATGTGTTTATAGGATCCAGTGCTGCAAGTCCAGCTAAGTACAGATGGTCACTGATGCCATGGCTTTTAAATAAATAAATAAATAAATAAAAGTGTTACGTACATGCTGTTCCTGTTTCTTTGTGTTTATATTCATCTCACCAGGAATCTCAAGGATATTATCAAAATGTATTTACGCAAGCTATGTTAAATTTTTAGGCCAAGGTACTTGATTCAATTTCCTTGATATAAGAGATGAGAGTTGGCAGCCTGAGTGAGTTTTTGTACGTTGTGTTGACATCAATAGGAATAAATACTCAAGGCTACATTAGACGTAGTGCCAGAGTTCTGCCTGATCCCTTCACAGAGAGGAATGGTCCTGGGAATGACTTGGTATACTCCAAAGAGGAAAAATACATGAATTGTCACCAAAAAAAAAAAAAGACTATGAGTGTATAAACACATATTTTATATATATACATGCACGTGTATATTCCTTGGGAATCAAAACTGTAAAAGAGAAACTCTTTATATATATGTGTATGTGTATCATAGAATCATAG
>WAAB01018387.1:106790-122741 GCA_013389865.1 Piaya cayana | reverse complement strand
GTCTCCCAGACCAAAACACTTTTTTGCAGAGAGAGCAGAGAACAGCCTGGAGCAGTAGCTTGTTCCTCACTATATTTACGTGTGAGAGCATCTCCAGCTGCTGTGGTCCTGCTTTGCCCCAGCTCTAGCTGCAGCACACCTTGCTGGGACTGGTTCACCTAAACCACACTTGCTGAACAGCAGGGCACAGTATTGTTAGGAATACAAGTCTGTACTGGTGGGATCCAGACCGGGCAGAATGCAAATGCTTACAAAAGCCATAAAGGAAGAAGGCCTTGCTGGCAATGCTTCTCCTTGCTGTCACCTGATGGGATCGTAGGGCTGCATCCAGGAGTCCTTGGGCTGTGTTCATGGTGAGAGCACCCCCTGATTCCCATGGATGGTTTCCAGCAGAGCATCTGAAGGGTTGCTGCCCTGCAGGTTGCAGGGATGTCTCTGGGTTTTGGAGGGAGTGCGCCTGGTGGTGCTCATGGGCTCGCTGGGCTCCATCTGGACCCGTCACACTGTGATTCCTGGTGGTATTTCTTAATGAGACACCCTCTGTGTGCAGACACAGGTATGTGCATGTGTGTGCAATGTGCTTTAATAATTTACTCAGTCAAACATGTCATTATTTGTGCTCCTATGAATACAAGTCTCAGTGACCGTTCTCCCCGAGCATCGCACCCCTCGAGCGACTCCCATGCATCCGGCAGACACAGAGCTGCGCAAGGAAGTGTTTGTGCTTCCCGCTGCTCTTGTTTCTCCAGCAGACCTTTGTGGGTATTCGCTCCCTAATGAGCTTTTCTTCTTGCGTTTGTGTCTTTACTCCAGGAATCATGCACTGAACCTGGAGTGAAGTCAAGCACAGACCCTCCTCCCTGCTCATCCAGCCACAGTTTACAAAAGGCTCTGTTATTATCTCCGCATCCACACTCTCTAACCCTGTAATTAGATGCTTAGGCTATGATTGCCCCATTGTCCACTGGATGGGTTTAATCATTCTTTTTTTCCTACAGTGGCAATTTTGTTCCAATTAATTATTTCAGTTTGAACAGAAATAGCTGGTTGAGTTTAGAGAGAAATTAAAAGGGTAGAGAAGGATAATGAAGAGCGAGCAAACTAGGGAGAGACTGCAAGCAGGGCTCTGCCTATCCCTGCTTCTCTTCCAGGCTCTTGCTTGCTCCCCAGAGAGCTTTCTGGGACTGGAAAATGTTCTCCGTAGGAACCAAGATCCTGTGCGCTGCAGAAGCACTCCCTGGCTCCATCCCTGCCTGGGAGGATCGGTATTGGCTCACAGTCCAGCCAGGGAGGGAAAGTGTTTCTCATTCAGGTTTTAATCAGTGGGTCTCAAACCCTGCTCGAGGCTGGGCAGGTTTGTCTGACGGTGCCATATACCTTGTGTTCTCCTGGCCAGCAAACACACATCCCAGGCCATTCCCAGCTGGACGGGTCTTGTAGCTGCATTCCATGAGGGTCTCCCAGGAAGCGATGAACGAGGCGGGATCTACAAAAACAAAACTAGGTGCAAAAGAAAAGTGGTGTTTGGCCCAGCATCCACATGTCAACACCTCCTGAGAAAGAGGCAGAGCTCTAGTTCTCACCAGACCCGTGGTGGTTTTCAGAGCAGCATCTCTGTCTCCACATGAATGGATGCAGCGCTGGGCTGGAGGAGAAGCACCAGGCTGGGAGCTGGGGGCTCACTGCCTGCTCCCGGTGGTGGCTGCCTGCCTGCAGCACTTGTGGCTCTGCCACGCTTGCATTGTCAGCCGGGCAACGTGTTCACAGCAATCTGCAGAGCAACATCTGTCTGTGTTCCTTCCCACCCTGAAACATCTGGACGCTTGGCTAGCTAGCAGACACAAGCTGCCATCCAAGGGCCAGATGCCACAGCACATCTCACTCTCCTGGTTTAAAGGGATGATGCATCCAAAGGGGAGCAAGAGAGGCTTGGTCACTCTGTTGTCCCAGAGTCTCCTTTTCCCAAGCTCGGGACAGCAGGGCTGTACTTTCATCCTGCCCAGCAGAAGCTGCTGCCGCACTGGTGCCAGCAGGGCAAGGGCTGGCAGGGCGGGAGCACTCAGCACAGGGTGAGACCTGGCTGGGCACGGCAGGGAAGCCAGTAGCACAATTTTGAATCCAATCCACAGCTTCCATGGCTCTCGGTGCAGCATGAAGAACCTGCCAGAGCCACAGCACTTCTGTGTCCATCCAAAATGTTTCTGCCCTTGATTACTTTTACAGAGCCATGGATTTCCAACAAGGACAGGCAGAACTCATCTCCACCCGGCCCTGGGATGAGTTTACTCTGTGCTGGCTGCCAGAACGGAGCCAGCTTTCCTGGTCACTGGCTGGGAACCTCCTCTGGGTTGGGATCTGCTCTCTGACCTCACCGGCCAGGCTGGCATCTTCCTGCCTTAGCCTCTTGCAGGACCAGTGCTCCATGGGACTTGTGTCCCCAAACAAAGTCAAAGGCAGGGAGGCAGGGCAGCCTCTGGGGTGCAGCCCCACTCTGGAGCACCCCAACAGGGAGAGGAGGTTCCAAGGAACCAGATGACCCAAACACTGCTGGAAGGGCTGTTAAATCACAGCAAACAGCAAACCACGATCACCAAATGACTCATTAATTCAGTGGACCTAGCGGCTGCACGGGAGTCGCTTGCTCTTGGGGTAATTTGGGATGCGACTGATTGGGATTTTAAGAAATTTTTAAAACATTTTTAACCTTAGATGAGGTTTTGAAGGGAGGGGACAAAAAAATGTAATGCCTTTCAGGAGTTACAAAAATGCTGCCTGTGCAATTCATGTATAATTCAATGAATTCCAGAGTAGTTTGAATATTTAAATTATGTATGATCAAAGCAATAAAAAATCTGCATTTCCCCTCTCCGAGCCCCCAGACAGAAGACTCCCAAGTGCCCCCCCCCGCAAAAGACAGCTTCTCGCTTCCACACGCCTGGATCGACTGAGCCTCGTGGCTCCAAAGAAATTGAGTTTGACTGGAGAAATACGACTGTCGAGTGCGGCTGCTGTTCTTTAATAAATCCACGATGCTTCACATCTCCAGCCAGCACTGTTGCCAGGGCGATGGCCATTGGCTGCCACAGAGCAGGCCTGCGGAGGGGTGATGGGCACGGTTGGCAGCAGAGCCTGGGGAAAAGCCCCCGCAGGGAGTCCTGTGGACGTTGTCCATCTCCTTTCTCCATTCCTCTGCCCTCAGCCAGGACACAGCCGCTCCACGCCTCCAGCTGCGGCCACAACCAGCCAGGCCAGGAAAAAATAAACCACAAAATGCTCCCACTGTTCCTTCTCCCCGCTCCCAGACGCTGTAAATTTGCATTAGTTTTCTGTAATTTAATGATCCATTCCCAAGAGAAAATTAGTCTTCAATTTACAAAAAAATCCCTGTTAATTTAAGCATAATGGCAGGAGAGCAGTGCGAGCGAGGCTCGGCCGGCACCTCCCGCTCCTCCCTCCCCGCTGCCTTGCAAAGGGCAACTACGAGGGAGGATTTTAATAACACACTAAAGTCCATTTGGAAACTCAGGACGATGACTGCAAAGAGGTTCCTGGGGGCGAGAAAAGCAATTTCCTCCTGAAACAAGAGGTTATTTTGAAGCAGGCAGACACACCGCTTCCGCTGAAGGTTGATGTTGCAAAGCTGGGAGAGGCAGGAATGCGGCTGGCGAGCTGTCGGGAGGCAGCTGGCACCAAACTGTCCAGGCTTTTCAAATTCCCAGCAGTGCCAGGACTCTGTGGCATCCTTGGAAACAGTCCTCCGGCTGTCTGGGGTGAGAGATGCTGAGCCGGCTCCCAGCGGTGCTGCGGGTGCCTCTGTGCAGAGCCAAGGCTGCCAGTGCCACCCCCAGGGACGGGGCTGAGGGTGCCCCCAGCACTCGCCAGGGTGCTGTGTAAATCCTGAGTGCCAGACAGAAGCCATCTCCTCCGCAGATATTGAGACAGATGAGGGTGGCTTTGCTCATTAGAGGCTGTGGCAAAGGGTAGGTGCTGGGAGTTGCTGGGGAAGAGCTGTGAGGGGAGCTCATTAACTTGAAAAATTGGGTCCAGAGGGCTCATTTGTCTGACATCAGTGCACTGTTTTTTCTAGTAATGTGGAAAATGAGGAAGGGCGATCTGAGCCTTTGCTCAGTGATTTACCCTTTGATTTACCCCTTCCTCATTCGTGTCCTCTCATTCAAATTGCCTCTGATACTGTTTATTTTCCATCGGTCTAAGCCTACCCAGGTGGAAAGTAAGTCCTTGCTCCCAGGATGCTGCGCTTATAGGTCAGATCAGGCACTGCCACATGTTTGCTCCCAGCAGGGATGGCGTCAAGGGGTCTGTGATGTGGTCCCAGTCAGATCAGCGTGGTCTCAGAGCAAAGCCTGGGCAGGCTGGAGCAGGGGGCTCTGGGCTCTGCCCCAGCAGGCAGAGGCTGCTCTCAGTGGGGCAGGGAATGAGGGCTTTAGGGCTTAAAACCCCTCTGCTCACACAGTGGTGGTTACCACCATGCAACAGGGTCTTGACACTGGGTCTCGCTGCAGGGCACTGCCGTATGGGCTGGCTCTCTGGTTTTCTGCAGGAGCCTGGTTTGTGCCCCCTCATTCACTGGGGTTGTGGTGGGCAGCTGGTGGCAGATACTGCCCCAGAACATCAGATACAGCTGATCCCTGAGCTCTGGGATGACCGCTTGTGTGAGGAGGTGCTAGAGGCTCTGGGTGGAGAGGCTGTAACATCGTCTGAACCCTTGCTTGGGGATTTCCCTTGGTTCTCTGAGTGAATTTATGGCAGAGGTGGCTGGAGGACACCCCACTCCGTTGGACGGCAGCCACCCGAGGGCTGTACAGCTGCAGAATTCCCCACACCACTGCTTTCCTGAGCTTGCTGGGGCTCGCTGCCAGCCTCATCCATCCTGAGAGCTGGCCTGGTGGCAAGCTGGGTTGTGGGCAACTCCATGGGCTGCATCCCAGCTCCTCATCATCCCCATTTCTGCTGGGGCACAAACCCAGGGCCAGGTCTGGTTGAATGTCCTGGAAGCCAGGCTGAGCACTCGCTTCCTTCACTACATCGATGGAGAGGTGGGAGACCCCCCAGGTCCCCCAGTCTGCAACCAGCCAGGATCCCATCCCATCCCAGGGTTTTCTTGGACTCCCACCCACCCCAGGGTTTTCCATCTCACAGGAATCTCACATCTCCCTTTGGCTGGCATTGCAGGGCAGGCTCCTGGGTGCCTCCCCCCCTCACAACCACACATGCAGCAAATCCAGCAATTAATAAGAAGTGTTAACAGCAATCATGCTAATTGCATCGAGCTGTTAATAAAGGCAGAGTCGACAAACCACAGCAAACACTTGAGGGAAGGCTGCGGCAAAGCTCTTGTCAGTGTGCTCCCTGGCTTGCTCCTGAGTGCACAGGAAGGTGAAGGAGTGCACAGGGGGGTGTGAGGGGTGCAGGAGGGGATCAGGGGGACACACTGCTCATCTACTCACAGGAGATGGAGCACAAGAGGCTGCTGAGCCCCTCCAGCCCTTCTGCTCCTGCCATATCAGAGCTGAGCATCGCTGCTAACCAACCCAAACACGTGCAGTGTGCTCTCCCCCGCAAGCCGTCCCGAGATGCTGTTAAATTAGAAGGGAAATCTATTTCCTACTTAAAAAAATAGTAGGGGAGCGCCCTCGGAGTTCAATATAGCCATGCGGTATGTAAATGAACCGACAAGCGAGTGAATACAAAATGAAGGTTTGAATTATTGAAGGGTAGGAGGAGATGGCGCATGCAAATAGCATTAATGTGGCAAGAGGCAGTGCTCTGAGCAGGGAAAGGAGGCTTTGAAACGTAATTATTTCTTTTAAGAAAAGGGCTACATATTAAAGCAAAGCCAATAGAGCCAGCGTGTGTTTATTCCAAAGGCCTCTCTTTCCATCCTAGCACTTTACTCTCCCAACCTCTTTTTTTTCCTCTCCTGAAAAGCAATGGGAGAAATTGAAGGCAACTGAAATTTTAGCCTTAATTAAAATAAGATAAATTAAGTTTTCATTGCTACACAGGAATAAATGAGTCCTGGTGATGGCCAACAGCAGGCTGCTACTAAGAGAGCTGGGAGAAGGTGTTTGCTAATTGATTGAGAGAGGACAGAGCTCTTTGGCTTCCAGATCTGTTGTAATCGTCCTGGTTTATCACAGCTCCCTAGAAGCTGTGGGGATTTCTAGCACATTTACAGAGATTGTGTGACCTTAATTTGAATGGAAAAATACCTGACTCATGCTGAAAGAGGGGAGATGGAGTTGAGATCTTAGGGAGAAATGTTTTGCTGTGAGGGTGGGGAGGCTCTGGTCCAGGTTGCCCAGACCAGGTTGTCCCATCCCTGGAGGGGTTCAAGACCAGGTTGGATGGGGCTTGGAGCCCCTGATCCAGTGGAGGGTGTCCTGCCCATGGCAGGGGTGGGACTGGGAAATATTTTGCTGTGAGGGTGGGGAGGCTCTGGCCCAGGTTGCCCCATCCCTGGAGGGATTCAAGGCCAGGTTGGATGGGGCTTGGAGCCCCTGATCCAGTGGAGGGTGTCCTGCCCATGGCAGGGGTGGGACTGGATGGGCTTTGAGGTCCTTTCCAACCCAAACCATTCTGTGATTGTATGATTTTAGAATTTCAGCCATTCAGAAGGATTTAATCATATTTAAATTGTGGAGCCACTCTGGTTGTTTTTGCTCTTGTTTCTCTGTGCATTGCAGAGACCACTGGGGCAGGAAGAAATGGGACCATGAGCTGGGCTGGGCTGGGTCTTCTGCCATGGCAGCATTAGCTGAACTGAACCCCCAAATTAGCTGGTTATTTTTATCAGCCGTAAAGCTGACATGGAATTCTGGCAGAATGGGCACTCTGTGAGCACAGTAAATGTCTTTGTTACCTTCCACACCACTGTATTTATGCCTCTCTGACCTCTTCAGGACTGACAGGGCAGGTTACGGGTTTCCTTTTCCTAATTCAGTACATGATGGCTCAGGATGAGTTGTTAAAGCTATAGATCAAAATGTCATTTATTAGAGAAGTGCCTCCCCGGGGATTCTTATCCTTCATTTATTATTTGTCGTGTGCTGACAGCCTGCTCTGTTCTGTCTAATCTGTCTTTCCAGCTATTTATACAGCCCTCACCACAGCAGCACCTGAATGCTTCCCATTGCTTAAAAATGATGGTTTGTTTCCTGCTCCCTTTCCTGAAAGCCAACGAGGGCTTTGGGATTTATGACAAGCGCATGGGATTTATTTTCCCATTTGCTTCTGAGTTCCCAGTGCGAAGGGTCTGCTCCATCCCCCAGCAGAGTGGCTGCAGGCTCGGTGGGGTGATGCGCGGGAGCTTTCCCTGCCGCTCACAGTGCTGCTGTTGCAGGTGCTTGGTGGCAGGGTCTTCTGCAGAGCAGCAGGGTGGCCCTGGCCTCCTCCACATCCCCTTGGTCTTCATGCAGACTCACAAGCTCCTGGACCACGACACAGGAGAAGCTCATGTACTTTAAGTGATGAATCACCTTGCACGGGTATCAGACATGCAAATCGTGTTCATCGCCACAAACCATTCAAGAGCAGCCCACCAGCCAAAATCTCCTCCAGTAGTTCTGCATTGCAATGGCTCCATCTTGTCTGGATGAGTTGAGTGCTGTACAGGGCTAGTTGTGCTCCTTGGGCTGCTCGGTCTGTATTGCAGCCAGGCCACCACGGACTGTGCCTGCCGCATTAACCGATTAAAGTGATTCCTCCCCCCTACAGGCAGACTTAGCATTGATGAAAAGAGGATGGAAGGTAACTCCTCCTTGGACCCCCTCACTCATATTCACCATCTGCTTGAAGGATGCCATTCATGCTCTCAGTCCAGCAAACGCTCTCGGTAGTGATGGAAGCTGGAGGTGCGCAAGTATTTGTCTGCAATGACCAGCTCCAATTTGCTTTGGTAGCAGAAAGCTCTCCTTAGTAGTCAAGGACAGCACTGACAACACATGTCTGAGACTGATTTTGCCATTCAGGCTCATTTGCAGGACCCCATGGCCAAGCCCACCAACCCCGGGCTCCTTCCAGCAGTGCCTCCTCCCACCCATGTTGGACTCCACCAGGGGTACTGAAAAGCTTCCTTTTCAACTCTAGTAAATCTGTCAGATTATCTGTCTCACCTTTAATCACTTTCTGCTCCTTTGCCCTTGGGCTGCTCTCCCTCAAGCTGTCTGTCAGGATGCTGCCCTTTCCTCGTCAACCTGTGGTACCTGCAGACCAGGCAAAGGTGGGGGGTGTCCAGCTGCGAGCAGTGGGGGAAGCTAGCACCCACCTAACCCACAACAGAGATCAAAACCTGCCTTTCTAACGATCTGAATGTATAAAACTCAGAGCTCATCGCAATCCGCAGTGGATTCAGGTCTCGCCTTCTGTTTCCCACAGCTTTCCCACCCACAGTCTGACACTTAGAGATGAGGCTTTCTGCCCTTGCTCTGCCCCATGCTAAGGCTCTTGTCTCTGAACAGCCACCAGTGCCGCTCTTCTGCAGGCAAAAAGAAGCCTTGCTCCTCTGCTTTACACCCAGGGAGCTGCACAGGGTCTGGAGAAAGCACTTGTCCTCCAGGCTGAGGCTGTGTTGTTCTGCCCAGGTGAGAGCTGCTGCCCGTCTTTTATGACCGAGCTGTTGATAGCCGAGCTGTCCTGCTCTCCTTCCTAGCCCCTTGATCCAGGGAGCACAGACAAGGACCATGCATGGGACACCTCATGGGCCAGCCTGGTGCTTGGCAGCCATGTGAGAACCCCGAATTCTCTCCTTTCTCTTTGAAGCGCACACACTTTCGAGATCCCCCTTCTGCAGCCTCGCCCACCGGGATGGCCCGCATCCTGGGCACCGAGTGCAGGCTGTTCCTGGCCTCCCTGGTACAGTCCCACTCTGCGATTTCAGCTGGGCAGCAGTGGGACGAGTGCTCCTGCCTCTCGGCTCCAGTAGCTCCCAGTCCATCCCAGTGCGGGTCCTTCCTTCCCCTGGTTTGGCCGCTGTCTCCATGGCAACGTGCTCTCCCTGCAGCAGAGGCATCCTTGGCTCGCCACTTCCAGCGCTGCATTTGTATTCCCAGCCTTTGTCTCCTGCTCCGCTGGCAGCCGGCCAGGCCAGGCATCCATTTCAAAGCAGTCTTTGTTTTATTGCTGAAAGAGATGGTCAGAAATAGATGTGATTTAATCCGGGTGAGAACACCGTGTTTCTTGGCTTTCCTCCTTCCCCACAGCCAGCCCAGGGCTCAACGGGGCTCAGTGTTACCTGTGCTGGGGGAAGAGCCCCACAGAGAGCAGATCGCCCTGCCAGGAGCCTGCAAAAATGGGTCTGCAGTGTCTGACAGGCAGGAGACATTTTCTTTCCTTTTCCCACTACCTGGGATGTATCCAAGATGTTCTTTCACAGCCAGACGTGGCATTTCCAGTGACCCCATCCAGGAGATTCAGATACAGCTGAAATTGGTCAACTGCAAAGCCCAGTCCCTGGGCAGGGGAAGAAGCTGCTTGGAGTGAAAAGAGGAGCCCAAAGGCAAGATCCTGCCACCAGCTCACTTCTTCCTCCCTCATGCCAAGGCAGAGCATGTCTGGTAGCAAGGAAGGTAAAGATGTCCGTATCTGGAGCAGCAGACCTCAGACCTCTCTTCTGTCATGACTCTGGAGTCTATTTTATACTGTGAATCTCTGCTGTCCTGCAGGGATATAGATGGTCATACCAGATAATTATATTTTCAGGTGTGTTTAGGAGCAAAGGCTATACAGTGATGTTTCATTAAGATGTGTTTTAGGATCTTCTTGCTCTCCAGGACACATGGTGACTTTTGCAAATGTGAACAATTTGAAGTGGATCATGTGTTGATGAATTGTTGACCAGGACCACAAAGAGCAGGGAGAAACAGGAGCACTGGGGCTCAGGGCTGCCCAGAAAGGTGACAGGAGCTGCCAGCCGTGGTCCAGGCACCATGGCAGTGGATGCATCTCCCTGGCAGCACCGGCACGACTTCGTGTGAGGATGTTTCCCTGCCTGGAGCCAGTCCCAGGAGTTACCAAGTGCCAGAGCTCACACTGTGGTCTGTGGTGTCGCTCTATAAAGTGTGTCCTGGCCCTGTTTGATTCTCTGTAATTAGAAAATGCAGCAGATGAATGGCTTTCTGAAGCCTAGACTAGAGAATATTGCTGGCACAAAAAGAAACAGCCTGTGGCAGAGCAGAAATCGTTTGTGCTGCTGTCAGCGAGACGCGCTAAAGAAATGGGTGAAATCTTCCATTAATTGGTACTGTGCTGAGAGAGGGCAGTTGTTGAGTTAGATGATCAATAAACATTGATTACCAAGAGGCTTGCTCCTGCTAAACATGATGCAGGACAGACTAAATGTACATAAACAGCAGCACTGGGCAGGGTTAGCATCCCCCAGTGAGAGTAGCCTGGCTGTGGGCACAGCACCCACACGGTCTTTGCCCTGGGGCAGTGCAGCCACCTGTCGCAGCCCTCGCAGGTCCTTCCCCGTTGGCTCCGGTACTCCAGTCACTCCCATCCCTCTCCTGTGGCTCCAGTGGTTTCTCTGCACAACTGACTTGCATCTCTCTCTTCAATTCAGCAGCTGGGATTAATCCTGGTAGAAGGGCCTAAGCTCAGCCATGGGTGTAGCTGTGGCGGGTGGCGGGGGAAGAAGTTTCCTCTGTGAACACTGGTGTTTGCACAAGTCCACAGCAAATAGTTGGGGTTGGAGGGTAGAAGAAGGGAGAAACTTTCCCTGCATGCTTCGTCCACATCTTCTTGCTGGTGGCAAAGAGGGACAGTGGTCTGCAGTGGCAAGGGATGGGGGGGGGGGGCACTGCCAGACCCACTGTTGTGGCAACAGCTCAGGGGAGCCACCGGCACCAAGGGAACCTTCCCCCCAGTCACCACCAGTGGTTTGGACGAGGCAGTATTCACTAAAGCCTGAGCAGTGCCAGGCGGGGGAATGACCCCATCACTGCTGGTTTTGTTTGAAATGCAATGCAGCCCTGGTAAATAGATAAAGGTTGGGAACACCTATTGCACTGCACCACTTAAGAGAGTGGGGATGTGAGGACGGTGTAACTGGCTGGATGCAGAGTGAAATCCAGGCTCAGCGATTCCATTTTGCATTTGGCAGCCTTCCCAAACACAGATCAGGGAAAGCGAGTTGGACTCGCTTTAAAACACTGGGAGATTCCTTATCTTTTCTTATTTTTTTCTGATTTAAAGGGTAGGATTAAATTCTCATTTAATAACCCCAAGTGCCTGCTCTTTCCGGCTCTGATCACTCTGTGTAACAGCGATAATGCTGGAGAGGCACTGGGAACGTTCTTCTCCAAGCACAGCTCTGTTTGCTGATGCAGCCTGCAAACAGGCACCGCCTGCTCCATCACCAGCCTTAGCATAAGGTTTTCCTTGCTGTTTTCCAGCTCTGTTTGGAAAGCAAGCTGAATGCTTTATGTTAGCAACTTCCAACTTTGTCATTTGTGGTTTTCCTCCTAATTAAGGATCCTATGGAGACCCAAATGTTCCCTATTCACATAAATGTTTCAGCTGACTTAACCAAGTGACCTGGGGCAGGCATTGTTTCTATGAGCAGGCACTGCCTGTTCAGTACCTCCATCTCGCTCTTCCTGCCGGTGGGGTGAGTTTTAAATAGCTCTACAAACAACTCCTGTAAATAAAGCCTTTACGGCAAACAGGGAGAGGAGCCTTGCAGCAGAGCAATGCACAGAGCCTCGGTTCTTTGCCCCTCTCTGCCAGATCAGCCCATTTAGATTATCTAAGTCAAGTGCAATTTTGAAAACAATCAGGTTTGCTCGAGACAGAGTCTTCATTCTGTGCAATGATGCTGGAAAAGGGTTCTGGATGGAAATTCTCCCCAGGCCCGCACGTCTCACAATGCCTTACGAAAGCAGCTCTTTGCTTTATTTTCCCCAGACATTAAGCAGAAAGTATTTTTCTTCCCAACTCCGCACTGCAGCCTTCATTTTGCATGAAGCCTTGACAGCAAACTGCAGATGAAGGGGAAGGGCGGAGGGCTGGGAAGCATTGAGATGGCACCAGCTCCTTTTTAACTATTTTCAGTCAGTATGTTTCTCTGCTTCCTGCAGATTATTCTCTTGCTCTGATTATATGAAAAACCTAATTAAAAAGTGGATGAGGATCTCAAGGTGGGAGGACCCGTGTGTGTGCTAGGCTGGCAGGGTGCAGGTGGCGGCTGCTGTCACCAGGAAAAGACATTTGAGGATGCTGCCCAGAAATGAATGTTTGCCGAGTGGTGAAAGCGTAACAGCACAGTGTAACACTCGGGCAGTAGCCTAAGCACAGGGTGGGTCCATTGTGCTTGCATGGTTGTTTCCATAATTCCTAGTTTCATATATGAACAGGGTGCACCATTTGAACATGCCATAGAATGTGGCTGCCAGTTTAACTGTTGTACTAACATGAAACACGACGCTTCCCAGGTCCCAGACCTTCCTTGTTCTGCTTGGAGCAGGCAGGCAGGGAAGCTGAAGACTCTGCATCTGTGTCAGGAACGTGCCGGGTGCTGAGAGAACTGAGAGTTCCTGGCACAGGTTGCCCTTGCTTACACCCATCCCAGCCGCGGGGTCAATCCTGTGCCTGCTGAAAGCAGGGGAGCTTCTCCCACAGTTCCCTGCAATCCCTACCCACTGCAGCCCCTCCACTCATCCTCCTGCTCCCAGCAGTGGGAAGAGGTACAGGCATGGGAGAGACCAAGAGCTATAGCTTCCAAACACCTCCCATCTCTGCAGGGAAGGGGAGGCGGGGTGGATGGAAGACTCTAGCAGGCCCAGATGATAAATATCTCCAAACCAAGTCATCTTCTACCGCAGTAAAATGTGCCCAGGGCTTTAGTCTGGATGGATGTTCAGCGATGCCACCGATGAGCACTTTGTCTTCAAGGGGCAGCAGTGACAGGGTGTGGAGGTAGGGTCACTGTTAACTGGATTCCTCACTGCACACAGCACCCAGAGCACACCTATAGCCCAGGTGGAAGACAGGGTGTTAAGGATTGATCTACTCATCATCTGGGAGCTGCTCCCAGCCCAGAGCATTACATATCTCTAAGAGCAGAGGTGCCATTTGCCTCCTCTTTGCTGGCAGAATCTGAAACCCGGAACCTCAGCAAGGAAATCCAGAGGCCCAAGCTCCAGTAAGCACAGAAGAACAAAGAGTGAACTAAAAAAAATGTAGTAAGCAGGAGAGAAGGTGACCCAGACCTTGGCTCCCCAACAACCTTACGCTCAACAACCCAATTTACGAATGCTAAAGCCAAGAGCAGGTGATTAACATTGAACATAGTCTGGAGGCAACCTAATGGTTTGACTTGCTCTTAAGAGCAGCGTGGAAATCAGAAGGGACAACAGGAGCTCAGAGACATAGCTGGAGCGTGGGCCTGAGGACAGTTCTTTGGTGGACTGCTCCTCCTGCAGCTGCCTAGCTTCTGCTGGAAGTGGGCACAGCCAGCACAGTTCCAGAGCACACCGTGCTACACACGTGTGCATGTTCCATAGCAGCTTCTGCAAGGGGACAAGTCTACTGGTGAAAGCTGAATTCAGAGCAGAATGGTCATCAGCGTGCAGTTCCAGTGTTCAAAAGGAGAGGGGATCTGGCACTGCTTCTACCCTGCTGCCAGCATGTAAGAAAAACAACTGCATTGACTGGCAGCCCTCTGCATGGACAAAGTTCAACCTCTTCTGTCTTCTGGAAGAAAATGGTCTTCCTGTTTGAGAGTGCCTGAATTTCACTGATGCGTCCAGCAGTTCACCAGCAAGGGGGAGAGCTTAGCTGAAAGCAAGTGCTGTCTGCCAGGGTGAGACAGGAGAGGTCACGATGTGGATGCAAGGAGATGACAGAAGGTTTGCCAGAGCAGCAGATCTGCTGACAGCATATAACCAGCTGTAGGATCTGCAAGGCAGACCGGCAGCAATCGCTGCAGCGTCTAGTCACTAGGACCTCATGCATAAATAAATTAGAGAACAATTTAAAATAATAGAGCAAGCTACAGACCTTGACTATGAGTTTCATTGACAGTGGCACAATGCAGTTAATGAAATGACATAATAGAAGTACATAATGCATTCAGCAGCCCTCGCAGCTGAGTACAGACTTCACAGCAGTCCTCCCACACCAAGTGCAGTGCCTCGAAAGAGATAAAACAGAGCTGCTGTGAATTAAACAGTAACAGGAGGCTGGAGCAGACATCAGGGAATAACAGCTTTCAGTCACATGCTGTTACACAACAATCCAAGCCTTTTTTTTATGAAGAAAAATGAACAAGACCAAAATTAACTTGCAGGTTAATAACAGAAGCTGAGAAATGCATTTAAAATTGTCAGCGCCTTTTTAAGAGCATAAAAGATCATACACTGACTTCTGCACATGCACGTTTGGCTCACAGCAATACACACTGTTATTAAGCCTTTAAGAAGAGGAAGAAAATACCCTAACTGGTCACACTACACTCTCATAACTGCTCATCTTTAATAGTGGAGGGTCTTCTTCAGGTGTCCATGACAAATGGTGCTCCTCAGGGGTCCGCACTGTGCTGTTTAATATTTTCATCAATTATATTGACAGGGAGATCAAGGGCACCCTCTGCAAGTTTGCAGGTGACACACCAGAATGATGGGATGGACCTCTGAGGCACCTGGACAAGCTAGAAAAGTGGGCCTGTGCAAACCTAATGAGCGTCAACAAGTTCAAGTGCAAGATCCTACACCTGGGTCAGGGCAGTCTGCAGTTTCTATATGGGATGGAGGCTGATATGATTGAGAGGAGGCCTGCAAAGGACAACTTGGGGTGCTGGCTGATGAGAAGCTCAACATGAACTAGCAATGTCCACTCACAGCCCAGAAACCAAAAGTGTCCTGGGCTGCATCAAAAGAAGTGTGGCCAGCAGGTCAAGGGTGGGAGAACCTCTGCTATGTGGACAAGCCGAGTTGTGCAGCCTGGAAAAAGCACAAACCTTAAAGCAGCTTCCAGTACTGAAATGAGCTCCAGGCAGGCTGGAGAGGGGCTCCTGATCAGGGAGGACAGGGAAAAGATGAGGTGAATGGCTTTGCATTGGAAGGTGGGAGATTTAGGCGAGATCTTATGAAGAGATTGTTCATTATGAGGGTGGGGAGGCCCTGGCCCAGGTGGCTCAGGTTGCCCAGAGCAGTGGTCCTGGAGATGTTCAAGGCCAGGTTGGATGGGGCTTGGGGCCCCTGATCCCGTGGGAGGTGTCCCTGCCCATGGCAGGGGTGGGGCTGGATGGGCTTTGAGGTCCCTTTGGGTCCAACCCAAACCACTCCGTGACTCCGTGGTTTGCGACTCTGTGAATTCTAACTCCGTCCTTCTCTGGCTCTGACTGCGACTCTGCCAACAACCCATTCCAGCGCCCCGGAAGCGGCGGAGGGCGGGGTTCCGGTTCCGGTCGCCGCGCGATTCCGGTTCCGGTGCGGCGCGGCCGGACGCGGCCGGGTGAGGCGGCAGGAAATGGCGGCGGGGCTGCAGCAGCCGCAGCCGGGCCCTCCCGCTCCGCAGCGCGGGGCCCAGGCCGTCTAGAGCCGCCGCACAGCGCCGGGCCCGGCCCGCTCCGCGCCGGCACCGACCGAGCACTTTACATACATGAGGTACCGGGACCCGGCGGCGGCAGCGCCGCTCCCGCTGCGCCGAGCCCTCCGCCGCATCCCCGAATGGGGGAGGGGTGCCTGCCCCGGGGCACCGGGCGGGCTGCTTGCCCCCCCCCACCTCAACTTTCCCGTTCCTATCCCCCTCCCCTCGGATCCTCCTCCTCCCGTATCCCAACCCCAGCCCCTCCCTCCTCCTGGTTCTTCGCGCCCTGTCCCCAACCCTGGCCCCATGGACCTCTCCACAGAGCCCACCCACTCCTCTTCTCCCGGACTCCCCCCCCACCATATCCCCTTCCCATATCTTAACGGATCCCGCCCCCTTCCC
>WAAB01018387.1:70013-106746 GCA_013389865.1 Piaya cayana | reverse complement strand
CCTAGCCCGACCCCTCCGCTCTCTACGAACACACACACAGCTTGCGTCCCGAGGATCCCCTTCCAGGCCCCGCCTTCCCCACGGGCATTCCTTCTGCTTCTCCTTAGGGACCCCATTTCCCTCCCCTGGAACCCCTGTCCTGTCTCCCCTTTCCCCATAGAGCCCTCCTCCCTTTCTAGGGATACCTCCAACCCATCCCTCTCACCCTATGGACCCTCTGTCTGTCACCACGGACCCTCCTTCTCTGTTCCCTCCTCACAGTATCCCTCCATGCAAACTCCACCCTGTGCCCCCCTCCCCACAGACCCCTTGTCCATCCAGCCTTCCCACAGACCCCCCTCGCCCCACTCCAGATGGGTTTTTGGCTTTGTGCTACTTTACTGTTGACATGGAAACCAACACCGCTTTCTGTTCTAGAGAATTGGAAGCTAAAGCTACCAAAGAAGTCGAAAGAAAACTAAGCAGGTAAGGTGCTCATTTAAATTCCCTCCTACATTTTGGAGCAGGAGTTGCCCTGGGGCTACAAATCTTTGCAGGCTTTATCTGCAGCTCCGATCTAGTGTTAATTGTCAGGATAAAGAAAACTGAATTTGAAAATGTGCTTCACTATTGCCTGGAGAAATCTCTGCAATTTTAGTCAGTTCTATAGCATAAACACCTTTTTAGCATGTGGTTTGGGGTTTGTTTTTTTTTTTGCATAATAACAATGTCAGATTCTAGAATAGAATTTCTTTAATAGGGTAGGGTTTTGAAGAGAAAAATAACTTCCTTTTCTGTCCCAAATTGTAGCACCTAACGATAACTGAAAACATCAATGAAAGCTTCATTTCCTTTTTTTTTTTCTCCTGTATACTTCAGGCATATATTGTTGGGAGGCAAGGAATGGTTTTGGCAAGGCGTTTGTTTTGAGCTCCGATAACCTGTTTGTAGCACGCTGTACAGCTTTCTGGGTTTGCCCCTTTCTCTAGGAGGTGTTAAAGGTGCTGAATTTCCTGTTACTGTGTGGGGTTTGTTTGAGCACTCTGTGGAACAGGCAACTTCTTTTTCAGATCGTTTTGCTCAGGAGTTCTGTGGTAGCCATCCACATCTCTTCTGTTTTCAAGGAATTGCTCCTTCTGCACCGTTTGTTTTTAGCGTGGTGCCTTTCTCACAGTTCCCTGCCTCTTTTGCTGTTTACTTTTTTTTGGTTTTGACTTTTGCCCCACTTTCTTTTTGTGTTTGTTTTCAATTAGTCCTTAAAGGGACCTTTGTTCCCTGGCTTTTAAGGGGTTCCTAGGAGCATGGTTTCAGGTACACTGATACACTGTGTCTGGGAGAATATTAGTTTTTGGTTCCTTGCTTTTTCCTTTTTTATCATGCCTGATCAGCCTCCAGCTTCCAGACTGATTTATGATTGCACTGTGCAAAATGCTCAGCTTCCCCTGCTGTCAGTGCCTGTTTTCTGATTCTGTGCTTAAGCATGAATATTTTTTTCCCATTTTGTTGTTGAAATGTATGGAATCTCTAAGGCACACTTAATGTGTTGGTCTCTACTTGAAGAAAGCGATTTCATGTTGCAACTCTTTTAGCAATCTGCCCACAAAAGGCACCAGAATGCTGTGTAAAAGAAATGGGAATGGTTGGCAAGCTCTTGGTGCACACGTGCTGCCAGGAGCAACTTCAGAACTGTGTTATTGAGATGAACAGAGCCCTGAGTTCCAAACACATCTTGGTGTGTTCCTGGCCTTCCCAGGGACCTTTCACTGCGCTGGGTAGAGACAGGAGGGTGTGTGAACTGTGGAACTGTCCCAGCTCAGCGCGTCCTGCAGGCTGGGAGCAGAGCAAAGTTCATGGGGTGAATTCCGATATGGAGCAGGTCTCTGTGTTTTCTGACGCAGGGCTGTATGTGTTGTTCATTGAAAAGACTCAGAACTGGTCCTAAGTTAACATTAGTGTACCAGTTGAAGCCCATGTTCCTACTGGTTTATGTTTGGTGAGCAAGTTCTCATCACGTGAGTGCGTGGCCTCATAAAACAGGCATGCCTACCTCCACCAGGCCTGGTTAGTTTTGATGCTGATCTAGAACTTGGAAGACAGCCTTGTTCTTTCTCTTAAGGTCATTATTTAAAATGCTATTGAATTTGCAGTGATCCAGTCAAATTGTAAAAGAGCAAATGCCTTTTCCTGGGAAGGATGTGTAGTCAACCATGCTGCGGTTTGACTCAATCGAAAATTGCAGTGACATGCAGACTCCAGACTCCATGGGACACTGGTGTTGCTTCCTGTGTTCTGACCTTACCTCTGGAGTTTATGCTTATAAATTAACGTTATCTTACCAGGAAGATTGCCCTAGGCTGTTGTTGCGGTAGGATAAACGTCACAGGTTTTGCTGCAGCTTTTTTACCTAGTTGGAGCAATTATTGTTTCAAACTTGGTATCAGTGATTTGGCTTATTTGGCCTTTTGGAAAAGAATCTTCATGGGGTTTGCGTGAAAGTGCACATGTGCTGGTCCTAGGTTAATATTACTGGTTGTGGGAGTAAAGCACAGTGTATGGTCTGCAGCAGTAATTCAGATCCATCTGTTGCCCACTGTATTTTTCCACGATGCCTCCAGTTGATGTAACCGGTTTGGTTGGCCTCTTAGCCCGGACTGCCTGATGTTACCTGCAGCAGTGCAAGGGTTATACTGGCTAAAATTAGAACCACTGAGTATCACTGTTTAGTGCTGCTGATCCAAGAAGTACCTTGTAATTCTGTTTGGTAAGCAGGCTTTCCTGCCCCACTTATGTGGGACTGAAAGAAGGTAAATACCTGAAATACATTTGCATTTTTTTCCAAGCACCCAAATTTGCTTCTCATCTCACAAGGCTGCAAATTACAGGGAAGGATCACACGCTGCTGTCATTCCCCACTGTTTCTGCTCTGAGGGTTCCATATGCAGTGGCTGTGAGACTGTCCTCATTCTGGGAGGGCAGACTTCTTGTCTGAAATCCCCTACGCCTCTAAGTTTCATCTGTGTATTCTACCAAGTTGCTGCTGTACTATTGTATTTCTGTTTAACTCTTTCATGTTAGAACTTCCCTTATTAACTGTTGGAGAGAATAAGATGGCTCAATGACAGAGGCATAGAGAAACTGTGAGAAATGTGGGCTTTTCTGATGGGTTTTGGGGTTATGGTTTTTTTCTGATAAACTTCTTATGGGAGATGACTGCTATCACACAGGGAGTTTATTGCAGGGACAGCATTCTGTGCATGCTTGTCAAGAACTTCAGAGGTACTTGGGCAAATTATGCGTTCCTTCCTTCTCTACACACGCTTATCAGATCATGTGGACTTGTCAGGTTGTCCCTGTGAGGTAACTTGCATTTACCTTTCCTTTTCTGGCCGTGCAGTGAGGCCACTGTGTGGTGCAGTTCATTAATGGAACTGAAGGGTAGAGGTGAAGGTTAAGGTGCTGGGGTTGAACAGCACTGGGATTTGTGCATCTGTTGCAAATTCCCTGAGTGACTAGTGTGGTTATGGAGACACAGTTCGATCTGTCGTCTTCGGCTCCCATTTGGTGAGTGATGATAGGGATTGTTTATTGCTGCTGCCCAAGTCTTGTGTGTTCCGATGATAAACTATTGGGAGAGGTCTGTCTTGTGGGCTTGCATACCAGTGAACATCTCAGGCAAAACTTCAGGGCAAGACTATTAACACAAACATTATTCCAGAACCATGATGTGTTTACAGTGCCTGCAGTTTGGGCTGTAGCTCTGCTAAGCCAGCTTCTGGAAAACAGGAAAGGTGAGTGCATTCCAAGTCTTCAGTAGTGGCTGACATGGTAGATGGGATTCTAGTACTTCACTTTTAGGGTGGTAATCTGAAGACTGAGGTATTTAAAAGCAAAAAAGAAAGTAGCTGACACATTTACTAATTAATTATTCATTGAAGTAATTGTTTCAGTTTTAGCTTGGCAGCATCTCTTCTATACGTCAATAGCTGGAAAGAATTAACACACGACATCTGTAAATAAAGTGGGTTTGTTTTGTTATCAGTGCCTGAGGCTTTCGTTGCTCATGTGTAAAGTGCTGAGTGGGTTTGCTTCCCAGAGCGTTTCCATTCTAGGCACTGGCAGGTTTTGTTGGGCTTTTGTGAGCTTCAGAGTGCTAGTTTCTGTTCTATGAAACTGCAGAGTGCGCTTTTACTGTCGTGCATTATTTTGTGGGAGGCATTGGTAAAGGACTTGGAGGATCCATTTTTAATCAAAAATAGACATTTATAATTGGTTCTTGCATAATGATGGTTAAGGAAAAAAAGAGAGAAGGGGAGTGGGAGTTGTGTGTAATTGTGTGCCTACAAAGAACTTAAAGATTAGGGAACTAGGTCAGAATACAAAAAAAAAAATCAAAATGTGAAATCTCAGCAGGGTGTTTGGAAGTCTGTGTGGAATATCAGGAATATCATCCATACTGGATCCTCAGCTCATGCACACATACGAGTTTGCTGGTTTTGCAGAATTGTTAAAAGTCTTTCAATTCCAAATACTGAAATGCAGTTCTCTGGCAGTGCTCACCTGCAGCATTGCAAGTTAATCTGTAACTAGGAGAAAAGCAAATGGTGGAAAGGGTTTAGTTATTTATTTTCCTCAACATTTGATTTATGTATTTCTCACTGGAAGTTTTAAGAGTGGTTTCAGAAGCCACTGTGTGTAATCCCTTCTAACTCTTACTTTAATGTTTGCTCCACATAGTCCAACAGCAGAAGGTAAAAATCCACAGTTATCTTTTTGCCTTCCATCAGTAACCCGGGGCTGTTAGATGCGGGCGCGGATGTTTAACTGCTTTCTGTTGGGTGGGAAATGAAAGTGCCTCACTGCGTGCCTGCTGTGCTGGGGCCAGCAGCCCCTGCTCCCTCTGTCTGCTTGGTTTGGAGGAACAGCATCATGCAGCCTTCGTGGTGGTCAGAGTGCTGCAAGGGACACCTAACATGCAGTACCTTTGGGAGAATCCCTTCCCGGCCTCAAGGCCGCTAAAGGTGTCCCTGGACACAGAAAGCAGCAGAGGGTTCTAAAAAAGTGCGACCTCCTCCTTCCTTTGGGGCAGTGTGAAAGGGGCTGAGGGCATCTGATAGGCATGTGAGCAGCTCTAGTGCTGCTGGCATCTTCAGCAGCGCTAGCTTAGAGGCCGTCCTGAAGGTGTGGGCTGGCTGGAAGAACCGAGAGACCCAGCATGTGCCATTGTGTGGCGTGGGTGGTTTGGTCTGGGGGAACGCCTAGTAACCAGCATTAACCAGCAGTGGTGATTGGGTTTATTCCTGTGCTGAAGTTTGTGTGTGAGCAAAGACGCTTTCGCTCTGAGATGAGTACCAAGTTCAAACCACAGTAATGCAGTGCTGCATCTTACATCTTAATTTATGTCAGATTTCTTTGTGTAACTGTAATTTCCTGAGTGACAGGATTAGAGTAGTGATTTTATTGTGGTATAACACGTTTTCCTTTTGCATATTGTACCAACAGTGGTAGCACAAATGTTAATTACTGCATCCTTGGTGCATCTTTTGGGGGAAAGTATGGATATACTCCTCTTCTGTGACATGAGAGTGGAGGTTAAATGTCTGTTCAGCCCAGATGTCATTACAATGCCATGCTGGAGCTTTGAAGATACAGGTTAATAGAACTTCTTTCAAGAACTGTAGTAAGTAGAATATGATCTGATGTATGTATTACCTGAAATGTTTACATTTGGAGCACTACAGCTTTTTCCCAGTTTGCAAGCCAGACAGCACATCAAGCTGTACAAAAATAAAATTAGCACTGTCAGAACTTAAGGCAGAGAGGCAAGAGTGAGTGCTGAGAGAAGGAAGAACATAGCTGGTGACATGTGACTGTGATAAGTGAAGTGAAAGTCTTGGCACCAAAAATTGTCCAGGATTGCAAGACACTCTGTGGTCCCTGACCTAGAAGATTATAAATTTTTTTTAAAAAAGAAATGCCTTAATTGAGTAAGGTGCTTAGGGATTTTGTTGGTTTTTCCCCTTACACAAACAAGAACTGTGAGGTACACAAAATTGGAGAGAAAATTATTTTAAAATAAATAACATTAAATATTTATCTGACAACCTGTTTAAAATTATGCAGATAATAGCAGCTTCAGCTTGTGTCTTCTCAGAGCCATCAAGCATGCAGTCTCTCTGGAGATCGAGGTCCATTTTCATGTGGTCTCACTTGAAAATAAGGCACATTTCAAGTTCAACTGTTCAGACTGAAAGCCTTTGCTCGAGTCTCCAATGTGCATTTCGTATGGTGTGGGTATTTTATTTTCAGTTGATCTAAATTGAAAAATAACATTTGCATTTCTGCTAAGACCATTTAACCTTGAACAAGCTAATCCAATTACAGAGGAAGAACAGGAAATTCCCTCGGTGTGTGTGTTAGTGAAAGCTGGCTGGCTGGTAGGAGAAATAACAGAGGTCTGTTTCTACAGTCACATATGAACCACAATTCTCAGTTGTTGCTTTTCAATGGACAAGTGTGCTGCTGCACCAAGCAGATTTGCCATATGTGGTCAATGGATCGCATCTTCCTGGATGTAGGGAAAAACCCAGCAAAGGAACTTGTGTTCCTGTGAGGCTGGGTTCCTGCAGTGATCCTTGTGCGCTGCAAAGGAACACGATGCTCTGATAGTTTGTGCACAAGGAATAATAGAGTGCTGAGTGCTTAACAGGAATGTGGGGCTATGAAAAGTCCAAGGTGATAAACGGGATATGCTGCACAACACTTCTGTTTCTCAGGGAGCAGCATGGAAGATGTCGCTTGTTTTTTATGTGTTCTAATGGGCACTGGAATCTGATGCATCGCTGTCTGTTAAGAGGGCAGTGCTTTAGTTTGTTAGAATAAAGGGAGCTTGCACTGGAGGCTGTCAGGGATGGAGATTCGGGTGTTCTTCTTTAGGCTGTAGCAGCTTAATTGCTAAATCCAAATTGTTGCCCAGGTCATTGTTTATATTAGAGGGCTGGGGCAGCAGGACTGCCTTCCCTGAAAGGTTCAGCTGTCAGCAAAGAATATGTGCACTAAGGGCTTCTCTGTCGTTAGGTAATTGTAACACTGTCCTGCAGCGTGTACTCTCGCTGCATCTGAGGGGTTTAACCGGCACCGACATTGTGCAACTTGCTGAAACAAAGAATTCAGGTGGCAGTTGTGCGGGAGCTGGGCTGTTTCCCCAGGGCTCCAGAGCCTGGCAGGGCGGGTGCCAGACTGGCTGACTGTGTCTGACAGTGACAGCCCATTCACACTTGTGAACTCTTGCAGCTCATCCCATCTTGCATTGAGATGTGCACATGCAGTGTGGGTCAACCTGGGGTCACGGGGCCCCAGGAAGTGAAGTGCTACCATGTCTCTTTTTGTTTGAAACTAATATGAATAACTGCCAAGTGGGCACAAACTTTGAAATGTAGATGTAAGTATGGTGATTATGGCATTTTCCATCCTGGAGGGAGAGCCACTATCAGCATTTCGCTGACAAATCTCACAACAGGACAGAAATGAGCTTTAATGTTTAAAGGTAGAACCCTAACAAGCAACAACAGGGAGGCATTCGCCTCTTCCAGAGGAACAGTGCTGTGCAGAATGCGAGGGCAGTGGGTGGTAGAGAGCTTTGGTGAGCTGGTGTTTGGTGCTGCTGCCACAGGCACTGCCTGCAAGGGGAGAAGGATGACCAGAGTGCTGCTTTGTCAAATTAAAAAATGAGGATGTTACTTGAGTTTACCACAGTGGAACCTGGGAACTGGAATTCACGTGTGGACTTAAAAGGAAAATGAACACCCCCAAGCTGCTTCCTGCATTCAGTTGGAAGGGACTTGAGCTGCGTTACAAGTGCAGTTAACCAAATAGTTATGTATCTTAATAAGCAATGAATGTTAAGTATTTGTGGAGTACCTTGTGTTTTACTGTATGCACTTGGCATTGCTCCTCACACACACAAATATAGAATTATCGTGTTTGAATCTGGAGGTCTGCAGTTGTGGGTGGTTTGTGGTTAGAGGAGCCTGGCCTCCAGGCAGAAATAAACCACTTCTTCACTGCCCCTTATGGACACTATTGGCTCATTTCCCCCCCGGATTTTGTTCTCTTCAGATTTTGATGATGAGAGTCTGTGTAACAGTGTGTCATCAAACAAGGGGGGCTTTTCTTATGGGAGATTTTAATACCTTCATAGCAATTGTGTAATACAATCTCTTCGCTGCTGTGCTCGGTGTGAGAAGCATGGCAAAAGATAAGAACAGTGCTTGTTGTCTTCAAAGCTGAGTTGGGAGAGAGGCAGCAGACAGGACCAGTTCTCACAAACAGGGGTGTAGACTCCCTTCCTTAAGTTGTTTCTCAGCTTTGTCTTTTCCAGCAGTAAATAACCCATGTGACTCCACTCGGTTTTGCTGTCCAGAGATCTCTGCAGTGGCTCTGCATCTGAGCACCTTGTTGCTGCAGCTGATCCATAGAAAAGGGTGTTCGGGTTTGGGAGAGGGAATACTGAGAGAGAGGACCCGTACTGATCTGTGAGGGGTATTCAAGGAGTACATTTGCTGCCTTCTTCCTTTACTTAGACAGCATGCATGGAGCTGTTCCTACATCCCGTTCCAAGTATCACAGGCGCTGGGACTTAGCTGAAGGTCATGATTTGCCCTGCGGGGGGTGGGGTGTGGGTGGTGGAGCCAGTGTTGAGTCAGGACACCAGAGGGCTGCATACTGTATCCTAGGTGTGTGCTCCAGAAAGGGGCTGGAAAAGCATCTTCAACCTGTTTTTTGAATCTTGTCCTTCTTACTGTATGGGCAGGGCGTATGGACCAAAAACTGCCACACTTCTGAGCATAGAAGTGTTCCTGACCCTGAAAAGGCAAAGAAGTAACTTTGAAGGAGGCTTTCCAGATCCTCTGGATCTCAAACCTTGAAGGAATGGAATATTAGTCAGCTCCCTCTCCCCCTGTCCTAGTGTTGTAACAAGAGCGAACTACTGTCACTGTTTGATTTTTGTATTTGAATCCTGCTTTCCATGAACAATTGTCTTTATTCTCATGTCTGTGTTGTCAGAGCTTTTTGCACCATGAGCCCAAGTGCTTTTTTGTCTGCCTGTTGCTAGAGTATTTTGTCAGTTGAGTTTGGTGAAGTTTGTTCTCATTCTTACCAAGAATCACTGCATCTATCAAAGCATGACCCTGAAGAAATGTTTGTTTTCATTATCCTGAACTCTGTATCAGGTATTGGCTCCTGCTGACCCTAACAGCTTGCAAATGTGCTAATGTTCTATACTCTTCATCTTCTCCCTTTTGCCTTGCATTTGCTGAAGTCTGTTTTTAAGCAGCCACATCAGGAAAGCAATGTTGCTGCTGAGCATTCTGGTTTAGCACGTAAAACTTTGTATTAAGTGCACCTAAATGCTTTTAATAGGTGTTGTTTTCACTTCTGTCAAGTTAATTTTCTGACTCATTTAAGGTGCTCTAAAACTGCTCAGCTACTGAAAGCTCTGATCTGACCGTGCTCTTCAGAGCCGGTTCCTGCATGTATTCGTGCCCTTTGTGCCCGCAGCACCATCCGTGCAGACACACAGCCTGTCTCGAAACGGTTCCCTGCCCAGGCAGGCAGATGCGATACAGCAGGTGTGTCCGGGCAGAGGCGGCACCGGGGACCAGTGAGCTGATGCAGACAGCGGCCGGGCTGTCAGGCACTGGCGTGGGTGCATGAGGGTGTGTGTGGCCAGGGAGGAACCCAGCGCTTGGCTTCTGCTGAGCATGGCCTGGCTCCATGCTGGGTCAGAGCTGATTACGTGTGACAGTGGGGAACTGATGTCTGCAAGCTCAGTCATTCCAATTCACAATAGCAGGTGGAGATTAAATAACATCTGAGTTTTCGCTGAATCAAGTGAATGTCTGAGCCTTCATTGTAAGTTTGGTGAAAAAGAAAACCTGTGTACCCTGACACTGCTTCTGCTCTTAAAGTTTTGTCACTTGTGGTTTGCAGTCAAAGTACATCATCCCTATAGAGCTATTATCCAATTAGAAGTAAAATTCCCCAGTTCCTTCTGTTTCACTGTGAAATAATTGTTCTAAAATGAATCTGAGTGTGTCCAGATTATATTTTGGGAGAGTTAATTACAAACTGTGTGGTTCAGGGATTTCGTGCAAGAAGAGGAAGAACAGTTGATGGAAGAAAGGAAAAAGAGAAAAGAAGACAAGAAGAAGAAGGAAGCTGCTCAAAAAAAGGTATGTTGAACATTTTAAAAAAACCCCTTGCTTATGGGTTACTTCTGTGTCATCACGAGTAAACCCTGGGTTTGTTGTTGTTATTGGGGGGGTTAATATAGCATTTTAAGCTGTCAGTTCTATAGCAGTGGCTGACATCTCACACATTCTAACTGGCTTTGTGTGCAGCTTCCACAGGTAGTAAATATTCATCTGGCCATTTTTTCTCCTGGCTGTCAGTTGAAGTTGCTTCGAGTTTGAAAACTTCCTCAGTTTTAGTGCATTTATTGGCAGAATAAAACTACCATTTTTTAAGATAGTGGCTTTCAACTGTGTCTGTACTTGAATGTATCTTATCCTCCAGTGTGGGGACACACATGTCATAAGGGAGTTGGTGTTAGGGGAGATGGGTAAAAGTGAAAATATTGACAGCAAAGGTGTTTGGGGTGGAAACGTTGCAGAAATGCTTGTAAACACTTCAGAATTCCCATTTACTCTCAAGATATTAATCACAGGCCATTGATTCTAAATATTGATCCTGAGAGGAGCTTGTAAATCTGTTTTTAAAAACATGTCTGTTTCTGACTTGCATCTTCTGACGGGTGGTAGCAGAGTGAGCCTTCTTAACCTTTGTTCTCTGGTTCTGCTGACTGATGCTGGGTGGACAGTCAGAACCCAGCAGTCACCTCAGCTTGTGGCCTGAGTGAAGGCGTTCATTGAGCACTGGCACAGAGTGAGGGGAGCCTGGTCTGGCAGCAAATCTGAATGAGGCAGAACTGGAGGGGTGCTTCTGCAGAGGCATTTGCTCAGATTTCAAAGTGAAAGGTTCCTCTCTGCAGGTAACAGCAAAGCAGACTTAGCAATTCCCCCAAGGGTGACATCTGCTCGTCTTTTAAACACCTCCTTTACTCCAGACTAAACAGCCCCAGGTCCCTCAGGCCCTTCTCATAAGGCTTGTGCTTCTTAGAGGTCCTTTAAGCAGTCAGATTCACTGTTTTGCAGGTAAAACCACACGATAAAGGTACACTTCCATACAAGAAATGTTTCTCTTCCCATCTTCATCGTGTGATGAAATGTTATTCAATTAGCTCACTCATCTTGGCCATGTCACAGCTGTAACCAGTTCAGTCTTGGAAATGAAAGACCTAAAGCTTTTGCATTTACTTTCTTTCTTACTCGCAGTGTCTGCCCCCCTCCCCTTCCCCTGCTGCATTCTGCAGGGAATGTGGTGGAGGTTTCTGGCTTCCAGGCATAGTTTTAACTCACTTCAAACGTCGTGATTTGCAAGTTTAATTCAGGCTGTTTCATGTAGTTATCTTTCAAATTAATTTTGTCTCCTCTAACATTTTAACAGCTTTTGAGGCAGAAGGAATAATAGGCAAGGGTGGGGTAGAGAAAGGCTTCTGAGGGAGACAATTAAATAACTTTAAGGCTTTTAAAAGAGAGAAGTCAGAAGCCGATGTTGCTGTGTGAAGCGGCGTACACACATGTGGGTTTTCTTATCTGCACCAATCACTGACATTTCTTTTTTCTTGTTCTAGGCCATTGAACAAAAAATCAAAGGTAAGTTACTTTACAGTTCTTTCTATTCAGTGTTATTGCTGCATTTTTAAACACGTTGAATCATATGGGTCGCTGAAAGCTCTTCTCAAAGTAAAGGATGGGAACCTTGAAACTTCAGTTGTACTTTGTCAAGCAGTTACCACAGAACACTAGAGGAGAGGCGGCCAAAGTTTTATTCCAGGGACTGGAGTCTTCTGTTCTTGTTTTACATTCTTAATGGCTTACACAGCAGCAGGCATGTACATAATATGCCTTGAGTTCTTCCACTTGTTTGCTCTGTTTGAGCAGCGTGCACTGACACACTCACAGTACGACCATGTGTAGGTCCATGTAATGGAGCCATGTGAAACTTAATTCCCAAATATTCCAAGTGAAACTGGGGCTGGGAATGCTTGATAGACAAGTAATCGATACATCTGGTTTTAACTGTTGCCTGGAGGTGGGGCTAATCCTGACAGAGCCATCAAAATGCAATATCTGAAAGCCATCATTTCGACATTCAGAGGCAGGCGGGAACACTGTTGGGATTCCAAGCGTTTCGGGGGTTTATGCAGATCACGTCCCAGCCAGCTTCTGTAATAGAGGGGGTGGGGGAAAGACTCTTCACTTTCTTTTTACCTCTAGCTCATAACCTGTTAGTTGGGAAGTGAATAATAATCGCACAAGTGGTCCTGTGGAGTGGCTTGCTGAATCCCCATTTCCTGGGAACATTTGGTTTAATTTAATTCTTGAGCAGTGGTCAAAGCAGGAGCTCAGGTGCCCTGCACAGTGGAGATGCAATTACTGTTAGGAAACTCCAAAGCATTTGAAGGTCTGTTGTGGCAGGAAGGTGGTGGAGGACAGTGGAGGACACGCTGCATTTGAGAAGAGGCAAGGGAAAAATGGAAGTATCCATTCCCAAGGCATTCCTGTGAAGAAGCGTGGTCAGTACATGTAGTTGGAATGAAGAAGGCAGGTTCTCGTACAAACTGCAAAGATCCTCCTGCTGAGGGCTGCAGTACCAAATACCAGGGATCCAGAGACACACTCCCGTTGGGAGGCGATGCTCTGCAGAGAGGAGAGCAGCCTGCGTCCTGTCCCTTGATGTTCTGTGGGCTGCTTCAAAGAGGCTGGTGTTTTGGTTACAGAGTAGCAATCTCTGAAGACAGAGAGCTGCCAGAGCTCAGTGGCTGCAGGAGCATTGTGCAACACTCCTACAGCGATGCCAGCAATGGGTGCTCGCGTCCCATGTGTGCAGCCATCCAGGTGATTTTCACAGACTGGCTGCAGGTCCTGGCCCTTCCAGCCAGGCCCTAGTCACTGAAATAATTTGGGACGTCTGTGTGTCTTCAGACACAGGACCAAATAGTTTTTTTAAGCACCCTTTTCCAAGCGATGCATGGGCTTGCGTTTGCAGTACAGACTAAGTACTCTCTCTGTTCCTGCCATAAAGCCTTTGAGATCACGTACCAGATCTGAAGATTGTGAAGGGTTTGGGTTTGGTTCTGAAGTAATAAGTATGTGTGAAAAGAGAGTGATGAGGGAAAATTATAAAATCCTGGCTGTAACTACTGGCGCCCATTTTGACTGAGCATCTGACACACATACTTATGCTGCACTGGCATCCGTGCGTCACACCAGGGCCGAGGCTGCAAGAGTGAAGGGCTAAAAATAGTATGAGGATGGGAGGGCCACGATGCTGCTCCTCACACTACCTGGTAAGGGTCCTCTAACAGAAAGAGGATGCCTTTCTTCTGCAGGACAAAGACATTTCATTTTTCCTCCACTTGATGCTTGCTGATGGGACTACTAAGTTCCAGTTTTAATGTTAGGTTGTTATTAAGAAGGTATTTTGGTAAGTTCAATGGGAATTTGGAGTTGAGGAGCCCCAAGCCAGTAGCCGTGAAGGAGAAGCACAGCCCCACCGGGATGCAGATGCACCACTCTTGCAATGGTTTCTGCAGGAACAGGATTCGTTACTTATGTTGCACGTAGCTTGTTCATTGTTTCAACAGTTTTGCCTGCTTGTATTCAGGATGCAAATTAATGTTTCATTAGTTTCCAAGTTTCCATCACGTTAATGTCTTAAATAATTGATTCTGTGCGTGAGCTGAAGATAAAATAGAAGAGTATAGGATCCCTGAATAATTCAGAGTTCTGTTCCTTCTTTCAGAGCAGTCACAGGTTACGGGGGCTGGGAGGGTCGCTCTGGGTTTTAAGCGTAGTTGGGATGGCTCCAAATGCTGTTTTAGCTAAGGTAGAAGTTGCTGTTGCATCAGCTGACGTAGCACCAGCGTGTGTGTAACGCTGTAAGACTGCCTGCTGAGAGTGTTAATTGTGCAGACTTTTCTGTTTGGGATTGGGAATGGAGCTAACGAAGATGCTGCAACTGTAAATGTTCCTGGTACAAGTATAACAGTGTTTTAATCCTGCAGTATTGTTGTTAAAAATGCATGTATGCCATTCCTGTGGGTTTCAAGTATTCTAACCTGTCTGGTTTTGTACATCTGGTTTTATTAAGAGAGGGAGGTGGAAGTTCATGGGAGCTGGATGTGTTCTGTAGTTGCTAAGCAGAAGGGTTCTCTGTGCAGCAGCTAGCACAACAGATTCCTCCAGCAACAAGCGCCCTCCAAGTGCTCTTGTAGCAGGTATTTTAGGGAAAAATAAGCATCATTTGAAAGTCCTTGTTTGTTGAGAATGCTGTAGAGCTGCCGGTTGCTGTGGGTTTCCTTCCAGCCTGGCAAACTCTGTATTTTTACTGTGTTTAATCTCGGTGCTATTAAAGACAGGCAAATCGAACCATTTATCCTGAATTTCTCCTACAACAGGACTCTGTGGACTGCACTATGGCCACGAGTGGCTAATGATGAGCTGACACTCTAGTAAATACTGCTTAAGGAGATTGTTTGAGTGTTGTGTGCTCAAGCCAGCATCATGGTGCGCGCCTGCAGAGTGAGCCTTAGTTATGAGCTGAACCCCCTTTCTGTATGCACTTTAGTGTATGCCTGTATTGCCCTCGTGGGGGGTTTATAGCCACTGACCAGCAGTGTTTGTGCAGATGCTGGTGTGGTGCCCGTGGTTTGGAATGCTTTCCTGCTTTGTGGAAGGGTGCAAGCCAGCGCTGCAAACATCTGTCGGCTCTGGTTCTGTATTCTGCTGCTTTGTAGAAAGCAGAGGCACAAAGTACTGCTTTATTGCAGAGCAGGATAAACTTTGAGTCAGCCACTGAGATGGAGAGTGCTTTTAAAAATAGCTGGGTGTGAAATTGAAATCTTTGACTCATATTTCCCACCTTGGAAACTCCTGATTTGTTTTCTTCTCTGAGAAGCAGAACCACCCGAGTGCACTGGCTTGCCTGGGCTTTGTCACAGGGCTTTTTCCCTCGCTTGTCTAACAGTGCTTTTCCTGACTGGAAAACCTGTTACCGTTAGCTTTTAAACCTTGAAAGCAAAGAGCAGAAATGAGCAGCACAAGACCCGCCTGCTGCTGACCGTGCCCGCCGGAGCGGCCTGCGGGCGTGCGGCTCGGCAGGGGTTAACGCCTTGGCACACAGCGAGATATTTTCCAGATCAGCTCCCCGAGCTACAGCTGCGGCCATTTTTCCACAACGAAAATTCTAGCACTACATCTTACGTGTGTCAGCTTGAAAGGCAGGCTTCCTCCGTTTGCCCTTCAGCATTCCAGCCCCGACAGCTCCATGGGGCATGGCATGCAGGAAGGGAGCGGTGCTGTGCATTTTTGGGAGGTCAGCTCCAGCAGCAGCGAGGAGAGATGCTTCAATGACAGCTCGCTGCTGTTCTTTGTGTGGTTTAGTAGTCGGTTCGATCTTTGTGCGCTGATTTGGGGCGAGTGCGAAACTGTTTTCCATCTGCATTAAAGTTGTTCCAGCAGCTGCCATTTCTTTGCTGGCGGGGGAACTGCGGTCCCTGGGCCCCTGCTCCAGGAGGAGTTGGCAGGCAGCGCTCCTGGAGCCGTAAAATGACACCATGCTTCTCCTCCATTTTCTAATGAAATCTGCAGAGTGGGAAAGCAACACGAGTTGGAAGCGCCTTGCTTTGGAATCTCTGTAAACCCTAACTTCACCATCCCTGCCTTGTGGGGTTCCGCAGGTTTGTGCTTTACAAAAATCTCATTTGAATGTTGATTTTGTAAACTTGCTAGCACCGATCAAGTGAATTAACTGCAATTGACTGTGAGTCTCTTAGTGTTTCTGCCTCAGTGTGATTCCAAATAAAGTACTGGTGTGCAGAATAAACTTTCATTAAATGAGCAACTCGTTCATAACAGATTTAAATATTAAGCTGATGATTAAGGGCTGCTGGCATTCATATTAGCCAGATTGGAATATTGATGTGTTATTTGTTCTTCTGAGAAGTTATGGGCTGGAAAATGTTGGACAGGATAAATTGTGTAGCTTAAAACTTACTGTGTGGTGCTTGTGGAAGCAAAGGCAAGGGTTTCTGTTGCACTTGTGATTAATTTTGGTTCTAGATTGATGTACAAATGTGAGCTCAGCGTATCCTGTAGTGAACCCTGTGATCTGGTCAGATACTGTTTAACGGGCTGGTTGTAGGAGAAGGGATTTCCTCATTTGCCAAGGAGGTGGGTGCGTGACATATGTGAGAGAGAGGATCGCCCTAAGCTGTTTGGAGTCTTGTTTGTGGCATAGCCTTGGTGCTGGCCTGGCAGAAAGTGGTTTGTGTGTTTGTTGCACTTGGTTACAGCTGCAAGTGCTTCGATTCCCTGCAGGTCCCTGGGATTTAGTATAACGCACACTTCGTGAAAACAGCTTTAGTTGGGGCAGCGCAGCATTAGTGCTGCTGTGCTGCAGTACTGCTGGGTTTGGATCTCTCCTGGAATATTGCAATAGAAGTGATTTCACCAGTGAGGGGCAAGTCTACCAGTGTGGGAACCCTGGCTCTCTCAGCGAGGCTTGGGCAGCAGACATAGGGGTCATGGGGCGGGAAGGCAGGGTTTGAATGTCAAAGGTGGTTGCAGTACCAGGCCCACGGACCAGTGCTGAGTGCATGTATGTGGAATGGTTGAGGCACTCTGAGCTGTTTAAGTAACGCTCCCCTCCCCCAGGGCTCAGGGGGACAACGGGGCAGGGATTTCAGTTATTTTTATAACAGGACCTTTTAAAAAGAATCAGTGGAAGTAGATGGGTTTAAGTCTCTATTTGTGAAATTCAGTTTTGATTGCTATTTGTTGATACTTCAAGCACATCAAAACATTGTGCAAGGAGTCGGAGTTACTGCGCTTTTAATGTCATAACAACTTCGATTGATGGAATCTGATACGATGTTGGGGATTTTTATCAACTTGCCAATTTATCTCAATTGCTTTTGAATACCTTCTATTCCCTGTGCTCCAGACATTAAATTGACTTATGTCTTGGCCGTTCCTCCTCTTAATTCTGTCCCCTCCAGCCAGCTGTGAAATGGAGCGCGTGGGTCAGTGCTGTGTCAGAGCGGGGAGGTGGCACCGCAGGGTGAGCAGCTGCCCCCTGCTTCTCTTTTCGGCTTTTCTTAGTAGCCTATATATAATATCCCGTTAATGCACAACTTGTCTGCTGATGCTTTGGTGGTGATCTATTCTAAAGGCTTGTGCTTGTGTTTTTCACATATGTAACTGTTACAGTAGAAATTGCCGTTGCCAGTGTGCAAACTGGGCTTTGGACAAAACTTTAAGGAGTTTGTGTTCCTTTATTTTTTATGTTATATTAGATGTGCCTTGTCCTGAAAGTGAGGAATAAAACACGAAAAAGCTGTAAAAGCCCTCAAATGACATTTTCAGTCACATAGTAACAGCATTGCTGACATGCTGGGAAATTTTGGAGGCACAGAGCAGGGAGGCGGGTAAGGAAGCTGCTCGTGAGCCTTGGGTTGTGTCTGTTTAGACACTGCCAGCATACAAAACTATTGCTGAAAATAAGCATGGCCGTGCAGAGGCTGCTGGCTGTTCCGCATGGGACACCGCTCACCCAGCAGAGCAAGAGCCCATGCGAGTCCTCTGCAGCAGCACCTCCATCTGCTGCCCTCTTCCCCAGCATGTGGGGTCAGCCCTTACCCACCACCTGATGCCACCCCAGTTACCCTCGGAGCCATTTGATGGAGCCACATCCTGAGCTTTTCTCTCGTAGGATCTCAATGACAAAGATGTGGGGCCAAGTTCTTGAGCTGGGTAGCTTTTCCGGACTCTGGGGACAGGAACAGAAGGGGCTGTGGGGCTGGCGGGGAGGGGCGGTAGATGTTCATAACCTCCATAAGCACTTGTCACCAGGGGAACTGCCTTACCAAGCCATACTCTTACTCTTGGCAGTAGGAATGTGGCACAGGTGGAACTGCTTCTGTTTCCATAGCTTTTAAAGCTGCCATTTCTGTTTTGTGGAGCTCAGAGTACATCTGGTGTCTTGGCTAAGTAGGTGGGTCAGTGTGGAGGGAGGTCATAATTGAGTCCTGAGGTTCCTTGCAAGGTTCCACAGTAGATACAAACGTGTTTTATGGAGATATCCAAGGAACATGGAGAGCGCATCAGCACACCAGCCCTGTAAGGGACTGGCAGCGCAGCTGAGCTGTTAGGGTGGCTGGGATGCATGGCAGCAGCACCAGGAAGCAAACCCACACCCTTCAGCTCGCAGCGTTCCTCCCTGTCTGCTGAGCCTGGGGTGTGAACCAGCTGCCTACACCTGAGCACCCCTGCTTGGCGCATTTGCTGTTGTACAGGCTGGATGGAGGAGCTGAGATGTTGTGGTTTTCCCTTTATTCAGTGTCTGCATTCGGTGGGTTCACTCACAGTTGACTCTGCAAACTCTTTGACCTTCATTTTGTCTTGAAGTGGCTGTGCTGCCAGGACTGAAGGATAATTTGGAGCTGAAGTTGCGTACTTGGCATCCTGTCGATGCCAGCACAGTCCTGCAGTGCTGCACATGGGGTTGCCTGTGCTGCTGGCTTTTCCTGCTGCCCACAGCCTGACTTTGGGGGATTTGGGTATTCTCCTTCACTGATTAAGCAGGCGAGTCTTAACAGTCCTGTTCACCTCATTCTGGTTGTGCAAGAGCATTGCATTTTGCAGTGTGTAACACAAGTTTCCCATTGGAGCAAGGTGATTTTTTTAAAGTGCTTAAATATGTTTTAAAATGCGGTTTAGATGCCAAAACAAATGGGCATGGGGCCTGTGTGCCAGGAGGAGCTGTCAAAAGCTGTAGCAGCTGCGTGTGTTACCTGATAAAACTCTGCTAGGAGTGATAGCAGGACACACATCTGCTTCCAGATCCGTGCTGTTAAAGCTGGACGGTCACAGAGCTTTTCATGGAGAGGTAGTTACAAGGTGAATCAGAAGAACTGCTGCCATTACCACATAGATAAGCACATCTCAAGACACTGCCTTCAGTTTTCTAAAGTTGCTGTTCTTATGAATAACTTTGTCCCACTTTCTCTTTTTTTTGGGGGTGGGGGCAGTGCCAGAACAAACCAAGACAAGCGTCAGCCAGCCTCAGCCCGTCCCCTCCAGTGGCACTTCCACAGCAACCAGCACTAACAATAATGCCAAGCGGGCCACAGCCAGCAGCCAGCAGCAGCAGCCCTCGCCTCGGTACCCTCCGCGCGAAGTACCACCGCGATTTCGACATCAGGAACAGAAACAGCTTCTGAAACGAGGTCAGCAGTTACCAGTTATAGCTGCAAACCTGGGATCTACTCCTAAAGTATTAAACGGCCAGTCAGGAAGCAACGCTGTCCCAAATAAACAGCCAGTGACCAACGGAGAAGTGCCGAACAGCAGCAAAAAACAGCCAGGTGAGGGGGAGGTACCTTGGTTTCCTTTTCCTGCAATTTCGTAGTTTGAATTCAACTATCAGTGACATATTTGAGCTAATACAATGTAAAGTTTGAGTGTAAGCTGTAGCATGAGATGTTCCCCTGTGTGGTAGCGTTGTATTACAGGGTGGTTTCAACCACCTTTGTGTGAGTTTGTACTGAACCATCAGACCCCTCAGCTACTCCTTGGTGTTCTTGGTGGACAGTAGACAGCTCTAATTATGAACAGGTTAGAAACCAGTATGACCACTGCTGCGTTCTGAATTCCCAGGCTTTATTCCAGTAGCTGATGTACGCATGTTATGGTATGAAGTGTCTTTTTTGCATCGTTTTTCAATATCCAGCTCCCATGAGGAAGGGACTTCCAGGCAGTTACTGGAGCTTCCCAACAGCATCTCAAGGTGCTTGGGTTTTTTCCCCTTCCTATCTGGAGGTGCAGCTGGGACACAGCTTGGTTACAGTATTGGAATTGCTTTTTTTGGTTAGGTCAGAGTTTTGCTTTATTCAGCTGCCACAAGCTTCATTGTCTTACAGAAAGGGTCAGCCTTTACCTTTGTCCCTGTTTAGGTGTGGTTATCCTGTGTTATTTGGCTTTGAGCCTTCTCTTCACACAGCGCTCTCAGCCATGCACTCAGCTGTCACCCACGTGTAACTTGCTGCTTAGGGAGCGTGCGAGCATGCAGGTCAGCGAAGTTTTGGGGACGATAAGGACTGTCTATTTTTGGCTGAAAAAGAAGTAACACTCTTAGCAGTGATCTAGATCTTCAAAGGAATTTGGTATTAATGCATTCTAACGCTTAGTGCGTTAGGCAAATACTTTCTTATTTTTATACTTGTATTTATTCTTTGATGTGCGTGTAGAAGTGATGATGTGGATTTTGTTCCCACAGATAGTTTCTGCTAGAACTTTACTGAATCCCCACTGTTTTATCCACCACAACGGATCTAACTCCCAGCTCCTTCAGTTAAAAAAATAAGATTTCTGGAAGCAGCTTTGGTATTTTGAGTTTTAGTTCAATTTTGAGCTGTTCTGAGTACTGAATCTCGCAGAAGCAGTATTTAAAATGAAAGTTAACAATCAAAGCACTGGAAGCAGTGAATCCATGTGATCCATGTTCCCTCTGAGGAATACTCCTGATATTACTTTCCAGTATTAATTGAAGTTCCAAGAAGTGACTTTTAAGCAGTTCATCTTTTTCTTGGTTTTTTTTTTCCCCACTTCTCCTCTATAACTTTGTTCCTGTCTGTAGTCATGTTCAAAGTGACATTTTGTACATTTGCTTGCTTCCAGATGGGGCTTCTCTGGCATGTGTGGGGGCTACAGGAAAGCTGCGGAGGGACTTTTTACAAGGGCCTATAGTGATAGGATGAGGGGGAATGGTTTTCAGGTGAAAGAGAGGAGATTGAGATGAGATCTTAGGGAGAAATGTTTTGCTTTGATGGCGATGAGGCCCTGGCCCAGGTTGCCCAGAGCAGTGGTGGCTGCCCCATCCCTGGAGGGGTTCAAAGCCAGTGTGGATGGGGCTTGGAGCCCCTGATCCAGTGGGAGGTGTCCCTGCCCATGGCAGGGGTGGAACTGAATGGGCTTTGAGATCCCTTGCAACCTAAACCGTTTCATGATTCTGTGATTCAAATACAAAATCATGTCTGAACCAATCTAAGGAGTATTGCTCTTCATGCAACCTGTTAGACTTCCCCATTGTGTCCAGAGGTTTTTTTGAGTATCGTGTCCTTCATTTCACTATTTGTGAACACTGGCCTAACATGTAACTCATTGGGTTCTCTTTTGTCTTGCATTTTTCCCAGCGTTGCTGAATTTTGCTGGATTTTGTGCTGAAGTGGCTGGGCAGCCTTTGGGCTGGGATATGTCAGTGCATCCCTGTGTGGTGCTACCACAGTACTGGTCCAAGTGCTGTTTTTGGGAGTGGTTCTGCAGGTTGAGTAGCACGTTGGTTATTTGAACCCCGTGTCTCCACATCCAGCTGGGGACAACAGGCTGGGGAGTTGGACAGAGAGGACCCTTCGTGGAGTTCAGAAAAGGAAAGTGTAGGACTGTGCCTCAAGAGGAACAGCCCTAGCATCAGTGCAGGTGAGGGGCTGGCTGACTGGAGAGCAGCTCTCTGAGGACAGATCTGGAGTCTTGGTGGATACCCAAGCTGACTCTGAGCCAGGAATGTCTTCTTGTGGCTGATGATGACCTGGGTTGTGTAGAGAAGAGTGTGGCCAGTAGGGTAAGGGGGCTTCTCCTTCCCCTCTGCTCAGACCTGGTGATATCCCCTCTGGAGTCCTGTGTCCAGTTCTGGGCTTCCCAGCTCCAGAAAGACAAAGAACACCTGGAGAGAGGCCAGCAGAGGCCATAGGGATGATGAGGGGATAGGAATACCTCTCTTAAGAGAAGCTGGGAGACCTAGATCTGTCCAGCCTGGAGAAGAGGAAGCAGAGAGGGGATCCCTTCAATATCTGACAGGCAGGGGGCAGGAGGAGGGGACTGGGCCCTGCTCAGTGGTGCCCAGTGACAGGACAAGAGGCAGCAGGCACAAACTGAAGCACAAGAAGTTCCACCTGGGTATGAGGAAGCAGCATGATTGCTGATCGCGAACACAGAATGCTGCAATAGAAGCTGAGTGGGCTCTCAGCATCCCTTTCCCACGGGGCGCTCAGTACCAGGGTGAGGCCATTCCCAGCAGGGTCAGTGAGACTGAGTCACAGCTCTTAAGGGAAAGCATTCCTGAAAAGCAGGTGCTAAGGAATGGTGTGAGGGCATGGAGCGGGCTGGTTTCCGTCAGTAACACTTCTCTACCTCTCTTGCTTTTTTTTGTAGGCATGCCTCCCATTCGGGACTTGGTGAGCCACTCCCCTAACCAGTCAGGTTAGCTCTCAAACCTCGCCTCGTTGCCACCCATCTGTCCGCAGTAGCCGTGTCTCACGTTGCTTTGTCTTCATTGCTTCATTAATTTTTTTATTACCCTTTGGCTTGTGTTTTCCATCGCATGTGCTGTGTGACTGATGTGCGCTCTCTCTGTGCCATCATGTGCTGCTTTGCAGTCAACATTTTAAATTTCCTAAATAACATCAGAATTCATACCAAAAAGATGTTTGTGTGGCACCTTAGCTTTCAAAACCTACATGTCTTCCTTTTACCTTTATGCTTCTGTGTTAAATTGCGTCTTCATGGTATTAAATTGAGTAATCTGTGCAAAGCTGCTGTCTGTCGGGGATTTCACAGCTCGGCAGAGAAAACCACATCCAGGGGCCTTTCTGTTCCAAGTGCTGAGCGTATGCTGGTGTAGCACATACATGGAGGCCTGAGGCTGCATGCTGCTCGCTGGAGATGAGGGTGAAGAGCGCTGCTGTGTGTGTAAATCTTGGAGGGCACGTGGTGTGGGAGGTACAGTGTGAAGCACTGCAGCACGGTGCAGGTGGGATGCTTTGCGAGGGCTCTTTGTCAGGGTTGGGTACCCGTTGGGTGGCTGTGGGCACATTGCTCTGGAGAACAGTCTGTGTGTAGCTCTCCAGTGTGCCTTGCGGACTGCTTTCCGAGGGCTGATGTGTTTTTCTGACACATCAGTAGGCGAGTCTGTTCTGGTGAGCAGGTGCCTTCCAGTCTTCCCAAGGATGCTGTGTGGAGACTGGAGGTGCCAGGCAGTTCTGACTGTTGCAACCCTAGTGCCTGACACAGATCTTTTCCCACACCTCCCTGTTCCAAGTTGCTGTGCCAACACTCTCGTTTCTCCTGTGGCTGTTACCGTGTGAAGCTTTAGCGCTCTCTCACTTCTACCATCCTGGCTGCTGGAGGAGCAGTGGGCAGTCCCTGCTCTGTGGTGCCACTGGGGGCAGGGTGTTTGGTGTAGTTCTGTTTCTCTGTAGGGTGCATAATGTTGATAGTAATTAAACATTAACTAAAAACAGGCAAAAACTTGATGTGCATCAGTTAACACCCAGCAAAGTGCTGCTTTTCAGGTTGTTCGGTTGTGCTTGCACAAGATAAACCCCATCAGCAGATGTGCCATTGTGTCCAATTATTGCTACATGAAAGAAAATATTTTAAGTGACTTGAGAGGTGCTATGCAATGTCTTTTACTGGGAGTGTGGGTGTTTCTCTGGTCATGATCATGCAGCAGTTGGTACCACTGCCTCGAGTCCCCTGATTCACTGAGAGGTGTCTCTGCCCATGGCAGGGGTTGGAACTGGATGGGTTTTGAGGACCCTTCCAACCCAAACCATTCTGTGATTCTATGACCACTAGGTCAGTCCAGTGTCCTGGTTATGCTTCTGCCTTTCAGAAGACCTGGGGTTTTCTATGTAGTGTTTTAGGGTTTAACCTGTGTATGTTTTTACAAAACACTTTGTATCTGGTGATGTAGGGTATTGAAAACGCCAAACACACTTTTGAGAAACCTGTCCTTCTCTGTGCTTTGTGTGCAAGGGCAGCTTTATATGCTGGGGAGAAGTGTTCTGGGTCATGCGTGCGGCAGCACTCAGAAGCTTTGTCGGTCATCTGCAGCGACTGTACTGTTCGTATACCCCAAGTAATCCTTGCCTTAACATCTTTATACTTGGTTCTTCTTCTGCTTGATGAAGTAATAATACTAAATTTATAATAAAGCTCTCGGACTTTCCTTCTTCTCTCTAGATCTGAACCACAGTGGTCTAGGATCCCATTATGAAAATTCCCACTGGGGACCGGTCTCTTCAAATAGCGACTCCAGCACAAACTGGGATAAAGTTATTGTAGACGGCTCTGACAAAGAAGCATGGCCATCAATCACGGGCAGTGACCCCGAGCTGACATCAGAATGTATGGACACTGACTCTGCCTCGAGCTCCGGGTCAGAGAGAAACCTCGTTATAATGGCTTCAGGGAGCACAGGTGGTGAAAGCGATGGCATTCGGAATGGCATTGGACATGGTTCTCAAAATAAGTTTGTGGTTGGTAGCAACAGCAATAATGTGGGCAATGGAAGTATTAATGGGCCGTGGGGTTTGTCCCACGGGACCATCATAAGCACATGTCAAGTTTCTGTGGATGCTCCTGACAGCAAATCTGAAAGTAGCAACAATAGAATGAATGCTTGGGGCACCATAAACTCTTCATCAAATGGAGGGTTAAATCCAAGCACTTTGAATTCAAATGGCAACCATGGTGCCTGGCCTGTATTGGAGAACAATGGACACGCCCTGAAAGGGTCCGTAGGGAATGGGAATCCTGGCACAAGTATCCAGTGCGGTACCATAGGTCAGATACCCAACAGCCAGAATATTAACTCGAAAGTGGGCGGCTCTGCCCACAGTTCCTGGGGAAGCCTTCGGGAAAACGGTGATTTGGAAGCAAATGGTACCAGGAAGGTTTCATTCAGTGGGCAACCTCAAAACCTTAACGCTGAGATGAATGGACCAAATAACACTACTAACTTCATGACCTCTAGTTTACCAAACTCTGCTGGTTCGGTGCAGATTAATGAACTGCCTAATAGTACAGGGCGTGGGGCCTGGCGTGTGAGCACAATGAATCATTCTCAGATTCAGGCCTCTCCAGTCACAAACGGCACTTCCATTCCTCACCTTAGCAATGGTGAGGCCAAAAGCGGTGGCTCGTACGGTACGACATGGGGTGCCTATGGTTCCAGTTACTCTGGAGACAAATGTCCAGGCCCAAACAGCCAAGCTAATGGTGACACTGTGAATGCAACTCTAATGCAGCCAGGCGTTAGTGGGTCTGGCAGCACTAACTTTCAAATCAACGGGAATAAAGGAGGGGTGTGGGAGGCAGGGACGGTCGGCTCCCAGAATATGCCATGGGGAAGTGGGAACAGTGCGAGTGCTGGTGGGAATAGAAGAGGATGGGGCAACCCTGCACAAAGCACTGGCACTAGCATTTCAAACGGGGAGTGGAGTAAACTACCCAGTAATCAGCATTCCAGCGACAGTGTGAACGGAAACAGCAGGAAGTTTACAAACGGATGGAAATCTGCTGAGGAGGAAGACCTGAACAGCCAGAGTTCTGCTGCTTCACAGATAACCGAGCAGAATGGTGCATGGGCCAAAACAGGTACGGGGGACAGCGAGGGCAGTTCAGAGAGTGCTGGATGCCACGAGGACAGAGCGACAACAGAAGGACAGAGTCGGGAGAGGAGGAAAGTTGACCAGCATGCGTTACTCCAAAGTATAGTGAACAGAACTGACTTGGATCCACGTGTCCTCTCCAACTCTGGCTGGGGACAGACTCCAATCAAACAGAACACTGCCTGGGATACCGAAACATCACCGCGGGGTGAAAGGAAAACTGACAATGGGACAGAGGCCTGGGGAGGCTCTGTGACACAGACTTCCAGCTCAGGGGGGTGTGTGGATAGACCTAACCCTAACAATAACGATACCTCATCTGTATCAGGGTGGGGAGATCCAAAGTCTGCTACAAGGTGGGGAGACTCCAAAGGGTCAAACAGCCAAGGGGGGTGGGAAGAAGATTCTGCTGCTACAGTAATGGTCAAGAGCAATCAGTCATGGGGAAGTGGCAAAGAGGAAAAATCATCTTGGAGTGACACACAGAAGATCAAACAGGGATGGGGAGATGGACAGAAGACCAGCCAGGGTTGGGCAGTTTCTGCTGGTGATAGCTGGGGTGAAAATTCAAGAAGTAACCATTGGGGTGAATCTAAGAAATCCAGTTCAGGAGGCAGTGACAGCGACAGATCAGTATCTGGTTGGAACGAGCCAGGTAAATCAAATTCTGTTACTTGGGGAAGTAATAATACAAACCCAAATAATTCGTCAGGATGGGATGAGCCTGCGAAGCCTAATCAGAACCAGGGCTGGGGAGACCCTCCCAAATCCAATCAGCCTCAAGGCTGGGGGGATTCATCAAAGCCAATCAACTCTCCAGAATGGAACAAACAAGATGTTGGCTCTTGGGGAGCACCATCTGCCACAAACAAACCCCCAAGGTCTGGCTGGCTGGGTGGGCCAATGCCAGCACCAGCAAAGGAGGAAGAACCCACTGGCTGGGAGGAACCATCCCCAGAATCCATACGCCGTAAAATGGAAATTGATGATGGAACTTCTGCTTGGGGTGATCCAAGCAAATACAACTACAAAAATGTGAATATGTGGAATAAAAATGTCCCAAACAGTAGCAGCGGTTCCGACCAGCAAGCACAGGTACATCAGCAGCTACTGTCTTCAAGTGCCATGTCTAGCAAGGAGAGCAGTTCGGGTTCTGGTAAGCCTTGGTTTTATGCAAATTTGTGTTTTCTGCTAATTGTAAACCAATTCTTTTTTCTTGCTTCATATAACATTTTAATTTCAAAGTGAAAAGAGGAGGATGCGATGAAGTACTGGGTTTAGTTATAAAAAGTAACAGCAGTATCCATAAGGCATTTGGTATTTTTACACAGATCAGAAGATCTGTTCTAGTTTTACATAGTTAGCTTGAGCAGTGAGGACCAGACAGCTCCTCCTAGTTCTGGGCTATCAGAACACAGAAAACATTTAATATCTAAGGAATGCAAGTATTTTTCTTCATTTGATTCTAAAGCAGTTAAAACTTAATGTTACCAAAGCCACCTCCCCGCAGAACCAATATGTTGAACTGCTCCAAGATAGAATGAAGGATGATGGGTTTATATGGACTCCAGGTCAGACCTTCTGATCTTGCAGCTTTGGGAGCAGCAAATAATAGTGCTTGTAGATGAGCTTGTGTTTATCAAATATTTTCTGCTCTGTGTCATTTTCAGCTGCAAAGAAAAGTAGCTTGACTACAATGAGCAGCTCTTAGTAACTTAATATCTTAGATGTTTTTATTATCAAAATGTAATTCTATACATATGAAATTGGGGGGTTGTGATTGACTTTTTTATATATAACAGAACGTCTTAAAGTGGTAATAATTGTCTTCATACAAAATTTAAATATGTACTCATACACTTTTTGATATATGTTATGGGTCTAGGAAAGGCAAAACACAGTATTCTCTTTAGATAGCTTTTTAAATCCTGTTTGAAAACATGCCAGTAACTCATACTGCTTTAAAAAGGTTGGGGAGAGCCTTCTACTCCAGCCACTACTGTAGATAATGGAACTTCTGCCTGGGGTAAACCCATGGATACTGGTACCAGCTGGGGAGAACCCATCAGTGATGCAGCAGGCACCTCTGGCTGGGGAAATGCTTCTCTTGGTCAACAGGCTTCAAATAAACCTGGTGAGTGCTTTGTACATTGTCTTTCAGTCAAGGTGTTTGAGGAAGGTGAACCACCTCTATAAAAGCCTTCAGAAATGTAAAGCTGTGATGTCTTGACATAAACATGAAGCTAAACTGCATGTTACAGGCAGTTGGTGTCCGCTGATGTGTTAACTTGCTTTATTTTGTTCACAACCAGGGCCTAAATCTATGCAAGACAGTTGGTGTGGAGATGACATGCCGTTGGCAGGCAGTCGTCAGACCAGCTGGGAGGAAGAGGAGGATGTAGAGATAGGAATGTGGAACAGCAGTTCTTCACAAGAAGCTAACCAGTCTTTAAATTGGCCACCGTACATGAAAAAAATGCCCACAAAGGTAATTCTTGCTCATGAGCTGTCGGGGGCAAATGTAGGAATGTGAGTTGGCCAGGGCAAGGAGAAAAAGAAGTGGGGAGGTTCTGAGCACTGCTCCTCTCTTGCTCTGTAAAGCGATTCCCAGAGGAAGCAGTCAAGCTTCATGCACTGTTGTGGTTTCCGACATCCAAGTCGGAGCAGGTTACTGTGCAGGGGAGCATCATTAAGGTTTAATCTTCATTCATAACGTTTGATGGTGTGATTTGAGTAGTAGGTGGTAAACATCTGAGCATCACAGGAACCCCTTTCTGTCTTTAAGGGAATAATGAAAGGTGGAAATAAGCAAGATGAAGCATGGATCAATCCGTTCATTAAGCAATTCACAAATCTCACTTTCTCAGTAAGTATGTGCCTTCTCCTGGCCTCCCTGCCTCCCTGGAGCACAGGTCACAATGCGCAGAGATAAAAATGCTTCTGTTAGCAATTGCTTCTTGTCATCATGTTTATCTCTCTGCTCCTGTTCATGTGCCCTCTACTACCTCCTGTTTACATCCTCATTGTAAAAAGAGCCCATTTACTGATGGCAGGTATTTGCCTAACCACCACCCAGCTATTCACCCAGTACGTCATTTTGCTTAACATTACAGGCGGGTTTTGGTTTCAATTGGGTAACAACTAAAGGGAAAAAATGCTTTAAAACAGCACCTGATTTGTCTATCTTTTTCTTGCAGGTTTGAATTGCAATAGTATATATGAAACTTTTTGGTTTAGCTTTAAAAAATGTTGTTACTAAATAATCATGATTCGTTTTATTACTTCAGAGAGAATCACCAGAAGAAACCATACAGAGCAATAAGATGGACATGTCTGGAGGTGAGAACAGGGAGGCCTGGCTGGGCTCTGTGGCTTTCCTGTTGGGTCTCTGGTTTATATCCTGGTGTAAAGTACTTTTAAAAAAGCTGAATTTGGGATGTGGTGGGTTGGTTTCTTGTAGTGTGAGTGTCCAGATCACCTGCCAGATCCCTTCACTAAATACAAACAGAAACATTCCACGTGCCACACATGCTCATTGTGGCTCCTTCTTGGAAGCACAGGGTCAGTTCTAGGAACTAAATCAATAGTGAACAGTTACTTTAGAAACCTTTGAACCTGGGTGTTTTATGTTTGTGAGCAGTTCTGTTTGAATCCATTGATTGATTCCTGTGGCAAATCAAAAATTCTATCATTCTTTAACACATAGTAGTATATTATCATGATAAAATATTTAATAAAAAGTAATTGTAGCACTTCATTTTTTTATTGTAGTTGAACTGTTTTCATTCTAGTTTAAAATCAGGTATTTTCACTTCAGGGCTCAGTGTGTTGTGTGAAGAAATTGTTCTTTACACTCTAGGTTTTAACAATAATGGCCAGCCTCGTATAAAAATTATTTAATTTTTATTTAATTTGACTTTAAAATGTCTGCTTGGGAAGTAATTATTTTGTGCTGCATGCTGTGAAGTATTAAATAAACTCCTATACTATGGCTTGTGTTGATTTTCTAGCTTGCCTTGTGGGATTAAAGAGAAAAGATAGCATTTGCTTTCAGTAAACACTAAAACAGAAACTTTAAATTTTGGTGTGAGTTGTTGGGTGGTTTGGGTTTTTTTTAAGCTAAACAGGTTTTTCCTTAACTGAATCAAATTCAACCCTAGCTATTCTATGATTCTGTGAAATTAAAGGGCCTCTGAGATATTCACAAGGGCAGGGAACGCGGTAGAAGCACTGCCTCAAAGCCAAGTAAAAAAAAAAAGGCTCAAGTTTAAAGAATTGGACTTTGTTGTTTGTAAGAGAAGAGTGAGAGTAATACTTTTGTGAAGCACTGCAAAATCTATTGACGCTTTGATTCCCAGTTTCAGGCAGTTGTAGGCCATCGATTTATAACATTCCATTTCCCATAAAGCTTGGAGAGCTAAAAGCTGAACTGGTATCTGTCTTTGTAGCTGGATTGAGCAGCGTCAGTTCAGCCCTTTGTGAGCATGAGTGGGTTCCTGGTGTGTCTGGAATATGCAATGATTCTTCCATGTTGTATTCACTCTCCCACTTTCCGTAGGGTTGTTACAGGACAAGCGGATGGAGATGGATAAGCATGGCCTCAGTGTTGGAGATTACAATCGTGTGGTTGGCAAAGGCCCTGGTTCTCGTCCTCAGATTTCCAAAGAGTCTTCCATGGATCGCGGTCCTTACTTCGATAAGGTCAGTAGGGCACTTCCTCACTTGTGTGCTTTTCTAGGCTGCTTATGACTTTTACTCTTAGTAGTTACCTTTGTGCTCCTTTAGCCTCCTGCGCTGAGTGGAGAGGAAAATTTGGGCTTTCTTGTTAATCCATAAGATATATTTTGGTCTGTTTAACTTAGTGATATATAGTACTAAGCTCTTTCTGTAGTCCATTTGCAGTGGCAATAACTAACCTGATCTCTTTTGTTTTCTGCCTATTTCCTGCTGGTGCTGGACTGACTCTTCCCTTCTGTTCCTGGCAATGGTTTCTCCCTTCTGCTTGCTTGCTGGCTGGTTGTTGCGCATCGGTTTGTCTGTCCCGTCAGGATGGCATTGTAGCAGACGAGTCCCAAAACATGCAGTTTATGTCCAATCAAAACGTGAAGCTTCCCCCTTCAAATAATGCACTACCTAACCAGGCCCTGGGCTCCCTAGCAGGGCTGGGCATGCAAAACTTGAATTCTGTTAGACAGGTAAGGCCGCCTGCCTCTCCTTGGCATCTTACTTGACAGCATTTAATGCCTTTTGATGTAGCGTCCTTGCTGCTGATGTGATTGATGTGTTTAACTTCTAATTGTAATGTGCAGGGGTGGGGGAACTGGCAGAAGAGGGTTTCTTGTCACTGACAGTCCCTTCTCTCCCCAGAATGGCAATCCCAGTATGTTTGGTGTTGGTAATATAGCAGCACAGCCCCGGAGCATGCAGCAGCCTCCAGCACAACCTCTTAATTCATCTCAGCCTAATCCACGTGCTCAAGTGCCTCCTCCATTACTGTCCCCTCAGGTAACTGAGTACATAAAACATTTGGTGTATAAACTGTCAAATGCTGATTTGCAAAGATGTTTGATTGCTGATATTTATTCTTTATTGCACGTTTCTGTCAGTCACTGGTTGTACTGGTCCCTTTTGCAGGTTCCAGTATCATTACTGAAGTATGCACCAAACAGCGGTGGCCTGAGCCCACTTTTTGGCCCACAACAGGTAGCCATGTTGAATCAACTGTCCCAGTTAAACCAGCTTTCTCAGATCTCCCAGTTACAGGTAAGCTCACAAAACCAGTTGCTCCATGTTCTGTTTGAAAGTCTAAGTAGAGACTTAACGTCAGCTCTACACTGTTCTTAAAAAACCCACCACAAAACACTGTCTCCTAGCGGTTGTTGGCTCAGCAGCAAAAAGCGCAGAATCAAAGAAGCATGCCTTCTGGTGGTCGTCAACAGCAGGAGCAGCAGGTAAATACGTTTATTATTAACTTCTCATACTAGCTTTAAAGCCTGTTTGTTTGTCATCCTGAGCTGTGTTTCTTGTGATAAACTGCTTTAAAGCATTGAAGAGTGAATGGGGTTTTGCCGAGGAGTGACTCAGCTTAGTGCTGGGGTTTTGCTGTGCTAAGGTGCACAGAACCCAAAGATGTGTTTCAGTATCGTTCTTGAAATGTGGAAAAGCTTTTGCCTATTCATATCTTAACTACTCTGTTTTTTTAAGGGTCGATCTCTTAGTATGCAGCAACAGATGATGCAACAGTCCCGTCAGCTCGACACAAACCTGTTAATGAAGCAGCAAACCCCACCCTCCCAACAGCAGTCACTCCATCAGCCCACCATGAAGTCTTTCCTTGAGAATGTCATGCCCCACGCTACTCCCGAGCTACAGAAAGGGCCGTCGCCAATAAATGCGTTCAGCAGCTTCCCAATAGGTGAGTTCCTCTATATCAATTTCACAGTCATTTAATGCTTACATGAGACACGGCCTTCCTTCTCACACTGCCTGCCTCCTCTGAGAACAACAATGACTGTAATGCTGTTAGCACCTGTGATGGAAGTAGTAATTCTTTGTTGGGCTTATCCAGTTACTTGTGTACACCAAAGAACTTCTCACAAGTGCACTTACTCCAGAAGTGCTGATTCTATCTGTGTTGCTGCACAAAATGCTTTTCGTTCTTAAAGAACGTCTGCCTCCTTTTCTTTTTTATCTCTCTGGTCCCAAGGATGGTACAAAGTCCTTTTGATGTTATGATTCCTGGAGCTAAAGGACTTCTAGAAGTAGAATCCATACAAAGAATTCATTGATGTGAACTTATTTCATTGGATTTCAAAAATGTTTTCAGCGACTCTGGAATTTTACAGAATAAAATGTTTGTTCCCCTTTTAATGGTTTTGTCCAGAAAAGAAAGCTTTTACCTTGGCATTTTTACAGGATGGTTGTCTCATTTTAGACAAAGTGTCCGAACATTTATAAATACAAATATCTCCTGTTTCTTTCTCCTTACATTTCCAGGCTTCTGTCCAATTTCTGCTTCAGAAATTCCAGGCTTGTATATTTTCTCCTTACTTTAGGTCCCTTTTTAATGCTGTCTTAACACTATTTTATACCATTTACCTCTTGTGCCTTACCCTTGTGGTTTTTTCCTCCTCTTCAGTTTGCTTTTCTTCTCTATTGTTCTAATCTGATCCTTTCTGTTGGCCTGATACCCTTTGCATTCTCATTGCCCTTAGTGGAAAAGTCTGTTGGATAGTGACTGCTGCTGAGACCTTTGTGCTGACAGACGGAGTGGTGTGGAGCCGGGGGGTCGGCACAGGCCCTTCTGCAGTGCTGCATGTGGCATACTGGAATTTCGCTTGTGGCCAGTCTTATGTCCAGGCTGCTGCTTCTTCCTAATTGCTCATGATGGTTGGCATCAGGATCTAACTACTGCTTTCTTTCAAAGGGCAAGCCATAAAAATGAAGTTGGTTTAGCTATTAGAGATGCTGTGTTAGGGCTAATGAAAGGAATCTTTGACTTCCTCAACAAATGACATGCTGAGTAATCACATCCTGCCTCCCTTAGGTTCCCTTTTGAGTTGAATCTGTTGTCAAGTAGCCACTTTCTCACCTTGATCATCGCCACATTCCAGGAGCCTGCAGCATAGGTAGGGTTTTTATGAGATCCCTCGGGAGTCAGTATACAGAATTCTTTGGGATCCCGTTGGAGTAGGACTGTGTAGCAATATAAGCAAGTGGAGCCATGCTTGGCCCACAAATCAAAGCTGAAGGGCAGCACAGCAGGTGGCTGGAATTTCTTCATGCTGTAGTGAAAAGGGTCCAGAGGAGTGTTGGCAGCATCCTCAGACTGCAGTGTGGTAGTGTAGGCATGGGACCAGGAGCAGGGCCTGCCAAGTTGTCTTCTGGGAATTCTTGCAGGGACCTTATTCTCTCTATGTTCTAATGCCAGTGTCAGCAGATCTAGCAAGGAGGGCAGGGACGCCCTGCTTGCATTCTGGGGAATAGTGTTTGTTGAGATTCACTGGATGTTTGTTCCTCAGAAGCTGAGATTGGGGAAGGCACGGGTGTCCTTTTCTCTGGGTGACCAGAGCAGCAGTCACCTCCTGATCCATTTATGGAGTCAAGTATTTCTAATGTTAGAAATGCCTTTTCTGCCAAATCGTTGGTGTAGCTGAACAATGAAAATCCTTTCACAGTTGGATCTGAACAATTACTTTTGGGCAGACTGTTTAAATTATAGCTTATGTGCAGGGACTAGGTTCATCTCTTAGTCCCCAGGCTTCACATGTGGAGTTGTGGACACACACAACCCATGCCTACCAAGGAGCTGGCATGACCTATATCATGCAGATATGCCCATGGGCCAGTTGTGGTCTTTCTGACTCTTCTTTCAGAAGAGAGGTTATTGTTGTGCACAGGCTATCGCACTCACAACAGCAAAATGCCGGTAGGAGAGGTGTCAGAAACTGGATTGATTGGACTTCTCATTTTTCCTGTTTCTGCTGTTGATAGCTGTTGTTCCTGAAAACTTGACTGTCTCTCTGAGGCTTTTCCAGGGGCTGCTGTTCTGGCAGCAGCGTGGGCTCAACCCCTTAAGGAAAACAAATTTAAAAGCCCAACCAACCAAACTAAAACCCAAACCAGTTTCTATACAGTAGCGAGTATCGACTCAGGAACAGGATTAAGCACTAGGATGGTACCGAGTAAAGTTGTTTCTAGTAGAGATTTGTGATGTTCCTTTAATCTCTCTGACCCTGTGTTAAAATGTTGTGTGGTTTCATTTCAGAAATAAGTTATATAGATCAGAAGGACTGGAGGTGTAACCAGGTCTGGTTATAAATTAAGGATTCTTAGAAACCTGGAAAGAGAGCAGGTATGCCGAAGTCAGAAGCCTGGGTTCATTGTTCAGGGCCGGAGCAGCTGGTTCTTGTGAGTGCTTGGACTGATTTGGGTTGGCATTGTGTTGGTTCTCTGGCAGATAAACATGTGGAAGCACAGACAGCAGCTTAGAACAGGAGAAGATGAGTTTGGTTTGTTTTGCCTCACTGAGGTTAATGGACTGTGGACAGGAGGGTGGAGGAGGGCATGGTGTTTCTGGTGCAGTTTGACACAGAGTGCTTACCTGTCAGTGCTGGTGCAGTTTGGAACCTGCCGAGGGGTCCTGTTCCACAGCAGAGTGAGAATGGGAAGGAGGCAGTAACTGCAGACACCAGCGTGTAACTTGTGCTGAGCAGGGATGAGCCACAGGCACTTCCTCCTGCTGAGAGACGTGCTTCAGAAAGAGAACGCAGCTCTTCAGAGTACGGCTTTATACAGCTGCAATTGACTGTGCTGGTGCTAAACTGGCATTAGGAATGCCTCATCTCGTAGGTGCTTCCATCTTAGTTCTCTGACTTCCTCCGTGCCTTCTCCCACGGCCATCTTTGCATGCAGAAGACATCAGCCGAGAACTTGAGCGCTTTGCATCGCTGAGCTTGGTCTGCAGTAACTTCACTATATCCACTGCTAGACTGCTTCTCAAAAACAGGGACTTGAAGCATGAACTGGCCGTAGTAATGTACTCTTAAACATGTTTATTAGGACAATAATGGCGGTTAGCAGAATTAAAATATTTAGTCTGTATTTCTGTGTGTGTTTTCAGGAATGAACTCAAACTTGAATGTAAACATGGATATGAGCAGTATTAAAGAGCCGCAATCTCGCCTGAGGAAATGGACTACAGTAGACAGTATTTCTGTCAACACGTCGTTAGATCAGAACTCCAGCAAACATGGTACGTTCAGCATGGTGTTAATAGCTCTCATTACAACACATCAGACTTCCACTCTTGGTGTGTGAAACGTGTGTTTGCTGGATGTAGGCATGCGGTTGTACCTGCTGCTGCGGTGCCTGTACCTGTCAGAAGGGCAGTGTGTGGTGTGGTCTGTGCCAGATGGCTGCCTGTCTTGTCTGGCAGCCCGGAGCTTTCCGGAATGTTCTTACTCACAGAAGTGATTTGGGATGACATTTAGTCGAAAGGTGCCAAATTTGTTTTGTAATCAGAATTTTCCCTAAGTGTGACTGTTGCTGCTGGCTTTGCCTTACCCGGGGTTGTAAAGCTTCATAGATGTTTAAATCAAAAGCTTTAGGCTTTCTAGCTTCCTTTGCCCTCATCCAGCTGGCCTTGAGGTGATTTAAGGGCATTTAACTCTGTGTGCACACATTCTAGTCACGCCTGACAGTTTTAGTTAACAAGTTTTGGTGATGAAGGTGTATGTTTGTATTCTAAAAATGGGGAGAGCTTGGCAGGGACAGACCAGTGCCATTCCTGTACTTGGTTCTAGAGGAGGAGGGCTCGGTTGCTTCATATTTCATTCCAGCAATTGGGATTCCTATGACATTTCATAGGAATGTTTCAGTTGCTTGAAATCTCACCCAATTAAAATTCGAGTCTCTAGCACCAAAGTTCTGTGTCTGAAGACAGGTGTCAAATGTCTCCGCTCTCCTGTTCCTTCACAGTCTTCAGAATCTCGGGATATTTTTAGATTTCTCAGCTGTTTTGCTGCTATGAAATGACTCGAAGTGGCTCGCTGCCTGCAGTGCCCAGTGGAGATCCCCGCTGGCGCCATGAGCAGCGACTGGCTGTCAGGGGTGGCCAGGAGGCAGTACTGGTACTGGGGGTGTATATCCCGTTTTCAGAAGGGTGTAGGGATTTCATTATTTTAACTCCGTATTGCACTGGATCGCCAGCAAAAGTCATCAATACCCTCAACTGAATGGCTTTGGCTTTGCTATGTAGGAACTTCTAAACTCCTTATAGGACTTGCAGAGAATCAGATGGATTCCATACAGTCCTGTTGTTCCCTGCTCTGCCTCCGTGATTCCCACCTCAGGAATATGAGTAGAATTTGTGGAGGTTTTGTAGGTGTTTCACCCAAGAGCCCTCCCATCACAGAAGACTTTCACTGACCCCGCTGTCCGGCCAGTCTCACAGAATACTCTCACCCTCTTGAATTAATATTTTACTGAAGATTAATATATGTGCTATTATAATAAGATGGTTTTGTGGGACAATACTCAGGTTTTCTCTAGAATTATTCAAACAGATTCCATTTTCATTTCTATAATCCTGTACGACTTCCTCTATAGCTTTGATGTAAG
>WAAB01018387.1:60013-65013 GCA_013389865.1 Piaya cayana | reverse complement strand
TCAGCATATAACTGTCTATTTTTTGTGACTTTATTTGTAGGCTGTTTTCTAATCCAAGGACAATACGGAACGATGCAGTAGCTCTGTATTCCCATAGTTTTGAGGTTTTTTTTTCCTTTTAGCAAACTGATTTTTTTTAATGAACAGATCTGCATTTTATTCTAGCAACCTCCCCCCTCTACGTGCCCGCTATGAGATGAGAGTGTAAGTGTAGAACCTGCAGCTTGCTTTTCCTTTTCTATCCGAGCACCTTTGGGACCCGTTGCCCTCTGCCGCACCACGCTCCAACGCCCCGTCCCCTCTGTCCCCACCGCCTGTGCCCAGCTCGATGCTCCAGAGGACACTCGCAAATAAGGAGAGCGTTGTGGAAAATAAATTTTAATGCTTAAAACGTACTGGTGTTTCAATTTATACCTCATTTACATTAATCATGATGAACAATGCAGCAGCGCTTAGTTTGTATTTCACTTTCACAGTGGCTTTAGCTTGTTCGGCAGGGGCTGTAGGGCAGCCCGTGTGTATACGTAGGACGGTGACTCCAGAGCTGTTAGCCTTCACTTCCCAGTTGCCGGATGTCGGTCGTGGACTCTGTTGGATGCCGGCATTGTACGGTGCAAGACGCTTCTGTAACTGCTCGCTGGGAATGGCGCTGGCCCGAGCCAAAGCTGGCTGCCCACGTCTGGTCCGAAGCTGTGGTGACAGCGGGACAGGGAACCTCGGCCCCTGCCTCGCATGGAACGGACACTGCACCTGCGCTGATTGTATTGTCAAAGTGTGAAATCCCTTCACTGAGCTTGTACATGGAAATAAAACGTGGTTGGTTTTAAACGCTCAACGCTTGCCTGTGCTCTGCTCTGTGGCTCTCAGGCTGTCCAGCTCCGCTCCAGGCTGCCCAGCTCCATTCCCTCACAGTAAGAGCGGGGCCGCCTGGCCCGGTGCTGCGGAGAAGAGCAAGTTCAGCTGGACCGCAAGGGAGGAGCCGGCAGCTCCCAGAGAAGAGAAAAGGGGCACCCAGGGGCATCCCTGCACCCCTGAGCCCCTTCCCTGGCTCCCTCTGCTCACCTGCTGCTGTCGGGAGAGCTGGTGCAGGAGGGGAAAGGGCACCCACTGCGTGGGCTCCATGGGCCAGCTCGACACAGAAATGTCACTAGCTTTTCCCGAGTCCACCATGGGATCATTCACGCTGCTGGAGCTCGTGTCCCACTCATAATGGAAGCTGGGAAGAAAAGGCATTAAAAACTAAAGCTGGGGAGGAGGGGGTGAAAGCCTGGCTGGGGCTGGCAGAGCACCCCAGGGACGCTGTTGGCAGGTGTTGGGTTCCTGCGGGTGATGCCCTCCCTGTACCCACACCCCCAGATCCCGCACAGGAGCCCTTTTCCTGCAGCACCCTTTGTTCCTGCAAATGGAAAATTCCAGGAGCCGTTTTCCATTCATCCACCGCCCAGAGCTGATCCTGAGCCTTTCGTGCACAGAACCACGCTGGCTCCTGCAGCTTCTGCCCCTTCTGCCGGCAAACCGGTCCCCAGCACATTCAGCTTTTTCTAGGGCTGGGGAGAAACTGCTGCTTTCTCCTTGGACACCAAAGGATGTGGTGATGGACACCGAGAGCCCAACACAGGGCGAGGCCTTGGGGTGCCAGGACAGGTGGCTGAATCATAGAATCACCAGGTTGAGACACCCACCGGATCGAGTCCAACCATTCTTATCAAACACTAAACCATTCCCCTCAGAACCTTGTCCACTCACCCCTTGAACACCTCCAGGGAAGGTGACTGAGCCCCAAACCACCTCACTCCCTGCTTCACCCCTACCCTCAGCCAATAAAAGACAATCCCGCACTCCTCGGGCTGGGGAACCAATGCTGTACCTGGGCCAGCGGGCAGGTGGCACAGGGTCATGCTTGGAGCCACTGGTGATGCCTGAGTCCTCCTGGCAGTTGCAGCAGCCATTGTCCAAGATCTGCAGGTGCAGCAGCTCCTCCGAGTTGCTGAAGGCTGGGTTGTCGAGGGAGGTGGCTGAGGGCAGCCGGGAGCGTGACCAGTACTGTGCCGAGACATCGTCCAGCCGGCAGAACCGCCGGTAGCTGCGGCACACGGCACGGCAGCTGCAGCAATGCAGGACACACGCAGGCACCAGCATCCACCTGCACACACCTGCACACACACCTCCCTGCAGGCAGACACATGTCCACACTCACACCCACATGCATCCACACACACCCCCATCTGCACAGCCACCCACGGCGAGCACAGAGCACGGGTTTTCACCCCAGTTTCCTGGCTCTGGGCAGGGTCCACCCTGCAGAGCCTGTGACACCGAACATCTGGCTGCAGCCCGGCAGCTGTTGCAGCGGTTTCCTCAGGAACGATCCCCACAGTGCATTACAACACGCTGGTGGGGCCAGGAAAGAGCACATTCCCCTGGCGCTCCCAGTCTTTGGCTCTTGCCCCACTCCCCACCCACAGCCCCGGCACCCAGAGGGGTCTGGGCGTCCTGGGGTCACGCATTTAGGGAAGCATCAGCGCCCCTCGGCCCAGCTAGGCTGCAGCCTCCTTTCCTGCGCTCACACGGCTGCTCCAGGGCCAGCCTGGGGACACCAGCATCCCCCGGGCACCGTGACAGCACCGGGCACATGGACACCAGACCCAGTGGCCTGGCCGTGCGGCTCCACGGGGCGCTGGGATGGACAGACAGACGCACAGACACAGCCCCCAGCTATGTGGCAACACCACAGCTGAGCGGCTCTGTGGGGCCCTGGCACCAGACACCCTGGGGGCTCCCGTGTGCCCCCAGCCCCAGCACCACCCGCTCGCCACTATCAGCTGCCGCAGAGTGTTTGTCTTGGCGGGCTCAATGCAAGCCCAGCCCTGGCGAGCCCCGGCTCTCCTGCCCCTTGAGGGCCACGCGGCCCCACCTGCTGCGCGTCTGCTCTGCCCGCGCCTCCAGCAGCAGCGCCTTGAAGCGTCGGACAGCAATGGCGGCGGCGACGGCGCCCAGGAGGACGATGCTGAGCAGGACGCCGGTGGCTGTACCCAGTAGGCTCTGCCTCGTCACCCGGTAGTCGCAACGCAGCCCCACGAACCAGAAATCGCTGCCGACTGGGCACCTACACCAAGGGCACCGTCAGCCGCTGCCAGGAGCTCCCACCACTACGGGGCTGCAGCGGGCACTCACCGGCAGAGCGGCGCATGCTCCGGTGCGTGGGTGCAGATGCCCTGGTTCTTGCAGTAGTCACGGTGACAGAGGGAGGTGCACGTGGCATTCCCGGCTGCTCCTGCCACACAGGTGAAGCCGGCCCGGCACACGAAGAGCACGGCGCAGGGGTCCAGCGGCCGCTCTGCATGGATGAGCTCCGGCTGTGCCACCCCGAACCCACCAAGTGGAGAGCTGGGGCCAGGCACATGCCCACCCCACAAGCCCCAGGAAAGTCTAGCACCCAGAGCAAACCCCGGACTCACCCGGCAGCGCGTGGCGCAGGACAGGGGCTGTGCCCACTGCCAGCCCCGGCCGATTGCCCACAGAGCCCAGCACAGCATCGAGGAGCGCGACCAGCCCCAGCACCTGCGCCTGCTGCGCTGAGAACAGCGCGTCGTACGCCAGCACCACGCTGCCCTCCCTGCGGGGACACCCACCCTCAGTGCAGGGACGCCTCACAACCCCGGGACTTCCCTGCGCCCCGCAGCATGTGACCCCACGTGCCAGGGAGCGTCACATGCCACGGGGCCGCACGTGCTCCTACCTGATCTCCATCACCTCCAGCCGCAGGAACCCCGGCACCGCCGCGAAGAGGGGCATGACCTGTGCAGGGTGTGAGCTGAGCGCGGTGCAGGATGCGGCCGCAGCCCCCCACGGCCCCAGCCCTCACCGAGTGGTTGAAGTCGTGCAGCAGTACCTGGTGAGCGTGGGATGCGGGGTCCTGCAGGGCGGGGGTGAACACCATGTCCAGCACCAGCTCACAGGGGACGCGCAGGACGGACGCTGCAGGAGGGGAGACGGGATCAGCACGATGGGGACCCGCTCTGGGGGCCACCGCTGCCAGCCCCAGGCTCCCCCCATCCTGCTGCACCCAAACCCCAGACCCACCTCTGAGCAGGGGCGGCTGATCCTCAGTGATGAACACCTGGGGGGCTCCGCCTGCTGCTGTCACGCTGGGGGTGCCGGTGCCCACCTGCCCTGTGGGGCTGCTCAGCGGCTCACCCGGAGTGGTGTCCTCAGCAGCCGCAGGGGGCCCAGGGCCACCCAGGGGCCTGGAAGGCTGCCCAAGGGACACTGGCACCGTGGTGGGGAGATGAGTTGGGGGCCCCCACGTCAGCCCTGCCACAGCCGCCTGCGACACTGCAGCACCCGGCTCCGGTGTGACCGTCCCCACATCCCCGAACCGTGCTGGGCTGATGGTGGCAGTGGTAGCAGTGGCAGTGGTGGCAGCTGCAGAGATGGCAGTGGTGGCAGCTGCAGATATAGCAGTGGTGGCAGTGGTGGCAGCTATAGTGGTGGCAGTGGTGGCAGTGGTGGCAGTGGTGGCAGCTGCAAAGATGGCAGCGGTGGCAGTGGTGACAGCTATACTGGTGGCAGCGGTGGCAGCTGCAGAGGTGGCAGAGGTGGCAGTGCTGGCAGTGGCAGCTGCAGTGGCAGCGGTGGTGGTGTTGGTGCCACCACCAGCAGTGTCCAGCTGCAGGGAAGCCGCAGGCGGGGACGGACGCTGCCAGGGACGCCCGGGGGCTGAGGAGGGGACCAGGCTGCGCGGGTGCCAGCTCAGCGGGGCACTTGTTACCCCAGGCTCAGTGTCACCTGCCCGCAGCGGGGTCCCCCCCAGGGTTTGGGGTGTGCCAGCGGGTGCGTCCCCCCGGTGCCGCGGGGTGAGCCCTGCCGGGGGGGCGCTGGCAGCGGGGCTGAGCCCTTCGGCAGCCCGGCCGGAGCCCGGGGAGGCACGGGGGGACGCGGGGCTGCGGGGGCCCTGCCGGGACGCGGCAGCCCCGAGCCGCCCCGAGGGCCGCGTCCCC
>WAAB01018387.1:900-59954 GCA_013389865.1 Piaya cayana | reverse complement strand
CTCAGCTCCCCGGTGCCGGGGGTCGCCGAGGCGCCGGGTGCGGGCTGCGGCTCGGCCTGCGGCGTCGCTGCCCGCGGGGGCTCCGTGGGAACGGCGGAGATGGCGAGCGGGGCCGAGCCGGTGCCGGTGCGGAGCGCGGGGCAGAGCTGCGCGCAGCACTGCGCGATCACTGCGGAGAGAGCCGAGAGCGCCGGGTCCGGCACCGCGCGCCGCGGGGGCTCCGAGTCGCCCCAGACACCTCCCAGACCGCCCCAGACCCGCCGCTGGGTCCCGAGCCCCGACGGCGCCGGCTCGGGGGCTGCGCTCCGCCCGCGCGTCCCGCTCCTCCCGCCGCTCCCCGAGCTGCTCCCCGGTGCCCCGCTCCCCGCCCCACCCCCGTCTGTGCCCGCCTCCCCCCGCCCCGAGCCCTCTCCCGGCACCGCATCCCCATCGCTCACCCGCGGCGGCCAGGAGCCTCGGGAGCCTCGGGAGCCGCCGCATGGCGGGCGGCGCTGCCGGCTCTGCCCGGGCGGCAGGAAGAGCCGCCACCCGCCCCGCTGCGGCGGGGGAGGCGCCGGGCAGCGCCCCCGCCCCTCCCGCCCGGGGGGTCGGTCCCGGCGATGGGGCTCGGGATTCGGTCCCCGGGGATACACGGCTGCAGGTCCCGTTGCCGGGGTCCTTCCCGTCGCCCCCACAGCTGCGGGTCCGAGGTCCCGGGCCCCCACACCCCCAAGCCCCCTCCTGCCGCAAGCTGGAGCCTCCTGCCCAGGGCAGACAGGAATCCACCGGGGATACAGAGGCCACAACCACACCTCCCACTCATTTCAACTGCGTGTCCCCTCTGGAAACCAGCTCAGGCCTCTGGTGTCAGAGCGATGAAGGAGGCTCCAGAGGCACCAAGCTCACCCAGCTGGCCCACAGATTTGTCCCAGTGTGAATTTGGAAGGGAAAGGCAGCTGCTGAGAGCACCCACCCTACGCTCAAGCATCACCTCAGCTTCGCTTTCCATCCTCTGCCATCCCACTGCCAGAGGGGATGTGTTACCAAGCGGCACCTCCTTGGCTCCTAGCCTAGTGGTGCCTCTGGCATCGGAAAGTGCTCCCTGCCCCAGAGGAAAAACTGTGTGGTGTCCAGAAATAACTTGTTTCTGTCTTGGGAGAGAGACAGAGCCAGCCTTCCGTGCTAGGATTAGCTGGTCTTCCAGAAACATGGCTGCAGTTCTGCTTTTCAGCAGCGGGGAAACCATTCCCTCCTTTTTTTTTTTTCCAATCAGGAAAGCAGAAGCTTTTCGAACGGAACCTGCTTGGTTTTACCAGCAACGATTAAACAAACAGTAAAGGGAAAGTACTGGGAAGGGCAGTGAGAGCGGGGATAAGCGATGTCTGCAGCAGGAGAGGGCATGGAGCTTTGTGCCCAGCAGAAAGAAGGAACAGCAACATGGTGACGCGTGCAAAGCCTGGCAGTCCCACAGCCACCCTCCCTATCCCAGGATAAAGTGCCCTCATCCCAGGATAAGGGCCGCGCCAGGCAGAGCCAAGTTAGAGGGTGTTCGTAGCACAGTGACCTGGAGGGTCCTTCCCACATGGACACAGGGAGCCACCGACAGCACAAAACGGAAAAGCCATTAACACAGTGGTCTTAGATATTTATTCCTTTTTCTCCTTGTTTTTTAAGGACAATATATTCCAACAGCTTTAAATACAACGTCCAAGCACAACGTTGCGATGGAAGCAGCCACAGTACAGCATGTGCGCTTACATTCACCCTGCTGACACCAGCCCCATCCTGGTGGTGCAGACGCCTCCTGTTAGAATAAAATATCCACGCATTTAGCCTTCCACCAGCCCAGAGCCCCAACCTGGGGCACAGTGGCGATCAGGCAGAGGCAAGACAAGCTAGATACCAGAAGCAGATACGAAACAACTCTGTGGGTCTCTGGAATGGCTGGGATTCCCACCAGGGCTCAGTGTGCAGCGAAGGGGCGCAGCTCCCGCCCCAGGTTTGGGGAGCACGGGGGAGGCCAGCCACACAGGAACAAACACGGATGTGGAGGGATCTGCTGCTCATTTCCCCTGCAGCCCCTGAGCTCTCAGGGCAGCCACTCCAATAACCCTTTCCTGCCTGTTTCCTCTCCTGCTGCAGCCTCCAGCTATGGCTGATGGGGAGGAAACGGCTGCCACAGGCAGCTGAGAGTTGCACTATCCCACCCCTGTGGAGCTGCTGACCCCGTGCACTCTGCGTGTGGCCAAGGAGCACTGGAGACATGGAATTTGATGACTTAAGTCAATTTGCCATCTCCTAAAAGATCTGTGATAATCTGAGCGCCTGCAGTATGACGCAGGGCAAGGTGAAGGGTCACTGAGCCCCACATCCTCCCTCCAACTGCGGATGTCTCAGGATGTCTCCTTCCCGTGCCAAGTGGGCAGTGGCTGTGGCTCCCACCCTCCTCACCACCCTACTGCCTGCCACACAGCCCTGAGGCCAACGCACCCCTCGGCATCCTCTGCTGCCACACACATGAACCCGCCGTTACCCCAGACACTCGATGGAGCCCGTTTCTACTCACTTGGCCTCAAAGAACTGGTTTTATTCATAAACATCCTTCTTATCTGCAATGTAATCGACAATCTCTTGTGGACACATTAACTTCTCTGCATCTCCATCAGGAATTTCAAATCCTGGAAGAAAGTGCACGTATTTAGGCCAGAACAAGGGAAATGGGAGCAAGGCTAAAGGAAGCAATGACTGCCAGCCCGCAGCTCAGCAGGGGACAAACAGGCCTCCTCAGGCTCAGGGTCTGCACAACCAACAGCTCACACAGAGTCGCAGCTGCAAGGAGGCGAGGGCTCTTGGTCCTGAAACTGGTCAGAAACCCACTTCTTGCACCAGGGGAGGTTTAGATTGGATATTAGGAAATGTTATTTTGGGGAGAGGGTTCTCAGGCACTGGAGAAAGCTGTTCAGGCAAGTGGTGGAGTCCCCGTCCCTGGAGTTTAAAAGATGTGTGGATGTGGTGCTTAAGGACAGGGTTTAGTGAATGAAATCATGAAGAAAGCCAAAATTATGTAAGAAGATACTGGGAGTATAAACCAATAAGTAAAAACACCCCACTATTTTTCTAGCAGCACCCAATACTGAGGATGAATTCTGGTGACAAAAACCCTGGAATATCTGCAAGGATATCACAACCAGAAACCAATATGAGCTCCAGACACAACCTTCACACCAAACACAGAGCCTGCTGCCCTCGTCCAGGCTGCCCACAGCAACACGACTAGGGTGCCTGGAGAAGAGCAGCCTCTGGCAGATGGACAGACACCTTCTCCTGGCTCCTGCTGGAGACATCGGTGCCTGTTCCCACTGACAAACAACTGCATGGTTCCCTTTAGATCACACAGGCAAGAAGCCGGCACCACTGACCCCAGAGAGGAGCCAGTGCCAGGTTGCTGTGGTTGTGCCCCAGGGCCCACGGAAGCAAGGGCAGCACTGTTGACCATCCCACCCCCCTCTCATTACCGAACTCGTCCTCCATGGCCATGATGATTTCCACTTGGTCCAAGCTGTCTAGACCCAGGTCCTTCATGAAGTGGGACTCAGCTGTGAGCTGCGGCAAGATGAAATGGAAGATCAGTTAGTGCAGCTCTGATGGCACCAGGGAGACAAGTGAGGCCATGGGGTCAACCAGCACCTTGGCCCCCAGCCATCCTGGCCTTCAGCCCCTTTCTTCCTGCTCCCCCGCTCTGCTTTCTCCAGCCCCCTTAAACCCACCCAGATCATTCTCCTCCATCCCCTCGCTGTCCCCAGTCCCCTGCCTCTTTGGCTGCTCCTGGTTCCTCACTGTCTGTCTGAACCCCCAGACCCCACCAACCGCTGGCTCCTTAACTCCCTGTCCTAGCACCCCTGCTACCTCCCAGCCTCCCTTGAGCCCCATGACCCCAGTGTTTTCCTCTCTGGACACCTCAGCCTCCCTTGGCCTCTTCTGCATTCCCAGATCCTGTCATCCCCAGATCCCTCGGCCCATCAGCTCCTGCCTCCTCTGCCCCACTTAGCACCATCAACCCCCCTGTCCTCCTTCTCTGCCTCTTCCACCCCCTGGACCCCCATCGCCTCCTCACACACCCCCAGCCCCTCCGTCCCCCCGCTGTCCTCCGGCCCCTCCCTCACCCCCGCAGCCCTCTCCGCAGCCCCACTCCCCCCGCAGCCCAGCCCCCCGCTCGCCTTTTCGGGGTCGATCTTGTCGTACAGCTTGAGCACGTACAGCACGCGCTCGCGGATGCCGTCCAGGGTGAGGGGCGGCAGCTCTGAGTAGGGGCGGCGCGGGGCGGGGAGGGCCAGGCCGGGCCTCCGCGGCCTCAGCAGCGTCAGCGGCGGTAGCGGGGGGCAGGGCGGGCACAGCGTGCGGAACGCGGCGGGAGGCGGCGCGGGCAGGACGGGCCGCGGGAGCAGGCGGCGGGCGCAGGCCGAGAGGGCGCGGGCGGCCATCGTGACCCGGGCGTCCCCGCGGCGTGGCCACGTGACCGCGAGAGGCGGGGCGGGAGGGGCACGTGACCCACCGGGGGGCGGCCTCCCGGGCTGTTATAGGGACCCGTGCGCCGAGGGGGCGGGGCCAGAACTCCCACGTGACCAGCATGAGCAGCGGGGCCGTAACAGAGACCCTTGTTCCTAGGGGGCGTGGCCATGTCTTAGGGTCGTGGTCATCGCGGCAGCGACCCCTGGCGGCGGGGAGGGCCGCAGTGACATGAGAGGACCCCCTCCAGAGCCCCGGGCTAAGCACCCCCCAGCCCCAGGCAGAATCCTCGGGTAAAACCAGAGAACCCCGGACAGAGCCTCCCCGCAGCCCAATCCCAGCACCCACAGCAGCCCCGACAGAGCCCCCATCACAGCAGCAGAAATCGAGTGGTTCCACAGAAAACCGTTTAATGGCACAGTGCACACCAGGGCACGCAGCTGAGACACGCACGGCCCGTTACCAGCAGCCCCACCGCCAGCCAGAGCACACATGACCCGTTACTGGCAACCCCCATGGTGGCTGGAGCAGGCATGGCCCGTTACCAGCAGTCCCAACCCCAGCCAGCGCACACATGGCCTGCTACTGGCAGCCCCACCATGCCCGGCTGCACCGGTGCTGTGCCCCTGGCCCCAGCTCCCCTCAGGCCACCCCCAGCTAGGGCTGCCGGTACTGGTACAGGCAGACAGTTCCGTCCCGCTGTCCGGCCAGCAGGTAGGTGGTGGTGGTTGCCCAGCGTGCCAGCGCCCAGTCGCCCTGTGGGCCTGGGGGCAGCAGTGCTGTACAGCGCCCCAGCAGCAGGTCCCACACAGCCACAGCTCCCGACGTCAGCACCGCAGCCGCACAAGCGTCCTTGACGTCGCCCTCCAGGTACCTGTGGCCACACACAGCAGGGTCACAGCTCAGAAAACACCATCCCATTGTCTTTTAAATTAGCTTGCTTTTTGGTTTGCTACAGTAAAAACTAATTTAAGCTGAACACATGGAGATGGGTTCTGTTCTATGTAGTCTCCTCGGTACGCACAAGACCAAAGGATGTCAAGGACAATCCTGCGCAGCCTCAGTACAGAAACAACAACCATTCCGGAGACAAGGTCTCCAGCCATGATTATTTGTGCACACTGAAGCATGATGATGGATATAAGGACATTGCAAAGCTGAGTGTTAAACAGCTTAGTTTCCAAAGTTCAAGGTATCCGAAGGAAGTCACCTGGCTGCAAACAGCTGCTCCATATCAATAAACCCAAGAGTACGCTCTGAGCGCCCCAGCTGCAGCCCTGTGCTCAGGGGGTTTGCCTGGGGAGTTTGCCCAATAAGCCCCGTTACTGGCATTTCCACCGGTGCTTTGTGGGGAGAGGAGAGACAACAGTGTGCTGGAGTGTGAATTTGTTTGCCAGCAGGGTTTCAGTGAGTGGAGCCCCCGGCAGAGCAGAGGTCAGGGCACAGCCTGGTGCAGGAAGCAGGCAGGAAGCATCACACACCATCACCCCGTCCCAGCCTGCGCACAGGACCAGAGGCAGCGGTGAGGCAGCCTTATCATCAGCAGGAGAGCAGAAGGAGCCCTGCCAGCATTGTTATCCTGCTCATTAAGGGATTCTCCACCCAAACAAACCACTTTGGAGAGCTGTGAGCCAGCCCACAGTGTCCCCAGGGTACTCACCTGCCAGCATGCCCGGCAGGGAGGGAGGAGAACATCACTCCCGTGCTCCTGGCTGTTTTGGGGTTGAACGCTACCACACGGAAGGCAGGGTTTCTGCAGGACTCACTCTCTTTGGCATGTGGATGGCTTAGAACAACAAACAGCAGGCCCTGGCACACAAAGGAAAACCACATCACTAAAAACAACAGCAAGAGGGGAACAAATGCAGAGGATTTTCCAAAACCAACTGCTGCATTGTCTTCACAATCAAAGCCTGACAGACAGCGGTGCATTATTTTGTTTGAACAAACCAGAAATGGTTTCCTTTCTTTATCAAATGAGATAAACCCCAAATCAGCTGCTGACCGATAAGGAATGGCAGCCCAGCAACCCAGTGGATTCATGCACTGATCCTTCTGCCTGGAAAAGCTAACCTTGTTACAAGATGAAATAACATTTACAGCAAAACCTCTGGGCCTAGCTTTAATCCCTAGGAGGTTAGAACTTGACTGAGAATTCCATGGAACCCAGTACAGCTGGGAGCAGCAGCTCTTGACATGGCCACAGCCATAGGCCAGCACAGAACATGCAGGGCTGGAGGTTCGGAGGAAGTCTCCAAAGAGCCCGACCTAAGCCATTACTGCCGGACAAACCATTCTTGTCCCAGGAGGTTAAATGCTCACTGAAAACAATGAAATCCTTGATAAAACACAAAAATCCACCAGGAATCAGCACAGACAGCACCAAGTGGGAAAGAGTCAGCAGTATGAACCTCAGCTTTAAGCAGCTGATATCCTTGGGGTCTGTGTCAGCACCAACCCTGTCACAGCAGTTTTCCATGCTGTCACCCCACTGGCAGCCAACCCATGGAGAAGGCAAGGGTCTTGCCAAGCAATGCTGCTTCCCCATGCAAGGCTCTGCTGCTCCACAATGCTTTGATGCCCTGCTCTCATTTTATCAGCATACTGCAGGAAACCAAGAACTGGAAGTAGCCAGGTTGGCTTCTTTTTCCTAGTGACCCCATTTCCCTTTGAAATATCTTCTGTATATTAAACAGACCTGATGTTTCCATCCACTCCCAAACAACATCTAGCTGTTGTTTCCATTCCCACCACAGTCAGTGTATAAACCACATGTCCCATTGTACATACGTACAGAATCGGAATATGCTCGGTGGCAGATGGAAGCTGGGTAGGAATAACCAAGCTGCATCTTCTTCAGGAGCTGGCCTGTTTGCAGGTTCCTGCATGGAAATATAAATCCTGACTGCACTCCCATCCTCTACCCGCTACTTTCTAATCACAGTTTCACCACTAGGCAAGGCAGACACCATTTTGTTTCTACATAACCAAAAGCAAGAAGCCACAAGAAGAGGTGTAATGAACACGAGCTGAAAGCAAGTAGAATTAGAGCAGTGTAGTCCACTTGCTATTTATCCAAGTGCATGGAAATCCAAATGCCAGATTGTAGGCCCTTCAACAATTCGCTCTTCATGGGCAAATCTGCTGTCAACCCACAGCTCCGCACAACAGCTGCAGGGAGTGGTTACAGATGCTGCGTATGCCTCCAAGCCAAAGCACCAAGTTGCAAACACTGACCATACAACAACGTCGTTCACAGTGGTGGTGCCAACCAAGGCGTCTCGCAGTCCTTCTACTTCAGCAAAAGCTAGAACGGTTTCTTCAGGGGGCATCAATGTCCGTCCATCCCTGCACCTGAACAGCAGATTAGCAAGGGAGAAAGGCAATCAAAGAATTGTGGAACGATTTGGGTTGGAAGGGACACTTCCCACTGGATCAGGGGCTCCAAGCTCCATCCAACCTGGCCTTGAACGCCTCCAGGGATGGGGCAGCCACCACTGCTCTGGGCAACCTGGGCCAGGGCCTCCCCACTTCTTTCTAATATCCCATCTCAATCTCCCCTCTTTCAGCTGAAAACCATTCCCCCTCACCGTATCCCTGCACTCCCTGATCAAGAGCCCCTCCCCACCTTTTCCGGAGCCCCATTCAGCACTGCGAGCAGCAATAAGGTCTCCCTGCAGCCTTCTTTTCTCCAGTCTGAGAAACCTCAACTGTCTCTGCCTGGCCTTGAACAGAAGGTGTTCCAGCTCTCGGATCACCTCCATGGCCTCACCTGGATTTGCTCCAATAGATCCATGCCATTTCTGTGCTGGGGACTCCAGAACTGTAAGTACGTGTTCAGTACACAGCACACCTCCAGGGAGAAGAGGATCCCCACAAGTTTCTACCTCTCAGATGCCTCCTTACTCTTCTTCCACCTGCCATGCTGAGACCACCCCAAGCCAGCAGCCTCACCTTCCTGTCTCTGAAAGCGAGACAACTTCCACTTGCTGCTCACACACGGTCCTGCTGCTGCTGACCAGCCGCCTGTCCTTCAGCCCGAGAACAGCTTTTATATTGCCAGTTCTCACTAGGGATTGCTTGAAGGAGTCGTTCTCAGAAGAATAAAGCAAGAGCCTAAATTAAGAGAAAAGCATGCCTGATGACAAGGAAGTGCACCATAGCACATAAAAATAAGTGTATGTTTAAACTGTCTTCCAACTCAAGGGACAAATGAGCAAGTCTTTATGGCTGATGTTTCCCTCCCTATTTTCCAACTGCTAAAGCAACTGAGAAAGCGACCCGCTAGCGAGTGAGAACATCAGCCACTACCCCAGAGGTGAGTGAAGCTGCAGCAGGGCGCAAAGGACCAGCGGGAAATGCATACATTACCTTATTTCTCCAATCTCCAGATCTCCCAGTGCTATGCACACGAGGTTACAGGTGTCCGGCAGAGGTACAATCTGTATCACAGGAATCTAGGAGAGCAAAACAAGAATTCCATGTCACCTACAATGTCCCTTTGACTCATTCCCGTTTTCAAGACCACTTCAAGTGAAACGCTATGGAGCACAATTAATTTTCAGATCCGTCTGAAGAAACACACTCCAATTAAGAACCCCTGTTGACACCAGAGACAAAATGCATCTCCAGGGAGCGCAAGGAGAAAGAGCACAAGTCTGTGGCTGCAAACAGTACACAAATTAGCAAACTCCAGCTAAGTATGTAAGCTACAGGCCTTTCCATCAGCAATNAGCTCCCTCCTCTCCACAATTTCCTTTTAGGTAGCTTTAGAGAGCAATGAGGTCTCCCCTCAGCCTCCTCTTCTCCAGACTGAACACCCCCAGCTCTCTCAGCCACTCCTCATAAGGCTCATCTATCCCATCATTTAATGGCATCAAATTTTTATGTCACCTAAAGAACCCAAGACTGCAGACTTCTATCTGGGGAACTAACATAGGGGATGAGAAAGTTGCCCTAAGGTACAGAAATAAGGATTGTGTTCATACCTCTCTGAGCTGCCAAGTGTAGATCTTTCCCCAGCCGTCGGGTGCCAGAGGTTTCCAGAGGGACACAGAGCTCTCACAAGCTGTCACCACACACAGCTCTGGGCTGCCAGCCGTCTCCCACCACACCGCACTCACATCCACAGCGCAGGAACTGGAGGAATCCTGCCCAAAACAAAACAGTGCTGGTTTTCCTCTGACAGAGACGGTTCAAAACTGCTCTTTACTGGGCCGTTCATTACCTGAGAGGACTGCAGGGGCACAAAGGCCATGAAGATTTAACTAAACATAGCATTTCTGTCCAAATGTTCAGACATTTGCATGTGTTTAGACATTAATTATCCATAAACAAACGCTGAAACCCTTTACCAGTCAAAAGGAGGTAAACAGCAATCTAACCTTCTGGCATGCTCCACCACAAGTCAAGACAGAACTTATCAAACCAGACAGGAATCTGTTTTCTTAAACAGGCCATTCTGCAATTCTAATTGCATTTTTGTTAAACATGGTATTAAAGAGCAGCTGTGGGTGAACAATTATCCAACATTATCCCACCTTTAGCTTTGATAGCAGCTGCAAGCTCTCCTCTGTCAGACTATCAAGCAGTACCGGAGTTGACTGTTCTGCTGCATCTTTTTTCTGCACAAACAGTAAAAATAGGATAATTTGACTGTGAAGGCACATTCCACAGATGCAGAAATGAGGCAGAAGCGTGAATTCCCTCTACATGCAGCTGTTGCAGAGCTATGGTAGCAGCACCTCTTTTTGTACTGGTATGTATCTGAAAAACAAGGGATCCCAGACAGACTGTTTCTTGGTTTCACTTGAAAATTGTCTCTTACCCCAACTTTGCATCTCTCAGCCTTCAGAGACCAGTCCTTCCCTCAGTACCCCATCCCACATGCAAGCCATTTAATCCCCTTGGCCAAATCCTAGCCGAGTTTTCCTTAACACAGTCCAACACCATGCAGAGACCAGAAACCCTTTGTTAATAACCACATTTCAAACATATCCTGCAATAAGCACTGAAACCCATGACTCCAGCCCTCAGCAAATGCTCCATCTGTTGCCCAGGTTGGCCAAAGCCAACTGGAGTACCCTGCAATGCGGTCTTTCCTCTGGCACCAGGGGAGACTCTGGAAAAGGGGATTCACCCACAAAGCCACTGCTCGGTATCCCTGGCAGAGGCCAGCGTGTTACCTGTGCAGGAGAAGCTCTGATGGATCCCTGCTGTTTGCTCTCTGACTGCTGCTGCTTCTCCAAGGCCACGGCCTCACCAGATTTATTGTCTGGACCCGTTTCAGCTCCTACAGGAAACGCTGTACCTTGTTCCTCCCCTCTTCTAGCAGATCCTGCACCACCACTGCCTGAGTGCAGTGGAAGGGCAGGGTCTTTGTATTCCCCATTGTCTGTGACCCAGGAAGATGCTCCTTTGGAGGAAGGCAGGATCGCTTGTGAGGGAGGTACAGAAGGCAAACTGGGGAAGATCTCACTGCATGGTGATGGTAAAACAGCTGGAGTTGCACCCACAACAGGGAAAATGGATGAGGAGATCTGAGACTCGGGCTGAGTAGGAGCACCGGCCGGGACAGACCCCACAGGAGTGAAGAGCAGCTCATGCGGCGATAGTTCCCTTTTGGAAGCAGGGCTTTCCAAGTGGGGTGCCTTGGGCAGCCCATTTTTGAGAGGTGAAATCAAGTTACTTTTGAGACTGTTCTCTTCTGGATTCATCTGTACATCCCACGTGTCCTTAGAAGGCACAGCATCTCCGAACACCTGAGGAACAAAGTCCTCCAAGTCATTCACATGGGAGGATTCCAGTTTCTCAAGTTTCAGTTGTCCGAATTCCTCATCCGGTAAATGAAAGTCTTGGACACCCAGGGTGGGGGCCACCCACTGCAGGTTGCGAAAGGAGAAGAGAGAGCTGCTGGCATCGGGATCCATCGCAAAGAGGCCAAGAGGAGCAGGACCCTCTGAACCTACTGGATCACTGCGTGCTCCTTTGCTTTCATCTAGACACAGAAAAAAACAATATGAGGGCATCACATCATAAAACAACCAGCAACTAGCTTGCTCAGAATCTCTTGTACAGTATCAACAATCCATCTTCAAAAAAAGTGCTGTGGAAGTGGCATTTTTATGGAAAGACACTGCACTCCACAACTACCCTGCAGCAAGCCTTCAGCTTCCTCCTTCAGAAGGACGTGGATCTGTTAGAGTACACATGAGGCCACAGAGACGATTCAAGGGTTGGAGAACCTCTCATATGAGGACAGGCTGAAAGAGTTGGGGTTGTTCCTTCTCACAGCACTCACAGACCCTTATGCTGTAAAGCTGCTCTGGGGTTCACACTTCCCAGCACTAAAACAATCATTAAAATGCAGACTTAGTTGGAGAAGATGATTTACAACCATGTGCTGGATAATCGCGTCCAGCGCATGCATCATTCACTCCAGCACCAAGAACAGCTCGAGCAGCTCCCTGCTACTCACCTCTGCACTGCTGTTTGCTCCCCGTACTGGGCTGAAGCAGAAGCTTCTGGAATTGTTTGAGGCTCGTGGGCACCACAACAATCTGAATTTTTTAAATCTCATTTTCAAAAAGCACGTTAACATGTAACAGATCTTTTTGAATAAAACACCCTGGCAGGGCACAAACAGCAGCGCGTATGTTCACTGGGACAACTCCCAGCCTGGCCCTCAGGCTCTGGGCACACTCTGGGGATGCCATACCTTCCGTGGCTTGGCTGGCTCTCCGTCTCACAGAGGAACGCAGGGAACGGCGCAGAGGAGTGTTAATGGCTTGGAGCTGCTCAGCCCTGCAGGATTCTTGCACATCCTGTTTCTTAACGTGCTCCGCCAGACGTTTATCTGCATGACACACACTGAAGTTGGCTTCTAGGTCTCCTACATGGCTGGCAAAAGTTTCACTTTGTGGGTTCAGGGAATCACTGTTCTGCAGTGGATTTTGAGCCTGTTCTGGCAGGGCCTCCCAGCACTTCCCAAGCACCTGGCTCCCTCCAGGAGGGTCGGCTCTCGCTGGCTGTAGAGCACCAGTCACCGCCATCTCTCCCAACCCTGAAGCTCCAGCTGCAGGGAACCCTTGCTCCTCCAAAGATGATTTTTCAAAATCAGCCTCACAGATTTCCTTTTCACTCTGGCACTCATTTGGTAGAAGATTGCTGCTTTCCCTCATCATGAGACCCAAACCCTCTCTGCCTTCCCATGACACCTGATGCACAGAGGATGTGCGGCCAGACTTCCTTCTGCCCTTTTGTTTCCTCTGAGACCGTCTCTGATCTTGCTCCGTGCCAGCAGCATCGTTTTGGGAAACAGATCCCAGTGAAGTGCTGCTCCCACTGGATGCAGGAAGGGATTTCTGAGGACTACTTGCATTTGCTGAATCATTTTCTGCACCAAGAAATGGGCATGGCACAGCTCTTGACCCAAAGTCATTTTCAACTCTCTCCTGGGAGGGCCAGTCTGAGTTCATATCTCTCTGTTTGCCTTTACTGCGCTGACTTTTCTTGCTTCTGCCCAGCTGGCTGAGGATCACAGCATCAAGGTCCACTTTCCTCTGGCAGTTGGACATGCGCCGGGTTGTCCTGATGTAGTATTCAACTGGGAAAAGAAGCCCTTCGACCACCGTGCAAGAGTCCAGTGCACTTTCAGGAGCTGTCACCTCCTCTGGATGAAGAAGTCGTGACTCAGTTTCAAGCTGCTGGTTCTCTGAGAGTTCTCCAACATTGCACACAGAAAGATCCATAGGAAAGGCATTAAAGCCATTAGTGTCACTATGATCTCCTTCATGGCTTTTGCCATTGTCAGTTATAGGTTTATTTCCATCAGCAGGCAATACTTCATTTTCTGACATTAAATCCAAGAGCCTGTGTATTTCTCCCTTATCCTCACATGCACAGTCACTGTCTGACTGTTTTTTTATGCTGGAAGACTCCTTTCCTCTGTCACCACTGCTGTCCAGCAAAGGAGAGTCACCTTTCTCCGAGCACACCTGTGCAGGCTCAGCATTACCAGCCACGGCCACAACACCTTGGGACTCAGGCTGCCAGATGTGGCTGGGGTCACACAGTGCAGATGGAAACGGCTCGGGGACTCCCAGAAGGATGCTGTCCCCAGTGACGTCCTGTGCAGCTCCTGATGCCTCACTGGGAGGAGAGGAACTGTTTTCTTCCCCCTGCACAAGTCTGGATGCTCTCTGAGCGTGTTCTTCACCGTGAGAGAGGCTGCTCCGCCTGAAGACCGGTGACCGCAGTTCCCCTATACCAGCAACTAGATTTTTCACTGTTTCATCATGCATCGACTCCCTCTTCTCTGATACCGGAGCCTTCACCCGCCTCCTCAGCTTCATCCGGCTTCTGGAGGCTCGGGGTGTTTTCTGCTCAGGAGCATCCCTAATGGCTCCATAGGACTGTTCTTCCTGGCCAGCCTGTTCACTTTCTGCCCGCGAGCTGTCCTGCGGGCTAGCTTCATTGCTGGGGAATTCAGGCACGTTTTTAAACATGACAGATGCCACCTTTTCTGTGTCAGCATTAGAGCAGGTTTTAGTCTGCAGCTGAGCGGTTCCATGTGTTGATATGCTGGGAGATGCATTATCCCTGGAACCTGTGGGGAAACACCACACATGTGATGCATTCCTGGCAAAGTCCCGGCTGAGAAAAACACAACACAGTAAAACCAGGTGGTTCTGTCAGGAGTGAGGGGCGGGATGGCCCAGCCAGGACTGGAAAGCTGTGGAGCCAGAAAGGAGCGGGGAGGCCAGCGGCTGCGCTCCCTCGGCCCGCTGCTGGCCTGCTCCTACCTGCGGGGCTCTGCTCCTGCCGCCCGTCAGCCGCCGCCACTCCCTGGCCGTGGCCCCGGGCCCGCTCCGCTCTCCGTGCCCGCTGCAGACACAACACAAAGCGGGGCGTGGGGCTGGGACCGGCCTCCCAGCGCCGCTCCCCACCGGCCCGGCCCGGCCCGGCCCGCTCACCCGCAATCGGCTGATGGTCTCGCTGTACTCCAACCGCAACAGCGCCAGCTTCTCCCGCAGCTGCGAGACACAACGTACCGGGATGGGATGGACACAGAGATGGCACCGGGGATGGGGACTAGGGACAGCGAATGGCGACAGAGAACGGGACTGGGGATGGAACTGGGGGTGGGAATGGGGATTCGGACCGGGGATTGGGACCGGGCACGGGGCACCGGGGAACGGGGACGGAGAACAGGGACGGGGATGAGAGCGGAGAACGGGACGGGGAACGGGATGGGAACAGGGATGAGGACGGCGATGGGGAATGGGATGGAGAATGGCCCAGGGACTGGAAATCTGGACTGGGGACGAGGGGCTGGGGGACTGGGAAAGGGCTGGGGGCTGGGCTGGGCTGGCCTCGCACCTGCTCCTTGTCGGCGCCGCTAAGGCCTCCCGCCCCCGCCGACCCCTCCATGGGCGCACACCCCGCCGGGCCGGCAGCGGCGCTCGTGGCCGGAAGTGGCGAGCCGGAAGCCGCTGTCCGGGAGCCCTGTTGGAGGCCGGAAGTTCCGTGTAGAAAGCGGAGGCGCAATGGAGCTGAGCGAGATGCTGTACAACAAGTCCGAGTACATCGAGACGGTGCGGGGCTGTGTGGGAGGCAGGAGGCCGGGGGGAACGGTGGGAGGGGGTGGAGGGGCCGCGGTGACCCGCCTGTTCTCCCCGCAGGCGTCCGGCAATAAGGTGAGCCGGCAGTCGGTGCTGTGCGGCAGCCAGAACATCGTTCTCAACGGGAAGGTAGGCGATGAGGGCGCCTCGGAACCTCCCCCTGTGCCCCAGTACCCTCTTCTCCAGTGCCCTGATCTGCCCCGGTACCTCCCCACCCTCCCCATCCTCGATCCGCCCCAGTACACATCCTCCTCCCTGCCTCCAGTCTCGGTCCATCTCCTGCCCTAGTACCTGCCCCTTCCTCCACCTGATACATCCCTCTCCCACCCCGGTTCCCCTGCCTCAACCCTTCTCCCTTCCCAAATACCCTCCCTTCCCATTATTCCACGTGCCCCAGTGTCTTGACTCACCCCAGCTGGCATGGGGAGCACCAAGCCAGGGTCCCTGTCACTGCCCATCGGTGCTTTCATCCACAGAACTATATGTTTCTATTTGCATTATACCTCATGTTGAACATTGGCTTGCCTTGTGCAGCTCACTGACAGGATGGAAGCACAGCTGGTAGCTCCTGGATCCTGTTTTGTTTGCCTTGTTCTCATGTTTGGCTAAAAGAATCCTCCATGAGGTGGTGAAATCTCACTGGACCAGCATGGCCTCTCTGTGCATCTGTATGTTAACTGGTGATGTGGGCAGGAGCTGGAGCTCGTTTCTCTCCCTTCTCCAGACAATAGTCATGAACGACTGCATCATTCGTGGTGACCTGGCAAACGTGCGTGTTGGACGGCACTGTGTGGTGAAGAGCCGCAGCGTCATCAGACCACCCTTCAAGAAGTTCAGCAAAGGGTAAGAGGCTCCTTTCCCTTTGGGAAAGGGAACATCAAATCTGTGTCTATAGAAAACATTCCAGCTAAGCTAGGTCTGTGCTCAGGAGCCGTTTGCAGGGATAATGTCCCACTACACCTGCAATATCCCCAAGCTTTCAGCTTTGCCTCTAGGCTTAGCATTCCCTTTTACCACAGCATGCAAAGGCTGGGATATGGTACAAGAGCTGAGCAAAGAATATGTTTCATTCATTCGTTGTCTATTCACCATGTTTTCTTGTGGCTGACCTGGGCTGTGCTTTAGAGGGAGGTGAGGAAAGAGCAGGTGCTGTGGGATCTGCCTTGGTGTGGGATCTGCCCTGGAGACAGGAGGCTTGCAGAGCATGATCTGGACTTGGTGGGACCATGAGACAGTCTGTACACCCAAAGAAATAACGCTCCTGTTGCAGGGTGGCTTTCTTCCCTCTCCACATTGGTGACCATGTCTTCATAGAGGAGGACTGTGTTGTCAACGCTGCCCAGATCGGCTCGTATGTCCACATAGGCAAGAACTGCGTCATTGTGAGTGCTACTCCTCCATTTTTTCTCTAAAAAGCAGTTGAGGCTGGTGTCTGCCGAGTTAGCGAAGGCCAAGCCCTGTCACAGTGTGACTCGTGTCCTAGGCTCCTATTTGCCCATGGACGTATCAGTCTGCAACCACCCGTGCAGGCATTGTCTGAGAGCAAACAGTCTTTTACCCTCAAAAATGGGAATTTTGTTGGGAAGAGTACTATTCCTCTGGTCTGTTATAGAGAATGGGTCTTGAGCTTAAATTCATTGACTTGCAGGTAACTTATGAGGAATAAGCAAAAGCTTACTCTATTTGTAAAGTATAAATGTTACCCAATCTTTCCTCCAGGGTCGCAGGTGCGTTCTGAAAGACTGCTGCAAAATCCTAGACAACACTGTGCTGCCTCCTGAAACGGTGGTGCCGCCTTTCACAGTCTTCTCCGGCTGCCCAGGTACGCTCCCCTAACATTACCCACACAGAAACATGGATAATGTGGAAACTTGTGTTTTAAATTGAGAATGAGATTGCAGAGTCACCTGTCAGCATTCAGTGCCCAGAAATAAAGGTACAGGGCACTTGGTGAGCTGAAAAGTCACAATTCTAACATGCGAACCATGCTGCTTAAGTATATGTTAAGTAGGGAGGATCTATTCACTGGGACAGTGTTCCAAGGGTGCTGGCTGTGGCCATCCTCCACTGTGAGCAGTGGTTTCTTGGGCCTCAAGAACTCCGCAGGCCTCAAGCCCTGGCAGAGGGAGCCCCGTGCGTTTGAGGGATTTCAGTGGTTCAGACTGCAGAGATTCCACGTGACCATCATTGCTCTGTGACTGGGAAGGGGTGTGTTAAACTGAGGTGTACAAGTGCTTACATCCTGCTCACCGAGCTGGCTGTGCTGGAGAGCTAACTGGACAAGTTGCACACTCCAGTACTTCTGATGGTGTTTGACTGGGGACAGTGGGAGCTGTTACGGGAGCCGGCACAGCAATTTGCCTGACGTCCGTCCCAGGGTACAATGGAAGTGACCTAGCTGTGTTGCTCGCCATGAGAGAAGAGCATTTGGCTGTTCTGTTCATATTTACTTACAGTTCAGTCAGTCCCTGCTTCAAATGTTGGATGTAAGCTTATTTCTGCCTTCTCCTGCCAGAACACTGATGGTCGCGCTCTTGTTCTTCTAGGACTCTTCTCCGGGGAGCTCCCAGAATGCACCCAGGAACTCATGATTGATGTTACAAAGAGCTACTACCAGAAGTTCTTGCCGCTCACTCAGGTCTAGTAGCCTCTTTACCATGTTTCAGAGCAGTAAGGGCAGCAGGAGTATTCCAGGGGCAGGGAGAGGAACTTCCAGGGCAGGGCCCTCTACTGCTCTTTTGAGCTGCTGAGAGCATTCCTCAGCACTCGTGGTCCAGCCAAGCAGTCCCCTGTGAACGCTGCTGTGTCATGTTTAAACTTTGTGTGCTCATCTGAGTGTAATCCATTCCATGTTGTCTGAATTGTGCCATTACATGTTGTGGGGCTGGGAGAGCTGACAGGAGTCCCTTCAGGGCACATCTCCTGGTTGTGGCTGGGGAACAAGGTAGGGGTGACAGTGCATTCTTTGCAGCCTGTGCCCATCTTTCACATCAGTTCTGTTCCTAGCCCAGAGCAGGTGGTTATGTTCACCAGAAGCAATCTCTATCCCAGAATAGAAGGGCCATGTGGCCAAGTTGCTCACAGGCCTCTTTAGACCCAGTGCTCTCCTTCAGAAAAGTACTTGCTGCTCTGTAGGCCTGCCTTTTGAGGTAGACAGCCTCTCCTTTTTCTCCCTGTAGACAGATTCCCTGCTGTAGGGACACGATCTGGGATTGGCTTTAGGACTTTTGTCTGACATCAAGTTCTGTCCTCCTGTGCCTCACCTGACAGGGGGCTTTGTAGCTTTTAGCTCTTGAAGTGCGTGTCAGCCCTGTGCTCTCCCCCATCACGTTGGGTTAGGATTCTCATGGTCGACTTGTGTTCTTCTGAACATCGCAGGCCTTAAAGAGCCAAAGGGCACTGCACTGGGGATTGCCCTGTCACTCACAGGATTCAGCATGGCAGAAAGTGCGTAAGGAAAGGCAGGCAGGAGAATGCTGCAGTCATCCCTACTCACTACCCAGTATGGAAAGCTCTTTAGTGCTTTTCTGCACTATAAAACTTAAGGAGGAGGTTCAGACTTCTTGGGAAAAGTGAGCATTTCATTTTGGGCACACAGTGGAGCGGGAATAATTGCTAATGGGAGCGGTTGAGTGATGGTGGGTGATAGCTGAACCTTGTGTGTCCCTGACTCAGTACCAGACCGCTGCTGACACGGGATCTGCCTGCTCTGGCTGCGTTACATTAAAGCTTAGCACTAGCCCTCTGTAGCTCTTTAACTCAGGGCTCCTGCATGCTGTAGTGTAGAAGCTGGTGCCAGGATGCACATTAGTTACGTAATAGGTGGATGGCTGCAAGACCAGCAGCCCCAGAGCCCTCAGCTGTTCTGTATGATGCCAACTGCTGATACACCTTAAATAGCAACAGGCTGTGCGAGTACTGAAGTGTGTAGTAACTGCTGTTAATCCCATGTAAGCCACTGACTGGTTTGTTTGTATTTTTACTGTACAAAAATTAAAGCCTCTTCAGTTGTTGAATTGACTCAAGGCCGTGACTCTTCAAACCAAATTTGAGACTAGGGTGAGGTTCCCACTGTGCCTGTGTGTAGCGATTAAGGCACAGACCTCATCGATGGGGGCAACAATCAAGATCAACTTTATTTAGAGAATGCAAACCTTATATAGTGCCTCTGTATCCAATAACAGCTATCCCAGTGAATTTCCACTCATGAGAATTCTGCAGTACAGCGACAGTGCAACCCCCTGTTTTCTACATATGTGCCCCTTATCTTCATGTTTTCCACTTAGTGCATTCCTTTCCTATTAACCCACGGGTCTTAATGAAGATTCCAAGGTCTCAACAAGCTAGCAAGCATGAGAACATTAGCCATTTGCCCCAGCATACATGCAATACTGGAATCTTTATGCCCACACCTGTGAGCTGCAGTCTTCTCTTTCATGACTTTAGGCCATCACTGATTCTTACAGTGTCAGTGTATTAGAAAAGCTAACAGCACGGAACAGTTTCTTTCTGCCTCTGATGACTCGCACCACTAATGATCCCCACCTTGTCTTATCATGGCTCTGACACAAAATGTCTTTAATTCTGTCCTTTGTGCTGCAGTGGGAATCACAAAGACACCAGTATGATTGAAATCCTCTCTTCAGTGCCAAACGTTAGCACACGTGTTTGGTACTCCAGTAGTGTTGCTCCAAGCACTTGGAGATGGTCCGCTCTTTTGATCTAGCCATCCTGGATGGCCTGAATCCTTTTGCACCCAATTGAAAAAGCAGGAGCTAGAGCCAGCTTCTCATGGCAGGGAGTGCAACTGGGACAGGGAGATCAGGTTCTATATGCAGCTGCAGCGGCCAGGCTGGTTCTGCTGAGCTCCAATTCAGTGAGTCAGCTCGGTCTGGTTGCAGCAGCAGGAATATGTGGTGCTGGGAGCCTGGATTCAGTGGGGCCGTTGAACCACCAGGTCCTTACTGTCCAGAAACACCTGTGCAGTGGCAGCAGCGCTTCTGCCTCGTCTGCAGTGGGTGTGGAGATGGGCACAGAAGGAAGCTGTGTCCTTTCTGCCATCTTGTGCCTGTATGGAAGGCCCAGGCTCATAACTTCTACCTAAGTGAGGAAGTATTGAGTGTTCCTTGTGCCCATACTGCAGGCAGCTTCCTAATGGTCTTCATCTCCCAAGAGTTCAGCTCCTGCTGCCTGGAGCCTGGCTGACCCTGCAGGAGTGAGAGGCTGGAGGAGGCCTCACCCTCACAAGACCCAGCAGGTTTGGGGGTTCCTGCAAAGTTTCCTGTCAATGTGGTGTTCAGGAGTTGGTTCTACCCCACTCCGAGTGCTGCTTTGCCCTCTTCCCTTGCTGTCAGCAGTCCCAGGAAACATGAGATGCCAAGGCTCAGGAGGGGCTGTGTGTGCTGTGTTGCTGTGCTGTCACTCCAAAGTTTCAACACCATGCAGTGTGTTTCACCGGGATCGCTTGATTAACAGCCATGGTTGGACAGTGCTGCCGGCATGGGAGAGGGGGGAAGAGGCGGCTGCCAAATGAGGGGACACAAGTGTGAGAGCAGGACAGCAGCTGGGGAAGTGTTGCCTTTCCACCATAGTGTGAGCAGCGCAGCAGGTTGCATCTGCTCAGGTACCTGTGTGGCTCAGGCTGCTGCTCGTGGCAGGAGCCGACCCTTCTGCCCTAATTCAAACCTCTTTATTGTCTCCATTAAGGTGGCCTCTGCCAGGGCCTAGCACCAAGCTGCTTCTGAAGAACCTAAACACTCAGCACTGTTCACATTCCTTAGATTTGGCTACTCTGTCCTTCTGTTCTCCGAAGCGTAACCTCGCCGCCTCTGCCAGCCCTGGAAGGATGGAGTGTTCATAGGTCACAGCATGCTGCCGCAGCCCTGGGAATTCTGTTTCCAAGCACACAGCTGCCGAGGGAGGGCTGGGGGGCAGAGGATCTGTAGGTGCATGGGGAAGCATGTCCATCAGGGAGGGAACTCCTCTCAGGAATCTTGTGCCAACAGTGATCACGTCAAACACCAGCCTCTCTCTTCCTTCATTGATCCTTTGTGCTTCCCTCCAGATTGTCCTGACGTGGGGCAGCCCATGCTGCTCTTACTGCCAGGCCGCTAGAGCCCTCGGAGCAGGCAGCCAGGGTAGAAGAACCCTGCTCTCTCGCTCTGAGCCTGCTGGGTCGGATGCTGAGGGTTCTGAAACTGCAGTTGCACGGTGTCCAGAACATCCAGGAGCCGTGGCTGGGCGGGAGGGTACCGAGGTGGCCAGAGAGAAGGTTTCCACCGGAGGAACCATGTGTTCTTTGTCGTTAGGGCCGAGTGAGGCAGCTTACACCGGTGGGACAGGAGGCTGTACCAGGCTGGGTATCCGTCCTCATCCCAGTTTTGGACTGGGCGCTTGGGCTGAGGGGGTGTTGCGTGTTTTTTTTCCCTTTGAGTTTAGCTCGGCAGCGGGGCGGGAGGGGCAGCGGGGCAACCGATCCCGGTGCACCATGTGGGAGCAGCTCGGGGGCCGGTGCACCGGCAACGGGTGCGTGTGGCATGTGGGGCAGAAGAGTTTTACGGGACAGGAATAGGAGAGAGGAGCGGATCCTTGCGAGATAAACCAGCTGGATACAGGGGCTGGGTGGGAAACGCCCCGGTACTGGCACATTCAAAGAAACGGCGGGGATTGCCGGTCACGAAGCGCTCGGGGCGGCGATGCCGGAACGGTGGGACCGGGTGAGGGAGCGCGTGAGGAACTGGGCTGGACGCGAGGAACCGCGCGCCGGGCTGGCAAGGCCACGCCCCCTCGTGGGCGGAGCCACGCTGTTACCGACCTTTCGTGGGCGTGGCCGCTCGGGCCTTGATTGCAGCTCGTGTGACTCAGCCCCTTTATGGGCATGGCCGAGCTGGTCGCAGTGGCTCGCTGGATGGCCCCATAACCTGCGTAGCTGTGGCCACGCCCCTTTCCTCTCGCCCCCGCCCACGCAGGGGCGGCACAGCTCTCCACGCCGTCCCAATTCCGTTGTGGCCCCGCCCCTAGTAGGCGTGGCCTAGTTTTCCCTGGTCCGTTATCATAGAATCACCAGGTTGGAAGAGACCCACCGGATCATCGAGTCCAACCATTCCTATCAAACACTAAACCATGTCCCCCAGCATCTCGTTCACCCGTCCCTTAAACAACTTCAGAGAAGGTGAATCAACCACCTCCCTTGGCAGCCTCTACTAGTGCTCAATGACTCTTACCGTGAAAATTTTTTCCCTAATGTCCAGCCTGAATCTCCCCTGGCAGACTTTGAGGCCATTTCCTCTTGTCCTGTCCCCTGTCCCTTGGGAGAAGAGCCCAGCTCCCTCCTCTCCACAAACTCCTTTCAGGTAGTTGTAGAGAGCAATGAGGCCTCCTCTCAGCCTCNGTACAGAGGGAGAATAACCTCCCTGTCCCTGCTGGTCACACCCATTTCTGATACAAGCCAGGATGCCATGGCCTTCTTGGCCACCTGGGCCCCTGCTGGCTCATGTTCAGTCAGCTGTCAACCAACACCCCCAGGTCCTTCTCCTCCAGGCAGCTTTCTAGACAGACTTCTCCTAGTCTGTAGCTGCACAGGGTTGTTGTGCCCCAAGTGCAGGACCCGGCATTTGGCCTTGTTAAACCTCATGCCATTGTGAAGTTCCTAGTTACGTTGAAATGAGTCCTTGGGAGCAATAGGTGATGTGTAGGATTCCTGGGAAAAGATACCTATAGGCCGTAGTGGGGAATCCATCCTGTCCCTGCTATCATCCAGGCTGCTGTGAGAATTGATAAGTTTTGCTGCATCTGGTCTGTAGTTTAATTATTTCATCATATAAATCTGTCTCGTCACAAGAAATAATATGTAGACAATCTCCAGACAAATAACCTGAAAGGATAAACACTCTCTTGGAGCTGCAAGAATTTACTGATGTGCTTAATTGTCTTATAAGATGTAGTTATCTTTGATCAAGAGAGAACCTGAAGGGATCCCCAGACACAGTTGAATAACCTAAAAAAATAAACATTCTCTGGGGACTTACATAGTCCTCTCTAAAACTAGTCTATCTATGCACTGATTTTGTAAACTGACATGCCTTTCCTAGAAGGGCATCCAATTCACTGCTGGATATTAGGAAAAAAATTCACAGAAAGGATCATTGAGCACTGGAACAGGCTGCCCAGGGAGGTGGTTGAGTCACCTTCCCTAGAGATGTTTAAGGGATGGGTGGACGAGGTGCTGAGGGACATGGTTTAGTGTTTGATAGGAATGGTTGGACTCAATGATCTGGTGGGTCTCTTCCAACCTGGTTATTCTATGAAAACATTGCCTTTGCTTCAAAGACTTTGTCCTTCTCAGCATCTTACCAGTGGACAAGTGATTTTCACAATGTGATGGATGGAATCACTGCCTTGCGTTGCCAGGCCTGGTGATAGCAAAAACGTCAGCAAATCTAACTCGCTAAGACTCATTTTGGAGTTTTAGAAAGCAAGAATCCTTTCTCAGACCTGGGCAACGTGCAGGGATGATCTCCTTGTGCAGCGAGACAAAGGCTGGGATAGAACGGATTTCCCACTTCATTGCATACAGATAAATTTTCCCAGAAATCTTACACATATTCTATTACTTTCCAAGCTCTGGTTTAATGTATATGGAGAGTTGTGGCCCCGCCCCTGTGGGCGTGGCCTCGCGCGCGTTGGGGGGTGCGCTCCCATGATGCCCCGCGGCTCGGCGTGGATTTTAAACGGCGGCAGCCAATAGGCAGCGCCCGTAACGCCCTGGGCCGCGTTCGAATCTCGCGGCGGCCCAGCTCCGCACCCGCCATGAGCGCGGCCTGCCGGGCGGCGCGGCCCGCGGGCCCCCCGGCCCCCAAGGAGACGCTGAAAGAGGTGCCCAAGGTGCTGGTGGATCCGCGCAGCCGGCGCAGCTTCGTACGGGGCCGGTTCCTGGGCAAGGGCGGCTTCGCGCGATGCTACGAGCTGGCCGAGGGCGGGGGCCGCGAGGTGTTCGCGGGGAAGGTGGTGCCCAAGTCGCTGCTGGTGAAGCCGCACCAGAAGGAGAAAATGTCCATGGAGATCGCCATCCACCGCAGCCTCGCGCACCAGCACGTCGTCGGCTTCCACGGCTTCTTCGAGGACGCAGACTTCGTCTACGTCGTCTTGGAGCTCTGCCGCCGCAGGGTCGGTGGGAGTCGGGGTTACCTGCGGAGCAACGGGGGGTGAAACCCTCGGGGGGAGCGACTGGTGTCGCTCAGGGGGGGAGGACACGGAGGTGGGGGGGGTGTTGGTGTCATCCGGGGGGGAGGACACCGAGGGGGGGAGAGGCGTTGGTGTCAGTTGGGGAGGGGGAGTGGTGGCCCCACCTGAGGAATGAGGGGGGGTGGGAACCGGGGATGGCAGTCGGTATCACTCAGAGGGACATGGGGACCCAGGGGAGGGTGGGGGGGTCGCCTAAGAGAGAGGGATGCAGTGTGGGGGGTTATGTTGGTGCCCCCATGTCTGACTGCCCTATCCCTGTAGTCGCTGCTAGAGCTGCACAAGCGGCGGAAGGCGCTGAGCGAGCCCGAGGTGCGGTACTACCTGCGCCAGACCATCCTGGGCTGCCAGTACCTGCATGAGCACCGTGTCATCCACCGTGACCTCAAGCTGGGCAACCTCTTCCTCAGTGACGACATGGAGGTGAAGATTGGTAGGTGCAGACGATGGGGTGCCCCACCAGTCCCCTGCAGCTGGGACCTGCCCTGGAGAGCAGCCATCCAGGACGTCTCAGTCAAATCCCATCTCCCCATGTCTTCCAGGTGACTTTGGCCTGGCCACCAAAGTGGAGTATGATGGCGAGCGCAAGAAAACCCTATGTGGGACCCCCAACTACATCGCCCCAGAGGTGCTGGGCAAGAAGGGGCACAGCTTCGAGGTGGACATCTGGTCTATCGGCTGCATCATGTGAGTTGGAAAGCTTCTTGTGTGGCAACAGCTCGTCATGGGCTGTGGTCCCATCCCATTGGCCACCCTGGGCTTTGGTCTGAGCCAAAGCTTTGGGTGTGCTGTCTCCAGAGCACCTGCCCTGTCTGAGCCCTGCTGGCCTCCCTGTGCTCAGCACACACTCGTGCGTGTGGGGCAATCCATTACGCAGTGTGCGTGTCCTGAGACATTCCGCAAAATCCCACCCTATCTAACTTGAACGTTTTCCAGAGAGCACTAGATCCCAGCTTCCCTTTTCAGGGGGTGGGAACCGGGCAGGGCACAGGCAGCTGTCTGTGCTGCTGTGCATCCAGTGCCAGGGGTGTCCCCCATGCCAGGAAAGTCACAGGGTGTACTTAGAATGGGTCATTTCTGCAAACAAGTCTCTTTTGCGAAGCTGACCCTGTCCTGTCTGTATCTGTGCAGGTATACTCTGCTGGTGGGGAAACCGCCTTTTGAAACATCTTGCCTAAAAGAAACCTACCTCCGAATCAAGAAGAATGAGTATACGATTCCCAAGGTATGGCGCTTCCCATGGGTGAACTTAGAATCATAGAATCACCAGGTTGGGAAAAAAACACTGGATCGTTGAGTCCAACCATTCCTATCAATCACTAAACCATGTCCCTCAGTGCCTTAAACACCTCCAGGGAAGGTGACTCAACCATCTCCCTGGGCAGCCTGTTCCAGTGCCCAAAGACTCTTTCCATGAATTTTTTTTTCCTAATGCTCATCTCATAGCCTTCCGCTGCACTATCCTGGTTTTGGCACTTATTGGGCTCTCACATAATGGTGAAGCTGCTCTTGCATCCCCTTCCCAGCTCTCTGTGGTTTCAATCAGTGGTGGAGTGAGCCTGCAGTGGAGTGAGCTTCCTTCTGGGGAGGCAGCAGCTCCCCTGTAACCCAGCAAATATACCTGAGCTGGGCAGTTGGCATGCAGGGTTAAACGGATGTGCTCAAGTCCATGAGGTGCTTGCCTGGCGCTGTGCAGGAGCTCTGCCCCCAGCACTACTTCCCTTGTGTTTACACCCAATGTATTTGCCACTGGTGTGTGTTGTCCCCTGACCCGTGTCTGCCTCCTTGTAGCACATCAACCCTGTAGCTGCTAATCTCATCCGGAAGATGCTGAGGTCTGACCCTGCCACGCGCCCCACTATCCATGAGCTGCTGAATGACGAGTTCTTCACGTTTGGCTACATCCCCAGCCGCTTGCCCACCAGCTGCCTCACCATGGCACCTCGGTTTTCAATCGCTCCCAGCACCCTGGAGCAAAGCGGGCGGAAGCCACTGACCGCACTCAACAAAGGTAAGCATGAGTGTCTGGTGATAGATTGGACTGCAGTGCTGGATGAGAGTCTGCCTGGCTTCCAGTGACATCCAGACCCACCAGCGGGGAATGTGGAGCTGCCTCAGCTCTTCTCCCAGCTTCTATAAAAGCTTGGAGTACTTTGTGAGCAAGAGAGAGGTCTCCTTGCTCTTCACCCAGAACCAAAGCAGGTAAAGTGCCAGTGCTGGATTTGTCTCTTTGGGGTATCATGTTTCCTACAGCCAGGGCAGGATGTAAACTTGGTGCCTTTAGAAACCTGGTCACATCTCTGCTCTCTTTTCTCTCCTGGCTTAGGACCAGACAGCCCTGCAGTAGAGAACTTACCTGAAAAGGAAGATGTAGCCGGGCTGCGGGAGCTGGGGGATGCTGTTGACTGTCACTTAGCTGACATGCTCCAGCAACTGACTGCAGTCAACTCAGCCAAGCCCTCTGAGAAGGTGCCTGTGAGACAAGGTGAGTCTGGAAGGCTGAGAAGCTTCACTTTCCTTCTGGCACCACTTGCTTGCTAGAGTGCATGTGGTGTTGTGGGCGGTTTCCTAACAAACTCTGTTCCTCTTTGCAGAAGAAGCTGAAGACCCAGCATGCATTCCCATCTTCTGGGTTAGCAAATGGGTGGACTACTCAGATAAATATGGTCTAGGTAAGTAATATGGGGCCAATCCTTCAGCCTGTTCTAGCTTCCAAAGAGACTGAGGAAGCTTTGTTTTGGGCATTGAGTAGCCCTGGTCCTTCAGTCATAGCATTCTGGTGTGTGTGTGTCCAAGACCACCACCAGTAATGTTACTAAGGTACCCAGTGAATCCAGAGCACTGGTCAGGAGCATCAGCCGTGGCTGCTTTGAGGTAGCAATCATAGCATTCTGGTGGCTGGCCTTGCTCTGCAGGGAGCACATGTACCCGCTACAGCAGCTAAAGCTGCTTCTGCTGCAGGGAATGCAGCAAGAGGAAGGGTTGTCCAGAGAAGTGGCACATAGACATGGTGTGGTGGCTGCCAGCCCCTCGACCCTTCTACCTTTGAGTTGCATGCAACTGGTGGTGCCCTCGATCTCTAGTCCTAACAGGCTCCCTTGTGCACTAGGTTACCAACTGTGTGACAACAGTGTTGGAGTGCTTTTCAATGACTCCACACGTCTTATTATGTACAACGATGGGGACAACTTGCAGTACATCGAGCAGAATGGCACCGAGTCCTACTTCACTGTGAGATCCTACCCTTCTGCCTTGAACAAGAAGGTCAGTCCTGGGATGGGAGCCCCTGCTGGGGGTTGCTCACGAGCAGTTTCAGAATTAAGTGCTCACCAGACCTGCATGTGCCAAAGAGTTCAGTAAAGTCAGTCTTGAGCATTGCAGGCCCAGTGAACTCTGAGAATGTGAACTTGCACAAGTTTGTGCAGTGACACCTCAAGCTCTAAAGATGTGGAGAGGCTCTGGGACTGTGATAGCAGCCCCTGCCCTCCCCACGTAGCAGGGGTCATGTCCTGTCACCTCCTGCTCACAGCCTTTCCCATCCACAGATAACACTACTGAAATACTTCCGGAACTACATGAGTGAGCACTTGCTAAAGGCAGGCGCTAACATCACGCCGCGGGAAGGAGACGAGCTGGCCCGTTTACCCTACCTCTGCACGTGGTTCCGGACCCGCAGCGCCATCATCCTGCACCTCAGCAATGGCACTGTGCAGATCAACTTCTTCCAGGTGAGGTGGATGTCCTGTTTTTTCCAGAGCTGCAGCTCCAACTGCTGGAAGAACCCTGCTCCCCACAGCGCTGGGTGTGAGGCAGCAGGAGGGCGAAACCAGAGCTGAAATCTTGCCTGGTGAACCAGTGCTGGGAGGCTCTTTGCTGCCCTTGCTGGTCCATCACTCCCCCAGCTCCTCACTGTGAGGGGGCTGTGTCCTTTAGCAGAGGAGGTGCTACACAGGCTTAGGCTTCTTCCCCTTTGTGATCCATGAAGCACTGTAGTGCTCTGTCAGGGTGCTTCTGGGTGCAGTTGTGATACCCCAGCCACCTTAGACATTGTTCATCTTGAGAAAGTGCAGTCCCTGATGTGCAGAGTGCTCAGGGTGACAACATGTTTTCTCCACACAGGACCACACCAAAGTCATCCTGTGCCCCCTCATGTCTGCTGTCACGTACATAGATGAGAAACGGGACTTCCGCACGTACAAGCTGAGCCTCATTGAGGAACACGGATGCTGTAAGGAACTGGCCAGCCGGCTCCGCTATGCTCGCACCATGGTGGAGAAGCTCCTTGGTTCAAAGTCTGCCTCAGCTCAGGCAAAATCCTCTGCTTAGACCTCGTTCTTGATAGACTCAACATCTGTGCCAAACTGTCCCAGCTGTGGATGGGGAGGTCTGGCAGCATCCCTGCTGGCATGGTGACCTCCTATTGCAGAGCTGGGCTCCCACTCCTGGGCATGACCTGGCTGCCACAAGGAAGCCCCTGGTGCTGTTGCAATGCTCTGCTTCACTCCGAGTGGCACCCAAAGGTTTTTTGCTCCCCACTCTGAATAGAAAACCTATTTTTTTTAACTGCATACCTACTTTTTTTTCCCTCTAACTTCCCAAAGTGAAAACACCTGACTCAAAATGCCACCCTTTGGTTTGAGGCTCCTGGGCCTTCTCTTGAGAGAACAAAGCCTCAGGGGGAAAAGCAGGATGAGCATGTAAGTTATTTGTGTGTGACTGTGTTGATGCTCTGGGTGTTTGTTTCTTCATCTAGAAATTCAGGCAAGACAACGTGCACAGGGTGAGACTGAGCAATCAGCCTTTTAATACTGAAATTAACCTACATGAAACAAACTTTTGTATATTGCATAACTTGATTAAAGACTGTTCGTTGCCATGTCTAGTCTGCTGTGGTTCTTTTTCTCTGGCTGTAAGGGAGGGAGCAGCTCCCTGCCCCAGCTCCCCTGGTGAGCAGGACCTTGTGCTCGTGCTCCCTGCTGTGCTGCAGGAGAGGAGACTTGGGGGCAGCAGGAGCAGTGCTCTAGTCTTTAGGCTGACAACCTTACCTTCCCGGTCCCAGGGGTTGGCTCTTTACTACATCAAAAAGGCTCAAAACTGACCTTGTCATGAGAAAAAGTGATCACCTGCCTCCCCTTGCTCCTAGCCCATGCCTCTGGCTGCTCCCAGGCTCATTCATTCCCAACCAGGATAAGCTTTTTGCATTTTATGTTTTTAATAACATTTTGTATAAAATGTCCTAATCCTGTGTTCTGAAATGAAAGTGGTGCAAACCCCTCCTACCCTCCAGGCAGAGGAATGGGACAGGGCAGGACTGGGGTGTTCTGGAGAGGAAGCTGAGGGGTTCCAGCAGCCCCTCCCCTTGCAGCCTGGCTCCTATGAAATGTGCACCGCCAGGGGTGCTGTAAACCAGAACAGCGCTGCGCTCAGTGAGGAGGCAGCCCTGGGAAGAAGGGGGTATCTTCTTTCATGTCATGAGACCACAGCTTTGGTGCAGAACAGGCAGGCTGCTGGGAGCAAAAAGGGAAAAAGACCTTCCTCTCAGCCCAGCTGAGATTAACAACTTCATTCCTCGTATGGTGGTCCCACGCCTGGTAGGGCTGATGTAAAGGGCAGGTCCAAGCCCTGCAATGACTTCTCAAAGCTCATGTGCTTGGCTGGGCTGCAGGTCATCTCCTGTGGCAAGGCTGGTGTCACAGCCTGTGCTGGACACATGCTTGAATAGCTGCTTCTCCAGGTGTGTGGAATGGGACAAAGTTCACTGATTCCCTGGTGAATGCACCTCTGGGACCTGGCCCCAGCCCAGCTGTGTCCTCTCCCAGCTGCCCTCTGGACCACACAGCATGTGTTTTCTTCTTTCTTCTCAGAGCCCTATGGCCACCATGGAGATTTTTTGCTCTCGGACACAAATGCCTTCAGGCTTTGGAGTCTCTGTGCCCATTTGCCTGGAGAATCCCTCGAGGTAGGAGCCTGGAGCTGCCCTGTGCTCACCTCATCGACTGTGCTGCTGGGAACCCACACACACACGGGGCACCCAGCGGGTCCTGGGTCCCACCTCGCTCCGGGGAGGGGAGAAGGATGCAGGAGAGCTCTTGGGCTGCTCAGGGTGGGGCTGCGGGTACAGGCAGGGAGGAGCAGGTGCTGCCTTCCTGGCATGCATCCTTGCTCACTGCCCATCGCCTCCCGGCCCCTGGCAGTAGTAAGAGTGGAAGAGCCGCTCGTGAGCGCAGACCCGCATGGCCCTGTGTGTGTGCAGCAGCAGCCGGGGGAAGCGGGAGGTGAAATACTGCACCAAGCCATCAGGGACAGGGCCCAGGGCAGCCTGGACATCAGCCGGCAGCTCATGGTAGTGATGCTTCTGCAGGAGAGAGGGCGAGGTGAGTGGCTGGGGTGGCAGTAGGGGGCACAGGGATCCGGAGTGGCCATACCTTGTTCCTCATGGCCCGCAGGAGGTCACGCACCGAGCCCCCCTTGTAGGTGCGGAACTTCCTCAGGTCTGGGGAGAGCAGGAGAGATGTTGAGCAAGGGAGGGATGTTTATATCTTGTATAATCTGTAGTGAGCAACATCTTGCTATTTCTAGATGTGTCTAGGAGCCAGGCTCAGTTTTCTGAGGGAAGTTCAGTTTATAGTTTGTCTCTTAAGATGATGGTGGGCAGCAGAAAAAATAAGAAGTTGTTTGAGGTTTGCTGAAAGGTTTTCATATTTGAGCTCTTAAATCTATCGAGCAGATTTGGGGTTTGATATGAGCTTTCTAATTTGAAATGTGTCTTAAGATTTTGATGTTATTACTAGAAAGCCTCCATCTGACTTGTGTTCTTTTGACTTCTGTATATGACATCACGTTGTTTCAGGGCTTCTTAAAAAGAAGGATGAAACTGGTATTCTTAATATTGACGTGATTTGCAAATCTACTCTAGCAGCAAGGTAAGGATTGCAATGAGTTTCTGCATCTCTGTTTGCCTTAGCCTGATGATTGTATTTCTTTTTATTGGTGGAAAACTAGAAGATTTTTTTTTGTTTATGGTGTAAGGTGACATAGAGAACATTTAAATGAAGTTTAATGGGCACAGAGCTGCCACAGCCCCTGCATCCCAGTGTAGCCTGCCTGCTCCACTCTGCTCTGCCCTCCCAAGGAAGGGCTGGCACATTTACCCACCCTCATTTTTGGCCCCTGGGCATGAGCCTCCTGCTCAGTTAAGGGCACTGGAGCCAGGAGCCCCACTCCCTGCCTGCTTCTGCTCCCTGGTCCCTCTGCACTCACCTGCCTGCAGTGGGAAGGAGATGTGCATCCTCCAGTTGGTCCTCACCACCGCCCGTCCCCCCGCCTCCAGCGCCGAGATGATGGGCCCCTCAGCAGGCTCCTTCTCGATGCGGTCGCTGACGTCCTGCAGGGACCAGGGTGGTTATGGTGCTGGTCCTTGGCCTGTGTCACCCCATCCAGTGCCAGGGGACAGAGACAGTGCCGATGGTGGATGAAGATGTTTTGGCCCTGGCCCCAAACCCAGGGTCTCCCTCCACCCCTTGTAAAAGCAGCTCTAAATAAGCACGTTGACCTGAACGCTGCCGTTTCCACTACTTGTTTTTCAGAGCACACCCACGTTCGCTGCCTGGAGGAACAGCACGTGCTCACCTGGAAGAACTGCAGCTGCTTCTCCTGACTCCAGAAGAAGGGATGCACCAGCACCATGGGGGCCAAGGGTCGGTGCTGGGGCTCGGGGCTGATCATTGCTGCAATCAGCTCTCGTGCAACAAGCTTGTCTGGAGGGCGACACAAGAAAACAGAGAACTAACATCTCTCTGAGGACTTGGAGCTGCTCCTTCAGAGTGGGGCTGACCTGCAGGGATGTCCCTGTGGCGAAGGGCCTCACCGTGAGATTCCTCCTGCAGGCAGCTCAGCTGGTAAGAGCCTGACAAGATGTTGGCCTGGCGCCGCAAGCTGTCCCCAAACGGGTGCTGCCCTCCAGACACCACGTAGTAGAAGATGCAGCCAGCAGAGAAGATGTCCACCGCGCACGTCTGCAAAAAACACGAAGCAGGAGATGGGATCCTCATAGCAAAGGGCCAAGAAAGCTGTCACCTCCCAATCTTTTCATTCTTTTATGTGAATGCTTGGTCACTTGCTAAGGGGCTGCTGGAAGACGTGTTGCTGCTGCCTGGAACCAGTGAAGCACCCACCGCACTGGGTCCTTATCAGGGAAGAGGTCAGCAGCATCACAGGCAGAAGTCAGGGTTCCACAGCCAGAGGGACAGTCTGGGGCTGCTGGGGTCTCACCTGGCTGCAAACCAAGCCCAGCACGAGGTGACACACAGCATGTCACCAGTGCGTGCCCTGCCAGGGACCAGCATGGCAACTGGCTTCCAGCAGAGACAGGAGTCGCTGGGCTGAACAGAAAACCACGGCCCCCTCCCACCTCCCCACACTGAATACCCAAGGGCAGGGGCAGCCCTGGGCAGGAGTACTGTTGTGCTGCAGCCGGGCTGGCCTGGGCACTCAGAGCTTCTGGCATCACTGTGCATTCCAGCAGCTCCTGTGAGGCCGCGGCCAGCATGGGGACCCTGTCCCGAGGGGCTCAAGCAGGACTCTGGGTGCAGAGATGCATCAGGCTCACTGACTGGGTTCTCCTTCGGGGGCTCCTGCAGGACCTCGGGAGCAATCCAGCCCTCGGTGCCAGGGATGCCGGAGCGGAGGCTGAAGCTCTGTCGTCCCCTCTGAAGCTTCTTGCAGAGGCCAAAGTCAGAGATGACAGCTCGGATCTGCCCGTGGCGATTTGGGACAGAGATGAGGATATTACAAGGCTTCAGGTCACGATGGACTGGAGGAGAGAGTGCGTGGTGTCACCTGCCAGCGTGACAGGGCTGGAGTGGGGCTGGCACTGCCAGCATAGGGCTCTGCTGCCCCACACGCTGCTGTCCACATCGGCTGCTGCTTGAACCTGGTGGCTTCAGCAGAGGACAGGACCAAGACAGGAGATGCTGCCCTCCCACCCACACACTGCCCACTCACCGATGCTGAGGGAGTGGAGATGGGCCAGCCCGGACATGGTCTGACGCAGCAGGGACACTGGGTCCAGCCCACGGCGATCGAAGTTGGGGCTTTCCACATACTAGGACCACACATTGGGAGAAAGAGACCAATCGCTTTGCTCCTGATTTACTGGGGCAACCAAGGCAAAGCTTGCTGGGAGAGGAACTTCTCACTAGGCTGATGAAGGTGGAGGAGACAAGCCCACGCAGAAGCCACATGTGCCAAATGTTTGCCTTCCCTAGGCTGCCTGGCTGGCATCTGTTCCCCCTGCAGTGCGCTGCCCGCACTTAGAATCATAGGATCATAGAATCACCAGGTTGGGAAAAACCCACTGGATGGTTGAGTCCAACCATTCCTATCAATCACTAAACCATGTCCCTCAGCACCTCGTCCACCCGTCCCTTAAACACCTCCAGGGAAGGTGACTCAACCACCTCCCTGGGCAGCCTGTTCCAGTGCCCAGTAACCCTTTCTGTGAAAATTTTCTTCCTCGATGTTCAGCCTAAACCCCCCCGGTGGAGCTTGAGGCCATTCCCTCTGTCACTTGGGAGAAGAAGCCCAAGACTTGTAGCCTCCACAGCCTCAGCAATGCTCCCTTACAGAGCACTGAAAGGATGCTTCTCCTCCCCAACACCAGGTCTCTTCCCAGCACTTGAACAACTGCCCTGATAGATGCTGAGGCTTGGAGCTGCCCTGCTCCCTCCCAAGGGGGCAAAGCCTCCCCAGAGTGCCTGGCAGCCCGCCCACATCTGATCCAACCCATCCCTCTGACCGCTGGGAAGCGGGCTGGGAGCAGGGCTGTGTGCCCCAGGCCAGGCAGGAACACCGAGGGCACTGATTGCAATGCTGTCCCATGGGAGCAGACCTCCCCGACAGCACAGGCAGAACCTGTGTGCATCCCTGGGGACCAACCTGCACTCCCGAGGATGGGGATATCCAGGGTCAACTGCCTCGTGCCCCCAGGGCTGGGCAGGGAGAGGGCCGCAGGCTCACCTCCTGCAGTGTGGCAGAGCAGAGCTCGATGGCGATGTAGTGGAACTGCTTGTCCTTCTCGGTGCAGAAGTAGCGGACGACGTGGGGGTGCTCGTCCGACTCCCGGAGCAGTTGGACCTCGCGGTCCACGAGATGGAAATATTCAGGCAAGAGGCGCTTCACGGCCACGTTTCGGCCATCAAAGTGTCCCCTGTGCAGAGAGATGATGACAGTGTCCAGGGCAAAGGCAGCACGGCAGATGCAGCCTGGCCAGGCTTTGGCTGATACTGGGAACCCAAAGCTGTGGACCTGCAGAAACCTCTGCAGCAAACTGGGAACTGGGAGCTCAGGTGCCATTTTGGTAGGAAAACAACCTCCCTTCCTTTACACTGTGGTTGGTGCTGGGTACAGGGGCTCAGCCAGAGCCAGGGGACCCTCACAAGGTTGCAGGTGCAGCCCAGAGAAGAAGGGGAGCACGGGGCAGTGGTGCAAGGGGGGCCCTGCCTTGCCTACTGGTTCCTGCATACCAGAGGTACAAGCCCAGCTCCCCAGATGGGTTTGGTGAGGATCATGAGAAGGGGAGGGTGGAAACCTGTTCTCCAAAGCCCCTGAGCCACAAGCTTCCAGTCAGGGAAGGGGCTGCCTTGGCACTGTCCTTGTGGCCCCCAGGGAGGAGAAGGGAACAAGGTCGGACACCCCAGGGTGCCACGCACCTGAAGACAAAGGTTCCTCCAGCTCCATGGCCCAGCACGTCCTTGGGGTTAAAAGAAACTTTCCCAACTACAATCATGTCTGGTCCTGCATCTGCAGAGAAGGACAGCCATCCTTCAGCCTGTGAGCATTGGTCTTGTGTGAAGGACATCCAGGCTTAAACCACTCAGAAGTTTCTTCAGCCCTCCTACTACTCTTGCAACTGCTTTTGTGGCCCATCCTTATCCAGGAGCAGGTTTTGCAGCTCCTCCCAGCTCAGCTGGGCTGCAGACCTCTCATCCGTGGGCTCCTGCTTTGGGTGACAATATCTGCAGACAGAAAGACCCTCACACCTTGCCTGTTCCCGCTCCACACACCTTCAGCAGCTGCTGGGACAGCTGGATCAGGGCTGACCATCCCATTAACGATGTCCTTCAGGCAGGCTGAGGGGCTGGAGCTCTGTGAGAGCTGTGACGCACTTCCCTGGCTTGGCCCTGGCTCCCCAGGCTCTGCAGGAACACCTTCCCTGGAGAACTGGCCTGGGAGTAGCATCTCCTGCTGTGGGAGCTGAATCTGCTTCTCCAGCTGCTGCTGCAGCACCCTGTGTTCTTTCTGCATTTTCTGGAACACAAACCATGGGACCACTTGGCTCCTGCATCCCAGAGCACAGCTGAAGCATCAGCAGGGCTCAGTACAAGCTGCACACCGTGTTGGCTTGTTACAAGATCATAAAAGCCAGCACGGGAGCTGCACAGCTCCTAGCAGCCATGGCACTGCCGGCTGCCCAAGGACAGGCAAAGAGGAGTCCCCAGCCCTGCAGAAGCAGCGTTCCAACGGCAGCCAGCAGAACTCACTGTGAGCAGGAGCAGGAGGACTCCTCCGCCCAGCAGGGCCGTGCCAACACCAGCCATCACCAGGTCCCAGGTGCCCGCCTCGGGGTAGATCTCCTCCTGCTCCCTCGGTGCGGGGTCTGGCTGGAAGTGCCTCTCGCTGCGGACAGCCAGCTCCTCCAGGCCACTGGGAGCCAGGAACTGCAACAGACACCCCCCGGGGCTGGGTGACACCAGAGGGACAGACCACTGGGCATGTAGGTTTGGGACGCCCTCCCCATCACAGCCCTGCACGCGGGGCCCCCTTGTGTCACCCCATGCTGGGGACCCAGTACCCAGCCCAGCCCCTTCTGTGAGCCGGCGCTGCCCACGGTTCCCCTGGAGCAGAGGTGGGATCTCACAGAGCTCCACCACGCACATCATCGAACACGGTCCTGGCCGGAGAAGCCCTGGGGATGATGGTTTCCGTTGTCTTCCTCAGGTTCTCTGGGAAGGCTCGCAGCATCGTAGTGTGGACCACAGGAGGTGGCTCGTGGTGCCCTGCGGTGGGACAAGAACAGAGACAACCATCAGCTGGTCTCTGCTCACAGGTTCAGTCCTTCAAGTCCACAGGATTCTCCAGACAGAAGCATCGAATCTGATGGGAGGTACAAGAAACATCACAGACACAACCTGTGGGCTCTGTCCCCAGAGAGGGACCCTGGAGCAGCAGCCGCCAGCAGGGACAAGCAGAGGGGAAGGTGCTCCCTCCACACAGCGGGGACCTGACCGCACTGCCCTCTGCCTCCTCTGCCACCACCCTGGGACACTGCCCTGATGGCCAAACACCAACACAGCCATCACGCCTGCAATAGTGACCAGAGAGCAGGGTGAATAACCCAGCACCTGTCCAAAGGCACCAGCACAGGCAATGGGGAGCCCCGCTTCAGAGTGTTCCTGCTGTGCCTGCGGAGGGGACAGGGATGGGCTACAGTCCCCAAGGGTCCTCATTTACCCCACTGCGCAGAGCAGGTTGTGCTGCCTCCCCCAAACCCAGCTCGGGCTGCCCCTTGCCTGGCAAAGGACGCTGGGAAAGCCTCTGTCCCAAGTGTGTCCGCACCTATCAGGAGCCACTGGTTGCGGAGCGAGGTGATGCTGCCCTGCGGGTACTTGACATCTGTGCTGGGTGTGATCTCGCACTCCCCTGACTCTCTCATGGTCACATCATCCGTGGTGGGACCATCGATCCTGGCCAGCGTGATGCCCTGTGGCTGGGGGTCCAACAGCTCGTGGAGCATGGTGCAGCCGTGACGTGCACCCGCCGTGGCTCACCCCGAGAGGGACTCACCACCAGAGCCACACTGCTGTGGACCAGGGAGGTCGAGGCATAGAAGCTGGCTGCATACTTCCCCACGTAGAGCGCTGGCCTGCAAGGTGGGGACAAGCATCAGCTTTCCATCCGTCACGGATCAGGGCAGCCAAGCAAAGGCAACGCAAATGCCACCGGCTGCCTTGGCAAAGGAACCACATACAGCAGCTGGGTCTTGGTGGCAGTGAAATCCTTCACGGACTGGTAGCTCCCTTTGAGGAGGTGGATGTCCTGTGAGTGGAAGGTCAGGTAGCGCAGGGTCTCCATGGCCAGGTTGAGGTGGGGGACGCGGCGGAGGCTGTCCTGGTGCCACACGTAGATGCCGACCACAGGCGAGTCATAGTTCTGCGCCCACAGGACCTCCCCGCTCTCCTTGTCCAGCGTCACCACCAGCCCGTCCCCGCTTGACACGAAGTGTGTCATTTCTGGGCAGAGCCGGAGGGAGAAGGCGATGCAGCAGCGCTGTCCATGGGGCTTTGTCCCATGCGCCCATCTCAGTCCTGCTGCTGGCCACAAATTGTGCCCTCCCACTCTGCTCCTGTGAGAGCTCAGGCTGGCACAGCCGTGACCCCCCAGCACCTCCCCAGGGTCCCTGCAGAGCCAGGTCCCACGTGGTGGCCACTCACTGTAGTGGTAGGATTCCTCGCAGAGCGGTGCCGAGTAGTCGGAGAAGGTGGCGTTCCAGCGCAGCTCCCGCGACTTGGTGTCATACATGGTGATGACGTACTCTAGGGATGAGAGCAGGGCATGAGGTCACGGCCTAGCTCACCTGGGATGGGACAGACGGACAGCGGGACTGGCTTACGGGTGCGGCCGATGTAGAGCAGGGGACTGGACGGACACAGGCCATCCCAAGCCTCTGTTGAGAATGTGGTCTGCTTCTTTCCTGACTTGGGGTCAACGATGAACCAGGTGTCCTGCTTCTTCCCTGAGAATAAAAACACGTTTTCTGGAAGTCTGCAGTCCTGCCATCTGCCACTAAAGCAACCGTCTGTCTACCCTGTGGGGGCACATTCCCAGGTGGTCGCTGCACAGCCTCTCCTTCCCTGGCCCTGGGTCCAGTGCAGTGGCCGGTCTCCACATACCAGTGTAGAGCACGCCGTCCGAACTGCGGCACGGAGAGGACTGGACCAGCTCCGGGATGGTGAACGGGAGCTTCTGCAACACAGACGGCAGCATGGATGCGGGAACCGAGAAACACCTCCCCGAGTGGCAGTATTCCTGCCTTTGGAAGCACGGCGGGAAGAAGAGGTGCCCTGAGACAGCCTCCCCCTCCTCACCTGCCTTCCCTGCTTAGCCCCAGAGCAGGATAGAGCAGCGAGGAAGGAAAGGGGCTGTGTTTGCCCCACACCCGCTCACTGACATCTCCAAAGTGCCAAGTGCGAGCGGGAGCACCCACAGGCACCAGGCTCACCCTGTCCAGTAGGTCTGCCAGGACCCCAAGCCACATAAACCCCATGGGATGTGGGCAGCGGGGACGCTTGCAGCCCCACAGCCCCACTGACCATCAGGCCTTCCTTGTTTTTTCCTCCCAGGATGTACAGGCTGCCATCGTTGGGGTCTGGAAGGAACGCTGGTCTGGAAAGGAGAGAGGAGCATGAAATGTGAGCTTCCCCAGGCACACGACAAGGGCTAGGGAGGAGTTGTACTACAGAAACCCTTCAGCTGTTTGCTTGAGTGATTCTCTGCGGTCTGGACCTTTCCCAGAACGCCCAGCACTGGATTTGGTAGGAGAGAGTTCTGGTTCAGCACTATAACTCTGTACAGCCGCCCTGTACCCGCCAGCCGTGCTGGTTCGGAGCCCTGCCCACCCCAGGGTTTCTCATTGCTCTCCTTCCTCCCCCGGCACGTTTGGGTGGGTTTTTCCTCTATTTCTCTTCTAGGTTTTTGCACCCAGCGCTACTGAGAGCTGCTGGGCTGCCCGTAGAGAGGCTGCAACCCAGCAGCAGGGAGCAGCTCATCACCACGCACAAAGTGCCAGCACAAAGGGTGGGTTTAGGGCAACGCTACGGCTCAGGCTGGGACATTCCCTTCTCCGAGGTTCCCCTCTCCTGCTGCAGATATGCTGGTTGCTCAGGGCAAGGCTCCTGGCTGCCTGCTGGCTGCTGCCTTGCCCAGGTGGACAACACTCACTCTGCCACATAGACCGGCACCTGCAGAATAGGATCTGAAAGAGAGAGTGAAACACAGACGTCAGCGGCCGCTCCCTGCGAGTGAGACAGCGTGGCAGTGTTTACCAAGCACAGCCATGTGCTGCCCTGCTCGTTTGCTTTTCTGCCCCAGAATAGGCACCGTGGGCTGGCCCTGCCTGGGGCTGGAGCTGCACCCCCAGCACCGGAGGAACTACCAGCCCAGTGCGTGCCAGCAGGAGCCGGACTGGAAACACTGGAATCATAGAATCCCTGGGCGGGAAAAGACCTTTGAGATCAAGCCCAGCCATCCCTGTTCACTACTGAACCATCCCTGAGCACCTCATCTACCCACCTTTTAAACCCCTACAAGGACAGGGGACTCCACCCCCTCCCTGCACAGACTCTGCCAGGGCCTGGGAACACTTTAAGTGAAGCAATTTTTCATGGTGTCCAATCTGAACCTGTCCTGGTGCAGCCTGAGGCTGTTCTCTCTTGCCCTGTGGCCCATCACTTGTGAGTGGGGTGCATCCCTGACCCCCAGCTGTGATGAGCTCAGGGAGCCTGGCTGCAAGTGGGCACCCCCTGTCCTTACTCACCATCCTTCAGGGTCCACTTGATGTCACCCGTGCTCTTGCTCACAGCGTGAAGGTTCCCGTCCAGAGTGGATACGAAGAGCAGCGTTTCTGGGACAGCCACAGCACCACTGGTGAGGCACTACAAACAGAAACAACAAAACACCTTTCCTTGGGGAGCAGGGCTAGACGTAGGGACAGGTCCCCCTGGCCCCAGGTAGCTCGGCAGCCCCCTGCACCCACAGCAGCAGAGCCGCAGGGTCCCTTCCCCTCCTCTGTGGGGCAAGATTGGGAGGGATAATAACTTCTTTCCTCACACCAGTATATTTGATGTGCTGGTTCATCCAGCTCTCCCTGCACAGGACACCCACAGAACCACACTGGCTGTTGGGAGGAACAGTGTTTTATTCAGCCCCAGCACCCAGTTTGCCATGCTCACAGTGAGCGACACCCCCAGCAGCGTGTGGCACCCGCAGGCCCTGGCTCCCACAGCATCGCTCCCGTCCCACCAATGCAATTCAGGGCCAGCACAGATTTGTCCTGCTCTGCCCAGAGCCAGCACTGCTGTTCGTGAGGATGAGCTACAGCGTGGTTGCTCCCAGCCACCGCTCCTGAGTCCCTCTCTAAGGGTGACACAAACAGCCCAACAACTGGCTCCTTCCAGAAACAAACGAGTTGGGTGACTTTTCATGCCAGAAGTGCAGTCAATGCTCGCCCAGGCCTTCAAAGCGACAGATTCCAGCTACCCCGACGCTGAGGGAGTAATTGCGAATTCACACTGGGAAGTGGAGCGGCAGCTTCCGTGTGCAGCATCTGAACAGCGAATGCCAGCTCAGCCGCCGCAGGCACCCATAACCAGCCTCACCCCATCAGCAAACAGGGATCTGCAAACAGCGCAGGAGCCCAAACGGATCAGGGAGAGGCAGGGTTGGTGTGGCCGTCCCTGATGCTGGGCAGCAGAGCAGCGCCCAGGCTGCCCATCGCCACAAGGCAGAATGGACCCAGCTGGACTAAAGAGCAGCCAGTGCCAGGACGGTGCCCGCTTGTGAGCACGTGCTTGTCTGTCCATGGTAGCCAGGAGACACTGTCCGCCTTGTGTCACCGAGGTCCCTCCAGTTCCATCACCAACACCAGCAGCCCCAATGGGTGCCGGCTGCCTGTTCTCTGGCTGCACCTCCTGCCAGGAGTGCACACCAGTCCCCTCCCAGTGCACTTCACATCCACCCCTGCTTCAAGCCCTATTATTTTATTTGCCACCCATTTTGTTTAATTTTTAAGTGAGGTCAGAGCAGGTTTCCGAGCTCTCACTTGTCCAGAGGAGGATGTGGGACAGGCAAAGGGTGACTGCTACCTGCTGCTTTCTCCAGCCTGGTACAGCCACGCAAGCTGCGTGGGACCAGCTGCACCGACACACCAGCCAGCAGACACACAGTGCCTGTGGTGTGGCCACCTGCACACAGAAACAGAACCGAGACCACTGAGCCCTCCCAGCTGGCAGAGCAGGCTCCACGCTCACCAGCTTGGTGTTTCCTACTCCCAGTGCTTTGCCGTTTCTTCCATTTCTTCTGCAACTGCTGTTTTTTGGTGGCAGGGCACTTGAGCAAAGCTAGACTGCCCAGCTTGCTCAACACATGCCACCACATAGAATCATAGAATCACCAGGTTGGAAGAGACCCACCGGATCATTGAGTCCAACCATTNAGAGAGCAATGAGGTCTCCCCTCAGCCTCCTCTTCTCCAGGCTAAACACCCCCAGCTCTCTCAGCCGTTCCCCATAAGGCCTGTTCTCCAACCCCCTCTTCAGCTTTGTTAGTATTCTCTGGACTCAGAACTGGGAGCGCTGGGAGCTGCCGCCCTCTCCTCCCAGCCCTAGCCCAGGGGCACTGCTGCTCTTCCCACGGGACGGCCACACGATCCCTGCTTTCCCGAGGGTCCCACAGCCTGCGGCGAAGCCCCAGGGGCCAGAGCTCAGCCCCGGGGCTGGAGCGGGGAGGCCGGGCACAGCCAGGAACGCGAGGCTGAGCAGAGCGGGGATACCGGGGAGCTCCACGAGCAGGAGGGGGCCACGGGCTCCCAGGGAACGTGACTCCGCTCTCGGCCCCAGGGGCAGCCCCTTCGCCCCTCAACCCCATGGAGACACCCCCCCCACAGCTCCCCGCTCCCCTCTGTGGACTCGGTCCCGCCCCCCCCCGCCCCGNACCGGGGAGCTCCACGAGCAGGAGGGGGCCACGGACTCCCAGGGAACGTGACTCCGCTCTCAGCACCGACCGGCCCCAGGGGCAGCCCCTTCGCCCCTCAACCCCATGGAGACACCCCCCCCACAGCTCCCCGCTCCCCTCTGTGGACTCGGTCCCGCCCCCCCCCGCCCCGTTCCCCGGTGCAGTTACCGGTGCCGGGGGCAGCAACGGCAGCAGCAGCAGCAGCACGATCGCTGCCCGGAGCTGCCCCGGTTCGCCCATGCCCCGCGCCGCGCCGATCGCCGCCCGGAGCCCGCGGGAACGGGGCGGGTCCCAGCGCCGCCGCCCGGCCCCCCCCCCGCCGCGGGACTGCCCACCGCACCCCAGACCCGGCACCCCGCTACTCCCAGAACCGGCACCCCGGTACCCCCAGAACCAGCACCCCCAGCCACTAGCATCCTCCCAGACCCGGCACCCCAGTACCCCAGAACCAGCACCCCCAGAACCGGCACCCCCAGCCCCCAGGACCGGCACCCCGGTACCCCTGTGACCCCTCCACCACCCTCGAATCCCTGTCACATCCAGCACCTCCCCCCGCCCCGTTACCACCAGCACCCCAGTATCCCCACCAGCACCCCAGTATCCCCCGGCAGCCCCCCGTCCCCAGCACCCTGGTACCTCTGGCACCCGCAGCACACCAGTAGCCCCCATCCTCAGCACCGCAGTACCTCTCTGAATCTCTTGCATCCCTGGCACACGGCCCCCAGTACCCCCAGCCTCTCCACGCCCCCTGGCACTCCCCCATCCCCACCCAGCACCCCCAGAACCCTGATACCTCTCACCCCCCCGCAAACCCACACCCCCCCAGTACTCTGGTACCCACAGCAGCCCCCCATCCCCAGCACATCCCCACCCCCGTGTCCCAGTAACATCTGCACCCTGATACCCCCAGCACCCTCCGATGAAGCACAGCCACTTCTAAAGGAGCTCTTCCCAAAGAGAAAAGTGGGAGTTGGAAGGTATTTTCAGTGGGATTCGTCTCCCCACCCCACAAGTTCTGCCATTGCCCATTGCAGTTTGGTCACACCCAGATATGAAACCGGATGACAACTTGCCCGTCCACACACACTGGGAGGACCACACTTCTGTTTTGACCTTCAGCAACGCTCTGCTGAACAGCCTNGCACCCTGATACCCCCAGCACCCTCCGATGAAGCACAGCCACTTCTAAAGGAGCTCTTCCCAAAGAGAAAAGTGGGAGTTGGAAGGTATTTTCAGTGGGATTCGTCTCCCCACCCCACAAGTTCTGCCATTGCCCATTGCAGTTTGGTCACACCCAGATATGAAACCGGATGACAACTTGCCCGTCCACACACACTGGGAGGACCACACTTCTGTTTTGACCTTCAGCAACGCTCTGCTGAACAGCCTCAGCCCAGCTTTTTGAGCAGGTCGAGTAGTTAAGGTAGCAGGACCCATGGACAGCATCCTCTACGCAGCAGAGCCAGCAGCTTCTCCCAAGCACCCCCTTCCTGGGGCTGCTGCAGCAAACTGAGAGCTCAGGCAGCGCAAGCAGCTGTCACGCGTGTAACATCCAGCGAGCACGCTCAGCACGGCAAGAACAGTGACTGCAGAACGAGATTAGACCCTGGGTTTGAAGAGGGAGCTGAAAACTCCTCCTGTGATTCACTGCCTTTCCGAATGAAGCACCACACGGAGTAGTTCACTCGAATCCCAGCAGCCAGCATGGATTTCCAGGTTTCCACAAAGAAATGAACTGCAAAGCATTTGCTAACAGTTGTTCACGTGGTTGGAAGTAGCCTAGGGCGTACAGAATGTTGGAATACAAACACAGAAACACTTAATTATCAAATTTTAATTAATAAGACTGATCTTACAGAACACTGGGATAACCAGTCAAGGTTACAGCTAGAAAACTCCAGCAGTGCAAATCTAAGACTAAAGAATTGTCACTTTGCCCTCCCCCAAAACGGGCAATAGGTTATTTAAAAATACCATAATCCCTGGTACTTACATATTCCATTGACAGTAAATCCACAGTGGACAGGAGCATCTACGTCTTTTGCTTTTTAATACAAAACTGGAGAACGAATTGCTTAGAATACAGATAAGACTCAGTGAACTCCCATGAGCCACAGAAAGTGAGTCCTTCGCTGGAAGGTGAAACAGCCCCGTAGTTCACGCAGGACTGGTAGCAGCTCTCCTGGTCTCCCTCCTCCCAGTGAGTGACGAGGCCATTAATTAACAAAACAGGATGTTAACAACCTAACCCCAGCCTGTGGGGAAAAGCTAGAGTACAGAACCTGAAATGAAGGCAGCTCCATCGGAAAATCGAGTCACAGCGGAAGAAAGAGTAAACAAAAGGAGGAAAGTTTGGAAACCAACCCTGCTGCACCGTGCTGGAGCAGCAAGCAACCGGAGTGTGGCCCTGCCCGCAGAAGTGGGGAGGGGGAAGCGGAACAGACCCACACGATACGGCACCTTGATGGTATTGCTGCCTGTGAATCATCTCTCTTCAGGTCTTCCAGATGAAGCAGCAGTGGATGCAAACTGCCTCGAGCGCATACTTCAGGAGGTTGTGCAAGTGCTACCACCTATAAAGCACTGTGTTAAGTGTCCTATCCAGCTCTGAATCCAGGTTGCTCTTCCTCTTTCATCATCGCAGCCCCCTTATTTTTGTTATGTATCTATCATCAAACAGTGTCATTAATGGAAATTAATGATTTACCATAATCTTAAACTTGATATGAAAAACTTGAGTCACACGAGGCTTCCACATAGGACACGGTCTCTGTGCAAACCCAAACAAAGTTTAGCAATAGACTTCTGCATTCCCAATGCCATCCTAAGCCAGGAGCTAGAATATTCACTTCACAGAGCTCCCAAGATGCCTACTCCATTAAGCCAACTAACAACAATTAAAACATTTCATATACTGTCCTGTATTTTAATCCAAACTTAGCACACAGCACAAAAAAGAGAAAGTTTCATTTTTCAAATCAAATTCAACTTGAAGAGAAGCACCTAAACAGTATCACAGTTTGAGTTTATAATGCTTTGAACCATTTCGTGACCACAGGTTTATGTTCAGTTTCTTTTGAGGTGAGTGATCAGAGCTGGCACGGGATGCAGAGCAGTCGGGCCCTTGGGAAAGGCACAGATGGGGATGGCGGGTCCTGCCCTGCCCCTGTGCCCAGGTGCCCTTCTTGCCTCGGCAGCAGCAGATCCCCTCCTGCCCACCCTCAGCCCCACAGGTCACCGCAGCGAGCACAGAGCCACAGGAGCTCCAGGAGGAGCTGGAACCAAGATACACGTCCTTCTGAGAAACAAGCTAATGGAAGAGTAGGAAAGGAAATAGAATACAAACGGATGGACAGACATATCTGAGCACATCAAGCAGCCTGTGGGAGCTGATCATCCCAGAACCAAGAGAGTGAGTGGAAAGGTGACCCCAAGTGACAGAAAACACTTATGTCACCCATTGTCACTGTGATGCAGTGCACACACCTTCGACCAGGGCTGAATTTTGAGCTTAAGCCTTAACACTGGGACTGGCCACTAGAAAATGACGCGTGTGACAGCAGCACAGAGGCTACAATGTTCTGTCCAGGTAACTCACACCAGCTCCACCACCCGTACTGCTCCAGGCATCTCCAGGGAGCTGGCACTGCTGTGGGTGAGCTCCTGGGTGCACTGATGTCTACAGCACTGGTGGTGGCTTGTATGCAGAAAAGAAACACCTCAAGCTACAAGAGCAACGAGCACATCACCAGTTTATACACAGGATATGGAACACCCTCAAAATTCACATTGCGTGGATGCTCCAACTGAAAATACAAACCCAAAAGCTGCTTAAGCTGCTATCAAGAGCCTACAGATAAACTCAGAATCTTAAGACAAAGTGAACGGTTTCCCCAGTCTCTAAAATAAAATAAATACTCATTTGGAAACTCACTCCTGCAAGGAGTTCCAGGAAAGTGGAACATAGACATGGGATGGATTTAGATCAGCTGTTGCTACAAGGCTGTTTCTCCACAAGCTTCACAAGCAGTTGAGCTGCCTGCACTGAACAACATCAAGCCTACAGCATTAGAAAATATCAGTAGTCCATCTGTTCAGGGTGTGCACCTTGTCAGGACTGAGAGGTCCATCCAGGAAACCTGAGATCAGTAGCACACGAGTTGGAAGATGAGTGGCAGAATATCACAGAGCAAAGGCGATGGGTGTGATTGCAGTCAGGGCGAAACACAAGAGCTGCCTGTGAACTCCAGCAGAAGAGTTGAAAGGTGATCTGAGTTTCATAAGATCAGTTGCTGGATAGATATTCTAAATTTGGTAAGACACACTGAATAAGATCACTACACATTCTCAAATCCAGGTCATGAAAAGACTGCTGCAGTTACTGAGGATCCAAAGTGGCATCCAAGCTTCTCCCTTCCCTGCTTCTCAGCCCAAAACAGGCAGGAAGGTCTCTGTGGTTCAATCCTTTGACGAGACTCATGTCGCTGTTCACACCAGGCAGCATCATCCAGCGTTACAGGATTTTCTCAGATAGAAGGGTGTTGTTGCAACAGCCACAAAGTGATCTGGGACTGCAAAGCTCCTGATCAAGAAAATGTTCTGAAAAAAAGCTGCATCCTGGGTCAGGAGGGAGAACAGGAGCAGAGAGGAGCGTGGGCAGGAGGAACAGCCATGTCGGAAAGGGGAGAGGGAGCAGTATGTGGTCAACTGTGGTCACAGAACAGCCACAGAGGTATTTGCTGGCACCAAACACACTACATGAGCACCCCAGAGAGAGAGCACCGACCCAGAGACAGCACTGACCCCAGGGCAGAGCCACTGACCCCGAGCTTCCCGATTGGAAAAAAAGGCAAGGAAAAGAAAAATACAGCAGGGCACCTTTGGATGAAAACCAAGAGTCAAACCTGAAACAAAGGGGCCAGCAGAACATGGCTTACTGAACATCAACTTTACATACTGTTTAAAGTTTATTTAAAAAAAAAACATTTGAGTTCTCCGTCACAACCAAGGAACTAAATTAACTCTAATGCTTGTAACTGAAAGATTATGAAAATATCTGTTTTGTTCAAACCATGTAAAAAATCCTCAATAGTACATTGTAATATTTTCTTTTTTAAAACTAAACTGGAAGATCAGCTCTCAGCAGATTTAAGTGTATTACACACAATATTTTGTGAATTCAGATTTATTGATTTCCATTGTATTTGCTTTAAATATGGTTGAAGCTGACTGCAGAAAAGGGATGGTGAAGTTTTTAAGTTAAAAGTAAGCTAATGGTGAAAGAACATCACCTCTGGCTTCCATCAGTGCCTCGTTTACCATATTTTATTAATAAGTTCCAGGACTATCACATCCAGGGATGTTGGAGGCCTCTCCCAGCAGTGTCCTTAGCTTTGTGCCATTTTCCTGTGCCAGAGGTGAGCGTGCTTTCAAAAATACTGCCACTTTCCCAGCACCGTGTCTTTGATTGCATCAACGTATTGAGTTGGTACCCAATAGACCCAGTAGTAAGACGCTTCTGTTGGGCCCAGCTGAAATGCCTGCAAAGTTAAAAATGACAACATTTACACATGGGAAAGAGCACAGCTTACACCAGTGGGAGGACACAGCTCATCCACTGCAACACCAGACACATCGGCGGTACCTGCTGCCTCCTTCCAGCACTTGGTGCACACTAGTTACTCAGTAAGCAATTAAGAAAGCATCTGTCAGAGACAAGAACTGCAAAGCACCAAGTAAAATGATGAGCTCTTTCCTTTTATGATACCAGTGCAGGAAAAAAAGTCTCAGCCAGTTTAAAGAACACGAGGCAGTTACTCTGGAAGACAGAATCTGAAGCGTAACTCAGTCTCTTAAACAAACAACCAGAACGCACAGAGTTTGGAAGCCAAACAGGAACTGAATAAGGAAATGGCTGTGTTTTCATAGGCGTAAAATAGCCAAGAACTTCAGATTTGGACATTGTGTCCCATTCTCCACTTCTGTCAGTATGTGTGGACACACATGGCACGCCAGCACCCTCTGTCCTGGCTCTGGGATAAGAGCTGATTGCAGGATATTCCAAAGAGGACATGTTCTACACAGGGGATCAAGTAGCAAGCATTCGGACAAAGCCTAGACCAGCGCCCTTCCACAGACAGGAGTTTTAACCTAAAACATTTCCCCTCTCTTCCCCTAAAGAGGGAAACAGATTTCTCATATGAGGAGCCTTCTTTGGCATGAGAAGTCAGTTACTCTACTTCAGAAAGCAAGGCCTCAAAACCCCCACAGACGAAAAGAAACAACCAAAACGTCAGGAGAATATGCACAGCTCTCTTCAAATGTGTTACCTCTCTAGACCTAATACTAGTGTTTCAGAAAATTACATACGGGAAAAAGTATCACAGCATCAAATCACAATTTGTTTTTTAAGCCCTTTTGTTTATATGACTACAATGGAAATGAGAAGTCAAACTAGATAGGAAATATCAGTAACATCAAGAAATTGTGAGCTGTATCAGAAATATCCTTACTGTTTTAACACAAGACAGAAGATATGAAATAACACTTGAGCACTTAACGTTCATGTGAAACCAGCCCAGATTTCCACAAAGTTCCCAAAACTTAATATGCCACCCAAAATACTTACACAGTGAGAGCAGACCATGCCCACATTCCCATCTTCCACACCACGAGGGTGGTACTACTGTCCATCTCCAACTTGCTTGCTTTAAAAGCCTTATTTCTGTGTATTTGCATGAAGTAATTAGACTAGGTATTATCAAAGCAGAGACACTACTTACCATCATGTGATAATCCTCATGTCCTTCAATAGGTTCACTCACCACATTTTTAATGGACGCCATGGGTAACTTTTCTGTTCTCTCTACATTAAAATGGATCAAAGTATTATTTCCAATACACAGGGAAGCAGTATTTCATATTTATTTCAAACACCACCTCCATAACTTCCAGAAGCTCCTCCTGCTGGCAACCCTTCTGTCCAGATGAGCTCTGGACACCTGCTACTTGAAGCCCATCCCCCACGTTACCACACACCCCACAGCAGGCACGCTAATAACATCAAGGAATCCAAACCTGGATCACCCAGTTCCTCACATTTTATGTCTCTGCATGACATTAACACCTCAGAACACCTGACTGGGGCCCAAGCTAGGTGAGGGGAAAGCCCTGGCTTTTACTGAATGTTTCCCCACAAGGAACTCCGCTCTGATTAATGGGATCACTCAGCATCGTGAAAGCTGGACAGGTGTAAGAATGTTTGGGACTGACTGCCAAGGACTTCACTAAGCTCTATGGAAACGGCAGGGCTGAAAAAGTTGGATAAAGACAGCTAACGCGCTCTTTGAAATCCTGGTTCTGGTTCTACCCTGAGGCAGCACTCAACTGTTGTTATAAAAGCACAGGGGAGGAAATACTAATGAGAAAAAAGGGAAAGATACCAAAGGTGAAACTGAAAAGAAAAGATGACTACAATTCCAAGACAGAGGAATGTCAGCTAGCCAGAGGTTACCAACAAGAACAACAAAGTACGTGGCTCATGGCAGACCTCTCTGTTCTGTCCTCACTTCTTTGAGGACTGAAGTCCAAAATCCTTCCTTTCAGTTCCAGCTTTCAGTGTCCACCCAAAACTGTGACAGAGAAACCCACAGTCTACAAAGGGGAAACTGAACTGTGAGTTCCATGGGTACAGCAAACTAATTTGTGTGATCCAATAAAAGCACCTAAACAGGGGGCGCAGGGAGACAAGCGTAGCGATGTAAAGACAAGTATTCCTTGCCTTGGTGCTGCAGGTAAGCAGACTGTGAACTACCCCACCCAGACTCACAGCATTCATTTACCAAGAAAAATCTCACTTTGCACTTGTTTAGCATCCTGCAAATCAATTGTTCTTCACATACAAATCCCTGTTATCAATGCCTCTACCAAACCGACACCGAGCCATTGAGAAACCTCTAGCCACACCAACCCTCAGGCTACAGAATCAGCCCAGGAACCTGTGCAGCACTGGGGGAAGAAGCAGTGCCAGCTTTCCAGGACCAGCAAATCAAAATCTGTGGTAACACCCAGTTGGTTTCATTCCATCCCTTACATGCTGGCATTTGCCACGAACTCCTCAGACCACAAAGGAGTTTTTCCCAACAATAGCCAACAATTACTACCATTCCCTAGTGGAAGCAAAGCTGCTGCTAATTTGGGGAAGTAGGGAAACAGGTTACAAGCAAAACAGATGACTACAAGAAGAATCAAATTTCACAACTTAAGAATTGCTAATTTAGAACGCAGCAGAAATGCTAAACCTGAAACGTGTCTACAAGGTGAAGGAGAAGGATTAATTACCTAAATACTGAGCATGTATTTAAAACATTATCAGTGTGTGATCTGACCTGCCCAACCTATAGAGGAAAATAAACCCCCATGTCCCCCTCCGTCACTTAGCTTAGGAGAAAAATCACTGCAACTGGTACCAACAGGTTTCAAAGCCAGAAACATCTTCACAGTCAAATCCTTCCTACAAATAGTAGGTCAAAACGTGCCAAGATTTCTTCTTACTTTGGAAGTGACATAGCTGCTGAGGTGCCACCCAAAGCTACTATTACTGTCCACTTTGGTTACTTTACTGGGACAGCGAGCAAGCACTTCCATTCCTCTTGCTCATCGTTGTAACAGTGCCCCATCCCAGTCAAACTAAAGGAGCGTGGCATCTGAGACACCCTCAGTTATCACCACAGCACCTTCCGCTCCTCCTGGCGAAAATCAAGGTGGGAAACTAAGCCCTCTGTACAACAATATGCCACAGTTTCTGCAGCTGCACATCACTGAAACAGGACATTCAGCCAGCTCTAGGTGGGAGGACAGATAGAGATAGAGATGCCAGCACTCCCAGTTTTAATCCTGTGTCTGAGATTGTCTCGTCTTAGCCAAGTCACTGAGCTTTTGTGTTGATGCTGGCATCACACCAATGTTTATGAAGCGCTTTTGAGATATGCTAGAAATGCCAAACATTATGATTTACATTTGGAGCTATGAATAGCAGACTGGAACATCAGCTACTGGCAAGACTGAGCACAAGTTATTCCAGAACAGAGGTAAAACATCAATACTCACTGGTCTGGGAGAACGGCATTCAAGAAGAGGAAGCAAAATGCAGTTTTGAAGTATGACAATACCAACACTATTCCCTAGCCATGACACAGTCACAAAGGGAGCTGCTCTAGTCCACACGATTAATTTACAGCCCAATTATCAATTATTCATCTCGGAGAACAGCGTTGCTCACCTTTTGTCCCAATCCATAGCTGGTCTTGCTCAAGTTTGAAGGTCAATCTGACTTTCCCACCTGACTTGTTGTACATGCCAGACAATGGTACTGTTGGCAGGCGCTCCTGCAAAGAGGAAACACAGTCATGGAAAGCTGTTAACTCTTTTCTCTTCTTAAGAAGGTAAGTTAACTCCTTTTAACTTCATCAACATAAAGATGATACATCTCGCCAGTTTTCCACCAAGACAGCAAGGAACACTGACCCAGCAAAGAAAGGTCTTGAGCCACAAAACCATCTCTCTCTTCCAATGACAATAGTTCCTCAAGTACTTATCTACTCACCTGAACACCTTTTACAGAAGGCATCACATCATCTGGTTTTCCCTTATCCAATACTTTTCTGTGTTGCTACAATAGAAAACCAGAGATTAGAATTCACAGGAACGCAACAGTGCTTTTTAGTTTACTGAAAAATTTACTTCCAGCTGCAGCCCAGGCCATATCCTGGGAGCACCGTGAGACAGGCAGGGACTATTCACAGTCAGTGAGAATGCAAGAAGCAGGTGATTTGCTAAGGTAACCAAGCATTTTAACAGGTTAAAGATACTGCATAAACAAATAATGCACAGAGAGACACCGCTTCCAGAATAAAGACATATTTATCTACCAAACATTAAAGAACCTCGAGTCCCGCCTCAGTATTGTACACGCTGAATCACGTAGCTGGCGTTTGGCAATGTTTTCAACAGTCACGTCCTACATCACGGAATGGCAGAACCCTCTCCACATTTGACAGTGCAACACAGCACAAACCAGAACACATCAAAGCAGCAGCAACTGGGAAAACCACGCTCACAGCTTGTGGGTTGCTGAGAAAGTTTGAACAATGATGGAGCTTACACTGAACGTGAACTGCGATCAGTTATAGAAAACAAAAGCGTTGACGGAGCTTACACTGAACGTAAACTGTGATCAATTATAGAAAAAAAAAGCCTGTTTCATAAAGGCTACAGTTCAATGATGCATGACTTAATTTTTAATCAAACTTATTTTGAGGGAGGCATAAAGCTGGCAATGACATGAGCTGAAAATCCTATCAGCCCCACAAACCTGCTGCACTGCTGACAAAACCAATCTTCTCCACGCTATCCCTCACTGCCTCTTTGGAAGCAGCACTCCAGGAGGCAAGAGCAGTATTGGCCACCTGTGCACCCTTCAGTGCTGACAGAACTGAAGGAACTGCTCTCTCAGTGAATTCTAAAGGCACCTTTTGGAGATTAATTTTTTTCATGCCAGTTAAATTCAGTTGGTTTACAGATATAATTGATCTAACATTTGACAGAGCAAAACAGTTCCATTATCCACCATTTCTGGGCTGAAAGGCCAGGCTGTACCTGGTGGTGTCATGCAAAGCCCCAGCCTCTGCTGGGCTAAACTTCCTCCTGCTGCCAGAACTCCACACAGGACCCTTCTGTGTCTTAGGAAAAAAAAACCCAGTATGATCTGAGGACGTGGATCCCAAGGTGATGGCAGAGTTTCACAGGAGCAGCGAGAGGCTGAGGTGGCTGCAGAGTTACAGGGGAGCAGTGGAAACCCTAGAACCAATCCCAACTCCCAAGACATTACCAACCTTTTGTCGGCAAAGTGGCTCCTTTTTATTTTCTTCAGCTTTGACCTCCTGTTGTGCCGCCTCTTTGGGTGTATTCACTGCTAAAACATCATTGATAGTAGAGCCGACCACCATAATTTTTGCTCCATTGGTGACTTTGATTTCCCGCAGTGTCTTCTCCTCGGGCAGAAGCCCCTTGAACATCACTTTCTGCATGGCGGGCGGGAGGCCTAGAGGGAAGCAGAGGGGTCAGGGGGGCCCAGGGGCCGCGGGGAGCGGCGGTGGCCCCGACAGACCTGTTAGCGAGTGGATCCGCTGCTTCAGCTCGGCACCAGTGCTGTCCAGGCCACATGTCACCTCGTACTTGTTCTTGTTCCAGATAACCTTCAGCTCCACCAGCTCCTGCACGCCCTCCGCGTCGCCGCCGTTGCTGACGGCCGCCTGTGGCAGCTCCGGGTGCTCCTCGCCTTCCGGAGAGCTGCCAGCCACGGGCGAGCCGCCCTCCCGGCCACGGCCCGGCGGCAGCTCCCGTGCATCCATGCCCGGCTCCTCGGCACCTGCGGCGGCACAGACCGGGAAAAGACGGCTCGGTGGGGCAGTCCAACATCCTCCCGCCTGCTGCCTTCCCACCACCTCCTCTCAGAGACCGAGCCCGTGACTGTGAGCAGAAGCATCACCTCCCCACTACCTCCTCTTCTCTCCAGGACCGAGACTGAGACCAAGACCGGGACCACCACCTCCTCTGTGGGACCGCGGGCTGCCCGGTGCTGGGATGGGAACTTGGATCACCGCGTCCTTGCCTCCCTGTCGGCTGCCCGGGGCCGGCACCACCACCACCTCCCTGCTGTCACCTCCCTCCGGTACCGCGGGCTGCCCGGACCGGGATCACTGCCTCCTCTCCGTTCCTTGCCTCTCCACCGCCTGCCCGGGCCCGGCACCTCCCTGCCACCCCACTGGGACCGGGACCCCCCAGCCGGGACCCCGGGCCCTCCGCCTCGCCTCGCCTCCCCCCCTCCGGGGCCGGTAACGGCAAGGCCACCTCGCGCCGCCCCGTACCCTCGGCGGCGGCCATGATGATTGTGTACAATCAGCCGCAGAGCGCGCCGGGAAACGCGCTTAGATGCCTAATGTCCCGCGCCGGCCGCCGTACCGGCCCCGGAGCCCTCGCGGGAGTCGTGGAACGGTTCGAGTGGGAAGGGACCACAAAGCCCATCCAGGTCCGCCTCTCGCCGGGTCGCGTTAACCGGTCACAGAGTCACCCAGGCTGGAAAAGCTTTCTCCGCTCCCCCGGTCCAGCCGCCAGCCCCTTCCGTCGGGCCCCGCCCCGAGAACCCAGGCTGAACATTAGGAAAAAAATTTTCACGGAAAGGGTCATTAGGAACTGGCAGAGGCTGCCCAGGGAGGGAGTTGAGTCACCTTCCCTGGAGCGGGTTTAAGGGACGAGTGGACAAGGTGCTGAGGGGCATGGTTTAGTGATTGATGGGAATGGTTGGACTCGATAATCCGGTGTATATTTTCCAACGTGTCGATTCTACAATTCTACGACTCACAGCTGCTGGGAAGGGAGGCCCCGCCCACGCGCGCTGCGATTGGACGAACGGGCGGAGCATCGGTCACGTGGGAGACGTGCTGCGCGGCGATTGGCTGGCCGGGCTCGGGCGGAAGATACTGCGGGTGCTAAACGCGCGGCGGGCGGAAGAGGTTCGCCGGGCACGTGGGAGGCGCGGCGGGATGGTGCGGCCGCCGCCGCGAGTGCGGTTCGGGCCCAGCCCCACAGGTATCCCCGATCCCAGAGGCTCTGGGGACCGACCGCGTGCCCTTCCCGGTGCCATTACCTCCGTCCTAACGGCTGCCTTCTCCCCCGTTTCCCCGCCCCGCAGGGCTCCTGCACCTGGGCGGCCTCCGCACCGCCCTGTACAACTATCTGTTCGCCAGGAGGCACCGCGGGGCTTTTGTCCTGCGGGTGGAGGACACGGACCAGGCCCGCGTGGTGCCGGGCGCCGCAGAGGCCATCGAGGACATGCTGGACTGGGCGGGTACGTGCGGACACCGCCCGCGGGGCAAGGATTCCTTTGTAGAGACCGTCAGTGCCCGAGCTGAGAGGGAGAGGACTGTGTGTGGCGGAGCTGTGCGGCGCTACGCGTGGGGACTGAGTGGCTGTGCGGTCATTCCTCACGCAGGCACCAGGAGAGACCCCCTGGGAGCGTCTTGCAGCAGGAATAACCGCGGGTGTTGGTTTCTTTCGGCTGAAAGATCCGAGGTTGTGGAAGCTGCCCAAGGTGCAGCTGTAAGGTAGGGGGCGATGGGGAGGCAGAGGCCAGAGCAGACGGATCTCGTTGTGAGTTGATGCGGTGTTTGCATATGGAGCGTTTGCTAAAGGACACCTGGAAGCGACAACTTTCATTCTCAATTCTGTGTATCTTTTTGTGTTTAAGAGCTCAAAGCACAGGTGGTCTTGGAATAGAGAACGGTAATAAATGTGGAGCCAGATCCCACGGATACTGCCATTAATGGGCAGGCAGGGCTGGGACTTTGTTGTTAGGTACTGAATTTGGAGTAGGTAAAATAACTGGCTCTAGTCCCATTGTATTTCTGCAGTACAAGTGCCGTGTTCTATGAGCAGGGCGGTTGCAGCTTTGGGTACACCACAGCACTGTGCTCTGAGCAGGGTGTCGTAAAATCATGCAATCACCAGGTTGGAAAATTCTGGAGGTTTGTTCTGCTTATTGCTTCACACACCGTGATCTCAGTTCTGAAGATGTTGGAGGTTCTTTGCTGCTGAACCTAAGGGAATCTGACTCCTGCATGAGACAGATGCCATTTACTGCTAGCCCTGGAGCAGAACCTGGCTTTGAGGGCTCTCTGGAGCCTCCCTGTCTCCTCTGCATTCAGTAGATTCCGAGGGTGGGTTCCCCTCTGCCAGACTCCAGGTATACCTGTGATGATCTTTCAGGTATCTCCCCTGATGAGAGTCCTCGCCGTGGTGGCCCCTTTGGACCCTACCAGCAGTCCCACAGGCTTGAGCTTTACCAGAGCGCCAGTGCTGAGCTGTTGGAGAAAGGCGCAGCATATCGCTGCTTCTGCACCCCTCAGCGCCTGGAGTTGCTGAAGAAGGAGGCTATGCGGAGCCAGCAGACCCCACGGTAAGGATTCTGTGTCCACTGGGTGGTTCCCTGTGTGCTGTGTGCTTGCAGAAGTTTAGTGCATGGCAATAGGATCAAACCTTGCTGCCCAGAGAGAGACAGAAGCCAGTGTGGCCCTTAGAGGCCTTGGGGAGTGGCCTCCAGGAATGAGGTGGTTTCACTGGACACATAGTGGGTAGATTACAGTGAGAATTCAGGGACTGAGTTAGAGTTCTTGGGATGTGAAAGTGGCTGATGGAGTTGACTGGTGTTGAACTGAGACCTTTGTTCTCCTTTCTAAAAGATATGACAACCGATGTCGGCACCTGACACCCTCAGAAGTGGATGAGAAGCTGTCCCAGGGCCTCGACTGGGTCGTCCGCTTCCGGCTGGAGAAGGGGGTGGAGCCCTTTCGGGACCTCGTCTATGGCTGGAACAAGCACGAAGTGGCTGACGTGGAAGGTGACCCAGTGATTCTCAAGGGAGATGGGTTCCCCACATACCACCTGGCGAACGTGGTGGACGACCACCATATGGGTATCAGCCATGTCCTGCGGGGCACCGAGTGGCTGACGTCAACGTCCAAGCACCTCCTTCTCTACAAAGCCTTTGGCTGGGACCCTCCTCAGTTTGGTCACCTCCCACTGCTCCTAAACAGAGACGGGAGCAAGCTGTCGAAAAGGCAGGGGGACATCTCCCTGGGGCGTTTTGCTCGGGACTGCTACTTGCCAGAGGCTCTGCTGGACATCATCACCAACTGTGGCTCTGGATTCGCAGGTAATGGCAGTGCAGGTTTGGTGGTTGCTGGGGCACCTCTGGATGCAGACTCTGGGGAGTGAGTGAGGGTTATTTAATAACAGAGAGCTCTGTCAGTGTTTGAAGGGATCAGGAGTTGGGTGTCAGGCAACCACGCTGTCACCAAAGTGCCACCAGGGTCCTGCAGAGCTATGAAAGACTGGGTGGTCAGCTGGAACGGTGGGAATCCTGGCTTTCTGCAGCCAATTGAGTCTGATGTTTGATGGGTTCCCATGTGGGACAATGTTCATCTCAAGCAGAAGAAACTGACCATGAACTTCTGAGGAAGCTTGTATTCTGTGGTTAATAACAGCACTGTCATGTGTTATGTCTGTCACACTTCTTGTTTTACTGGAAAGACCGTGAGGAGTTAAGTCAATGACACTTGCTGTGTGGGGATCACAAATTAACTCATGTTTTGGGAACTCTGCTTGGGAATGAAACCTTTCCTGAGCAGTGGAGCCTCCTGGCTGAGCACTGCTGCTTTTTGGCTGGCTGATGTGAGGAGCGTTCCCCTGCAGAGCCAGCAGAATGGCCCAGGTTCCAGTTTCTCACCAGTTCAGTAGCAGAGCCAGCTCTCAGGGAAAGGTCAGCATCCTGTGTGTCCTACAGCAAATTCCTTTCCCATCCACACGTGGACACATGTCACTCCCTGCCAGAGAGTGTGTGTGTTATTCTCTCCTGGGTTGTTTTGCAGAGAAACAGATGGGGAGGACGTTGGAGGAGCTGATCTCGCAGTTCGAAATAGGCAGAATTACAACTCATTCTGCCCTCCTGGATCTGGAAAAACTCCCAGAGTTCAACAGGTATAAATATCAGTGGTGACTTTAATCACCTTTACATCAGTGAGCATTAGTCCCTAGCACTTGCCTTTGTCTGGCACTTCTGTTTGTTGGATCAAACAAGGTCCTGGTGCAGCAGCTTTTTGGCTGTGCAACAGTGACATCTCTGCTCATGCTGTTCCTGTCTCCTCTCCTGTCCTGGGCTTAGACACTGGTGTGGAGCACTCTGTGAAAACCAGGGAAAGTGGTGTGGAGCTGGGAGAATGCAGGGTCTTTGGTTTAGACCCAAAATAACATCTGAAATGAGGCACCACTTCCAGAGGGGCCCTGCTGGAAGTGCACTTGTGAGCCACAGGGATGTTGTGCTGCTGAGTTACCGTGTCTCTTGTTCACTGTGGTGCATTGGCACTTAAGGCTTTCCTGTAGAGTGTCTGTTTGGGTCTTAATGATACTTTGCTGACGTTTTTAATAGCTAAATGTTGTGAGGTTAGGATGATGAGATCCAGACTAACCCAAAGGAGTTGAAAAGCACCTTTCTTTGTTACAGGATCCACCTCGCACGTCACATTGAGCACGTGGGGCTGCGGCAGAAGCTGATCAGAGAGCTGCAGTTGCTGGTGGAGCACACCTATGGGGATCAGCAAGTGGATCGAGAGCTTTTAGAAAAGGAGTATGTGGAGCGAGTCCTCCTGCTGAGAAAAGTAGGGGCAGTGGTAGAATTGTCTCACTGTTTTGGGGAGGTTCCTGGCTGAAGACTTGGCTGAGCCCGGGCTCTGCTCTGAGCCAAGCTCCAAGGCTCTGTGCACAGCACCCGGCTCTCCCTGCCAGCGCTGGTGGTGTGCATGTGTGCAGACCTCTAAAATCCAGTGACAGAGGTAGATGATGTGTACAAATGGGCATGGTGAACATCTCGGTGGCCTTTGTGGAGCTGTAAGCTCATCCACACCTTGCCAAGCCAGCAGAAGCAGCCTCCTTGCAGAGGTAGATGAAGCTATCTTGGCTGAACCGGTGGAGTTTGTGGTGCCTGATCTTGCTTAAGGGGCAGAGTGCTGGCTGTACAGGGGACATAAGATCTTGTGGCTCTTCCCAGTGGCAGGAGGGTGAGCCCAGCTGTTTCCCAGTCTGCGCCTGGTGTGCTGCTGTGGTATCTGGGAGTTCCTTAGAATCATAGAATCACCAGGTTGGGAAAAACCCACCGGACCATCGAGTCCAACCATTCTCACCAGTCTCCAAACCATGCCCCTCAGTACCTCATCCACCCACACCTTAAACACCTCCAGGGAAGGTGACTCAATCCCCTCCCTGGGCAGCCTCTGTCACTGCCCAATGACCCTTTCTGTGAAAAATTTT
>WAAB01018386.1:1870-12388 GCA_013389865.1 Piaya cayana | reverse complement strand
GGCACCCGCACCGCCCCCCCGGCACCCACCGACCGGGCACCGCGGGCACCGGGCACCCCCAGCCACGGATATGGAGCACCAGGAACCCCTCAACCACCGGCACCGGGCACCCCCAGCCATGGGCACCCTCTGGCACCGGGCACCCCCACGCTCTCTTGGTCACCCCAGGCACAGGGGTGATACCACAGGACCCATCACCGCAGCACCAGGTACCGCTTGGACACAGGCACCATCTGCTCTCTGGCACCATGGGCACCACTCGGACACTGGCGGCACCAGGCACCCCAGTCAGGGGCATCGAGCACTGGGCACCCCCACATTCTCTCAGGTGGGGGCACTGGGCACCCCCAGCCGTGGGCACCCTCTGACACCAGGCACCCCCACGCTATCTCGGGCACCCCCAGGCCTGAGCACCACAGGACCCATCACCGCAGCACCAGGCATCACTCAGACACAGACATCACCTGCCCTCCAGCATCATGGGCACCAGCAGCGACGGGTGATAGGCACTGGGTACCCCATGCAGGGGCATCGAGCACTGGGCACCCCCACATTCTCTCAGGTGGGGACACTGGGCACCCCCAGCCACGGATATGGAGCACCAGGCACCACCTGGACACAGGCACCACCTGCTCTCCGGCACTGTGGGCACCAGGCACTGCTCGGACGCCAGCAACGAGGGGTACCAGGCACCCCCAGCCACAGGTATCGAGCAGCAGGCACTGCTCAGCCACCGGCACCAGGCACTGGACACCCCCACACTCTCTCGGGCATCACGCACTTGGCACCTCCAGCCATGGATATGGAGCACCAGGCACCCCTCAGCCATGGGCACTGGGCAACCCCAGGCACTAGCACCACAGGACCCATCACCGCAGCACCAGGCACCGCTCGGACACAGGCACCGCCTGCTCTCCAGCACTGCGGGCACCACTGGCACATGGGCACTGCTCACCCGCGGTCTTCACTGTCCTGGGCACCACTCGGGCACGGCCACGGCAGGACCGGGTGTTGTGGGGCCAGCAGCCCCTGCTTCTGGGCACTGTGGTGCTCAGCACCACTTAGAACTGGGCACCGCTCAGAGACGGCATCATGGGACCGGGCACCCCTGGGCGAGTGGCACCCAAGAGCACCGGTTGGTGGCACCCAGCCCTGCGGGCAGCGGGTGTCCCAGGGAGCAGGGGCAGCCCCGGTCCAGGGCCTGGGAGGAGGCACCACAGCCACCAGGTTGCCCACAGTGACCCTGGCACAGGGGCTGTGCCAGCTCTGATTAATTGGAGCTAATAGTGCTTAATGGGAACTGCTGGCAAAGCGGCTCTGGTTTGCAAATGAAGCAGAACATGGCCAAAAATTAAGTCCCAGCTAATTGTTCCGGCTCCCGAGCAGGCTGTGCGTCGGGGCAGCAGCAAAGGCCGAGCAGCATCGCTGCCTGCCCACAGCGGCTGGGGCTGGCACCCCGGGCTGGGCGAGAGAGGGAGCAGCGGGAGCCGGGGTCACCGGGGCCGTGCCCCGTTCCTGCCCCGCGGCCGGGCTGGCGGCTGCGCGTGGTTGACGTGACGCTGCGCCGGGTGTGCCCGGCACCCGGGCAACGAGCTCCAGCTTGTCCCAAACAGCCAGCCAGCCATGGGCATGCACAGACACCTCACCCTCCTCCTCCTCAGCCTCTGGGCTCCAGGTAGGTGTTTCAGGCTCACAGCATTGGGGGTACCCTTTGCCAGGCCCTGGGTGGGGGACAGAGCTGGGCATCGGGGCACAGACTCCCCACAATTATCCCCATGTGCCTGGGGTGGAATCCGGGGTGGGCAGAGGGGCCGGCGGGTGCCTGGATGGGTTCAGGCAGGGAGGGGGCATCGCTGGGATCACCAAGGTATCATCGGGGCATCACTGGAGCATCTAGAGAGCACCTCTGGGTATCACCAAGGCATCACAGGGGCATTTTTGGGACATCACTGGGAATCTCCCAGGTGTCACTGGGGATCACTAAAGCATCACTGGGGCATCTTGGGAGCATTGCTAGGTACCGCCAAGGCATCACTGAGTCTTTCCTGGGGCATTTGGGGGATATCGTCTGGGCGTATCATATCCAAGCACCACTGGGGCACTTCTGGAGCGTCACAGGGGCATCTCTGGNCCGCACCGCCCCCCCGGCACCCACCGACCGGACACCGCGGGCACCGGGCACCCCCAGCCACTGATATGGAGCACCAGGAACCCCTCAGCCACCGGCACCCCCAGCCGTGGGCACCCTCTGGCACCGGGCACCCCCACGCTCTCTTGGTCACCCCAGGCACAGGGGTGATAGGACCCATCACCGCAGCACCAGGCACCGCTCGGACACTGGTGGCACCGGGCACCCCAGCCAGGGGCGTCGAGCACTGGGCACCCCCAGACTCTCTCAGGCATCAGGCACTGGGCGCCCCCAGCCACGGATATGGAGCACCAGGCACCACCTGGACACAGGCACCACCTGCTCTCCGGCACTGTGGGCACCAGGCACTGCTCAGACACCAGCAGCGACGGGCACCGGGTACCCCAGCCAGGGGAATCAAGCAGCAGGCACTGCTCAGCCACCGGCACCAGGCACTGGACACCCCCACACTCTCTCGGGCATCACGCACTTGGCACCTCCAGCCATGGATATGGAGCACCAGGCACCCCTCAGCCATGGGCACTGGGCAACCCCAGGCACTAGCACCACAGGACCCATCACCGCAGCACCAGGCACCGCTCGGACACAGGCACCGCCTGCTCTCCAGCACTGCGGGCACCACTGGCACATGGGCACTGCTCACCCGCGGTCTTCACTGTCCTGGGCACCACTCGGGCACGGCCACGGCAGGACCGGGTGTTGTGGGGCCAGCAGCCCCTGCTTCTGGGCACTGTGGTGCTCAGCACCACTTAGAACTGGGCACCGCTCAGAGACGGCATCATGGGACCGGGCACCCCTGGGCGAGTGGCACCCAAGAGCACCGGTTGGTGGCACCCAGCCCTGCGGGCAGCGGGTGTCCCAGGGAGCAGGGGCAGCCCCGGTCCAGGGCCTGGGAGGAGGCACCACAGCCACCAGGTTGCCCACAGTGACCCTGGCACAGGGGCTGTGCCAGCTCTGATTAATTGGAGCTAATAGTGCTTAATGGGAACTGCTGGCAAAGCGGCTCTGGTTTGCAAATGAAGCAGAACATGGCCAAAAATTAAGTCCCAGCTAATTGTTCCGGCTCCCGAGCAGGCTGTGCGTCGGGGCAGCAGCAAAGGCCGAGCAGCATCGCTGCCTGCCCACAGCGGCTGGGGCTGGCACCCCGGGCTGGGCGAGAGAGGGAGCAGCGGGAGCCGGGGTCACCGGGGCCGTGCCCCGTTCCTGCCCCGCGGCCGGGCTGGCGGCTGCGCGTGGTTGACGTGACGCTGCGCCGGGTGTGCCCGGCACCCGGGCAACGAGCTCCAGCTTGTCCCAAACAGCCAGCCAGCCATGGGCATGCACAGACACCTCACCCTCCTCCTCCTCAGCCTCTGGGCTCCAGGTAGGTGTTTCAGGCTCACAGCATTGGGGGTACCCTTTGCCAGGCCCTGGGTGGGGGACAGAGCTGGGCATCGGGGCACAGACTCCCCACAATTATCCCCATGTGCCTGGGGTGGAATCCGGGGTGGGCAGAGGGGCCGGCGGGTGCCTGGATGGGTTCAGGCAGGGAGGGGGCATCGCTGGGATCACCAAGGTATCATCGGGGCATCACTGGAGCATCTAGAGAGCACCTCTGGGTATCACCAAGGCATCACAGGGGCATTTTTGGGACATCACTGGGAATCTCCCAGGTGTCACTGGGGATCACTAAAGCATCACTGGGGCATCTTGGGAGCATTGCTAGGTACCGCCAAGGCATCACTGAGTCTTTCCTGGGGCATTTGGGGGATATCGTCTGGGCGTATCATATCCAAGCACCACTGGGGCACTTCTGGAGCGTCACAGGGGCATCTCTGGGGCCTCCCCAGGGCATTGCCGGGACACATTTGGCATGGTGAGGTGACATTCTCCTCTTTGCAGGGACTTTGGTCAGAGCAGCAGGTAAGACTCCAAGGAGATGGTGCCAGCGTGTGCCTGGGTGCAGGAGATGGAAGCCCTCAGCACAGCCACACAAGCCATCGTTCCCTGGCATCTCCCACCAGCCCTGCCTGACCTGCCACGTGTGGTGTCCCTGAGCGAGGACGCGGTGCCAGGTAGCCGCGTGGCCGAGGTGACCGTGTCCTGCACCAACATAAGCAGCAGCCCCGATGTCACCCTGCTCGGCGCTGAGTCCAGCCACCCCTTCAACCTCGTCGCGGTCGGCATTGACACCACGGCCGCTGCCACGTTTCGTGCAGAGGTGTGTCAGGGGATGGGTGTCAGGGCGGGACCCCTGGGCTCCCCGCTGAGCACCGTGTCCCCACGGCAGGTGACGCTGCGTGCAGGTGCCCAGCTCGATGCCAACCAGGTGAACCAGTACAACGTGACCCTGCGGGCCACCTGTCCTGGTGAGGACGTCGTGGAAAAGCCGCTCTTTGTGCGGGTGACGGCGGGGCAGGTGCTGCGCTGTGATGGCCCCTTCACCAGTGCGGGTAGGAGTCGGGGCGCAGGTGGCGGGGGCCGCGGTGCTGCTGGCACTGGGCTCCCACGGCCGCTCTGTGCCACAGAGGGAGACGTTGTGTGGGTGCTGGTGGACGTGGCACCCCGGACGCCCCTGTACGCGGTGCTGCCGCAGCCGCTCGGCGGGCTGACGGTGAGTGGTGGCTGCCCCCATGCCCGCAGCCCGTGCAGGTGGGAGCAGCCGTGGGGATGGTGGGAGCTCGGGTGTAGGGGACAGGGGCTCCCTCCCTCCTCCCACCAGCTGCCTCTTTGCAGTTCAGGCTCCGAAACCACGACACGCCGCTCACGCTCACACGCCAGGGCTTGGTGCTGGCACCAGCCGACGGCTTCGACCGCAGCGAGGACAACCAGGTGGGTCCCTGTTCCCACCCCTGTCCCCATCCCATCTGCTCCCTGTTGCTATCCCAATCCCCATCACTGTTTCTGTCCTGTTCCCTGTCCCTGGTGCCACTCGGGGTTGTCCCACGGCTGCCCCGGTGCTGCCGCGCAGACCTTCAGGCTGGAGATCGAGGTGACAGACCGTCTCGGGCACAACTGCAGCGGGGCCGTGAGGGTGGAGGTGCTGCCACCGCGCCGTCCCCGTGTCACCTTCCCGTGAGTGGAGCTGGGCTGGGTGGGGGTGCTGGTACCACCAGGCCATGCCACACTGCCTGTCTGTGCCACAGAGAGCTGCAGCGCGCCGTGACGGTGCTGGAGGGCGTCGGTCCCTTGGAGGTGGTCACACAGGTCCACGCCAGCGGTGACAACGTCCGCTACACTATCCTGGCTCCCATGGCGCCTGCGCTCTTCACCATCGATGAAGGTGAGCAGGGTGGCAGGGGGTCTCAGGGCCGCCTTGTCCCCATCGCAGTGCCTGTCACGAGGCTGTGCCGTCTCCTGCAGTGACAGGTGAGATCCGCAGCACTCGCAGGCTGGAGGTGGCCCACGTACGCCTTCTCATCCGGGCGTACAACGCGCTGCGCCCCGCTGACCAGGCCACGGCCACACTGAACATCACCGTGCAGGGGAGGGACCGACGGGCACCCAGCTGCGTCCCAGCCATCTTCGTGTATGGTTCGGGGGGAGCGGGAGCGCTCTGCCACGCCTGGGACAGGGGGGACGGCAGCTGAGCCAGAGGCCACCCTGCCACAGGTCCCAGGTGCCCGAGACGGTGTCCCCCGGGAGCACCCTGGTGACACTGAGGTGCACCGACCCTGCCGGTGATGAGGGGTCCCTGCGCTACAGCCTCGAGGAGCCCCTCGCCTCTCGCTTCCTATTCCGCATGGAGGGGCCGCAGCTGCAGGTGGGCAGTGCCCGGGGGCAGCGGGGCGGGGGTCCCATGCCGAGATGGAGCTTGTTTCCCCTCATTAAGTAACGAGTAGACGAGGTCCTGAGGGACATGGTTTAGTGTTTGGTGGGAACGGTTGGACTCAGTGATCCGATGGGTCTCTTCCAACCCTTGTGATTCTGTGATTCTGTGTGATTCTGTTCCCTCTTGCCTCCCCGGGCATCACAGCTTAGTGGGACACCCTGGCTTTTGAGGGCACAATGGCTATGGGGACACCCTGGATTTATGGGACACCTTTGCTTTGTGGGGCACACTGGCTATGGGGATGCACTGGATTTGTGGGATACTCTGGGTTTGTGGGACATGACAGCTTTTATAGGACACCTTGGCTTTGTGGGAGAGCCCAGCTCTGCCTGACTCCCCTGCCCTGGCTCGACAGGTCAACACCACCCTGGACTACGACTCAGCGGCTGCGGCCGCCGTGGGCTTCCAGTTCAGTGTCACCATCGTGGTGACAGCGGGAGAGCAGCCCCCACGGAGCAGTGAGTGCCCGCGCCCCTGAGGTGCAACAGGGGAGGCAGAAAAAGCCCTTTCCCAACCCCTAGACTGGCAGGTTGCATAGGAAACATTCCTGCCCTGCTGCCCCAGGGACGCCACCCCAGGGGTGCTGCCACTGTCCCCATTTCCCTCTCTGGGGACAGCCCAGTGCGGGCTGCAGGGTGGTGCCAGTGCAGCTGAGCTGGTGTGTTCTGCGCAGCCTATGTGCCTGTGCTTGTGACGGTGACGCCCATCAATGAATTCACACCGACGTGCCCCAACGGTGCCACCTTCACTGTGCTGGAGACAGCACCTTTCGGGAGTCCCGTGGGGCGTGTGGCTGGCACTGACCGTGACTACCCTCCGGACAGCCTGGAGTACAGCCTGGAGGGGGGCCCTGGCCCCTCACAGCCCTTCTCCATTGACACTCACACCGGTGAGAGCCCGGCTCCTTCCCCAGCCCTCGTGGCACCCCTGGGTGCTCAGCAGCTCACGCTGCCCCACAGGTGAGCTCCGCGTGGTGGGACCCCTGGACTCCCAGCGCCAGAGGAGCTACAGGCTGGTGGTGCGGCTGAGGGACACCCACAACGACCTGAACCCAGCAAAGCGCTGGAGCCGCCTGTGCGACGTGGCCGTGCGCCTGCAGGTGCGGGTGTGACTGGGTGGGTGAACTGCAGTAGATGCAAATGCCAGGGTGTTGTACTGCTTCTCCTTGCTCCCGGCAGGCTGTGCCGGACCAGGCACCGCTGTGCACCCCCGAGGTGCAGGAGTTGAGCATCACGGCCGGGCTGGGCAGCCGCCAACCAGTCACCCGCCTGGTGTGCCAGGGCAGCCCCGACGGCGCCACGCTGGCATACACCATCACCGGAGGTGAGCGGCCAAGCCACAGCCCAACACAGCCCCTCACCCTGGTGTGGCACTGAGGAGACCCTCTTGTCCAGGCAACGAGGACGGACGCTTTCGGCTGGAGGGAAACACCCTCTTCTACATCCCTGATGACCTGGCTGAGCCCCACACCTATGTGCTGCTGGTGGAGGTGTGGGGCAGCCCCAGCGCCCGCCGCCGCAGCACCGTGGTGGCACTGGTGGTGCACGTCACCCCTCGGAGCACCCCGGTGCCACCCAGCACCACCGCCCGGCGCACGGTGAGCCCAGCCTGGTGCTTCGGGTTCTGTCAGGCCCCCACCTCTCGCATGCCCCTCTCACCCTACCCCTCTGCAGACACGACGGAGGGAGCCCCGAGTCATCACGCGGACGGAGGCGGTGTGGCACCCGCCGGCCTGGTTTGTGGCTGTGCTGACCGTCTCTGGCATGCTGCTGCTGGCGGCCCTGGGCTGCGTGGCACGGAACCTGCTGTACAGGTGAGCTCCAGCCCTGTGGCACGGCACGGTGAGGTGAGCGAGACCAGGGGCTCACAGCTTCTTTCTGCTCCTCCTGCAGCATCCGAGACCGTGGCAAACCACTCCTGGGCAAGAGGTGGGTGCCGGGTGCCCAGGGTTTGTATCAACAGGAAGGGGCAGCCTGCGTGTTGGCTCCCACAGTGCCCACGCAGGCAGATGGGGTGACACAGCGGGTAGCGTGTGTTTAATGTACCCGCCATGTCTGGCTGTGTCCCGTGGGTCACTGTGCCAGGGCGAGGGAGCAGCGCTGACTGGAGCCACGGGTGCAGAGATGGGGATTTGGCCAGGGACAGCCGTGTGGGTGACTGGGCTGGGGTAGAAGCTCTGCGGTGGGCAGGGTGGGATGGCACAGTGCTGGTGCTCCTGCATGCTGCAGGGATGGAGCCCGGGGCTGGGGCCGCTGCGGTTCAGCAGGTGAGCCCTGGTTTGCCGGGGAAGGCATCCCGGGAGGATGAACTAGGGGAAGAGGCAGCAGACGAGGGAGTTCAGGGAAGCCCTGGAGCCTGTGCTGGGTGTCTGCTTGGTGAGGAGGAGGAACACAAGCCTGCAGGCAGGAGAACAACCGTCTTTGGCAGCGTAACCACCCCAGGTCAATGCATGGCTGGATCCATGCTTGTTGGCAAGGCTGGGGACACAGTGCTTGGTGGCACTGCAGCTGTGGTGACCATGAGAGGGAGAAGACCTGGGCTCAGCCTCTGTGGGCAGCGCTGGCTGCAAGGGGCTCCGGGGCTGCAGCTCCCCCAGCACAGCATCTTCTGAGCACAGTGGTGGGGAACAAGCTGGGATGCCTGGCTGGTGTCCCGCTTTGGGCAGAACCCCTCGGGGTCAAGGCTGGGGGCCTGCCACTGACAGCGTGGCCTCTCCTTGGACCCTCAGCAGCTCGCGGGAGGTGGTGGAACAGAGAGGCAGTGAGGAGGAACGGGGCCGTTTCCCCATGGACAGCCAGGTAAGCATGTGCCGTGCAGTGAGGGCCCTGCCAGGGCTGAGGGAGGCATCTAGAACACCTTCTGGCTCTCCTTGCAGGGGCAGTTTGACGGCCGAGCCCGGGACCCGCGTGAGTGCCCTGTCCTGCAGCCCCTTGGCCTAGGGCTGTGCTCCTCAAGGCAGAGGGGACCGGGGGACCAGGGGGACGGGCACCAGCAGCAGTGCCCGGGTGGCACCCGTGGGGCAGGTGCTGAGCGCTGTGCCCCTTCCCAGGCACCGGCAGGGACTATCTGTTCAACAGCGTGACTGGGGCACGGCGCTGGATCTGAGCAGCTCGGCCCGGCGAGGGATGATTGCAGCATGGCTCTCGGGCCCAGGAGAAGGACAGAATCCATCTTCCATGGCCGAACTCGCTGCCCACAGCATGCAGCCGGTGCATGAGCTGGTGCAGCCCGTGCAGAGCCAATAAATGGTGGCAGACATTGCCCTTAATGTCGTGGTGGCCGTGGGCAGCACTGGGACCAAGCAGCCCCGTGGTGGCAGGATAAAAACCCCTGAATTACAGGTAGTTGCGAGAAACTTTTGCTCTGTATCCCACATCCCTGCCAAGCTCTCCCTGGCTGGAGCACAGGGGGTGGGATGAGCTGCTGGCTGGCACAGGGGCCAGGATTCCTGGTGAAAAGTGGATTATTGCAGGGAAGCGGCGGGTGCTGCGGGGTTGTTGGCAGGGCCTGGCGAAGGCGGGAGCGCTTTGAAGGAGTCAGAGCAGGGAGGTGGGAAACCAGGTGTTTGAATTTCAAAGGAGCCAAGGGATGAGGCCCTGGCAGCTCCCAGGGAATGGAAGCGCTGGTGGGATAAGGGGAGAGATCGGTCTGGGGGGCAGGTGGGAACATCCCCCAGGCAGCTCCCAGGGAGACAAAACATTGATGGGATAAGGAGAGAGACCGATTTGAGGAGTAGGTGGGAATGTCCCCCTGGCAGCTGCCAGGCAAGGAGGCGCTGAGGGGATTAGGAAAGAGATGGATCTGGGGAGTAGGGCCAGGGCCCTGGCGGTTCCCAGGGAAAGGGAAGAGAGTGATTTGAGGGGCAGGTAGGAATGTCCCCCAGCAACTCCCAGGGAGCGGAGGCGCTTAAGGCATAAGGGAAGAGATAAACTGTCCAGTTATGGATCCTCAGCATATGAAGGAGATGGAGCTGTTGGAACGGGTCTGGAGGAGGCTGCGGGGATGATCCGAGGGCTGGAGCCTCCTCTGGCTGGGAGTGTAGGGGTTGTGAAGCCTGGGGAGGCCTCATAGCGGCATTTCACAGCGAAGAGGGGCTATGGGGCTCCGCCTGGGACCCCTGAGCCCACAGGACTGGGACCGACCCCTTCATGGACACCGCCCTGAGGGGCGTGGGGAGGGGGGGGCGGGTTCGGCCCCGCCCTGTTCCCGCGCTCCCGTCCCTGCGCACCGCCCCCGGGCGCCCATTGGCCGAGCGCAGCCAATGAGGGGGCGCGGCCCGTGAGGGGGCGGGGCTGGGGCGGCCGTCACGTGTGCCTAACGTGAGCGGGAGGCGAAGGGGCGGGGCCTACCCTCGCGTGAGTGGCGGCGCGCTCAGCCAATCAGCGCCCCGAGCGCGGACCCCCTCGGCGGGCGGGGCTCGGCCCCCGATTGGCGCGCGCGGCGGGGGGGCGGGGCTTGGACGGCGCGGTTACTATGACGGCGCGCGCCGGGCCCCGCTCCCCCGGGCGCCGCCATCTTCTTGTTGATTCCAGCGGCGGGGAGCGGGCGGCGGCGGCGG
>WAAB01018385.1:42161-55560 GCA_013389865.1 Piaya cayana | reverse complement strand
AGGTTTTAGTGCAGATTCATTTGTAAATGAAATGTGAAGGCAAGGTGATTTGTTGACTACAACGATTTCAGTCTGCGTTGTCACAGCCCGGTGGAGCTGTGCTCAGCAGTTTTATCTCTAGTCTGCAGTAACAGTAAATCAAGTTCTCTTGAAGTAATAAAACCATGTTAAATTGCTGCAAAATAGGAGGCCTTTTACGATCGTTTGCTGATATCAGAGGTTTGGGGGATGAAAATAGTAAACGCTTCATCCTCATGGCTCTGTTTCTCTTTTGCTGGGAAACAGCCCTGCCAGTGGTCCTTTGGAATAGGTTGGGCGTAGCAATAAAACAGAGGATGTAAAAGGTATTTCCATAATGCAGTCAGGTATTTAGGCACTTTTTGTTCTTACCCCACACCATGGGCTAAGTTAAGCTTCCCACTGTTCCAGTGTGAGGAGATGTGGAAGGTTTATGGGAAGGCCCTGAGCGAGATTGAAGTGTTCCAAATGCAGGTTTGTGCCCTGTGCTGTGGCGCTGGCTTTGGACAGTGATCGTACCTGAACGCAAACTGTCCTTCATTCAACTGGATATGTGCAGTAATTTTGTTCAAGAGTGGTTTTGTTGTCATATAACACCCTCAAGGGGGAGGCTTTAGTTTTTGCAAAGCTCTCTGCTGGGTCTCTGTGGTGGTGGGTTCCAGGCCAGAGGCACACGTACTGGATTCTGGGCTGCTCCGAAGAGGCTGCTTACATTAAATATAGATCTTAAGCAGGTTCTTGTTGGCCACTTCTGAATGAATACAACCCAGACAGTGAAGCTGTGTTGTGTTCTTCAGTTTCCAAGTGAAAATGGAGTAAAAGAGCCCAGTAGCATCAAGGAAAGACTAGAGTCTGAAGTGTTACTAGTAGTCTAGTTATCTAGTTTATTAGAGTGGGTAGGAAAAAGCTCTTTTAATTCAAAGCACGTGGCATAATGCGGCACCTCTGAACAGCACAGGTAGCCTGATCTCTCTGGAATTGGACCTGCATGTTTGATAGCAAGTGAGGATTCTGAATAACGTCTCTCTCAGCTCAGGAAATGCTGTTGCTGTTGTGAAGAGCTGGGTGTACACAATGAGATCAGGGAAATACGTTCACTTCCTCGAGAACTTATCGTAGCAGGGTGCCATTCTAAAGAAATGCTGTGTAACTGGATAGAAACCCAGGGCCTGAGTCCGCTTTAATTGTTTTTAATTGCTTAGATGAGTCTCTAACGGTAGGTTTGGATCTTCTTCCTCAGTGGAGCCGCTTGGCAGCTGTTTAGTGATGTACAAAGGAATTTAGAGGTGGCTGCTGGGAGATTCTTTCAGTGTAATATTTCAGGACTGAAGCAGCTGGAATCCCAGAGCTTCAGAGCTGCATGCAATGAATGCTGCACGAAGGAGAACGTTTTGAATTCTTTAATTTCTTTTTAGTGCTCTAAAAAATGCAGCCGTTCTGTGCATGGGGAGGGGTTGGTGCTTTTCTTCTTTTGAAGAAGACGAATGAAGAAAGATTATAGGGGTTGGAAATGGGTCTCTGAGTCTGATTGAGAAAGGGCTGCTGCATTTGACTCACACTCAAAACACCATTAGTATCTTAGGGAGCTGCGTATGGCACGGGGATCTCTGTGTTGTGCCTTGTTACAGCCCTGACGAGGCATTCGTATTGACTGATGCGACCATCAAAAGCAAAGCCTGTATTTCTTACCTATGTTTGAAGACCGTTGCCTTCAGCACCTGTGTTCTTCTGACAGTGTGAGATTGTACTTGTGGGCCCTATCGCACTTCCACGCTTGTCAAAGCTCTGTATTGGGGTCTGTATTTTCCTTCTTTTATGCTCTATTAAGTTTTGTAGAGCTTGAGCTTTGTGGGTCAGTGTAGGAGAGGTTTATCTTATGTAGTGTGTTTGATGTGTGATGCTGAATGCAGGTAGCGGCGTGGGTGTAACTATCAGTGGAGCAAGAGGTTGTAATTAAATCAAATCAGTCCTCAGAAGGGAGCTGGGCTGCTGCAGAATATGGGAGAGGGAAGGAGAAGGCACCCAACTGCTTGTTCAGTGCTGCCTGTGCTCCTTTCTGTGCAGTCTGCATAGGTAGGCAGGTACAGCTTTTTAGAAGCTGAAATTTGGAAATGAGGGAAGGATACCTTTAACCCTTTCTGTCTTGCATCAATGTTTTCTTATTTATGGATCAGTTTCCCTAGTTTATTTAGAGGAGAGAGTTAGAGCTGCTTCAGGTTTTGATAGGAATGGTTGGACTCAATGACGCGTTGGGTCTCTTCCAACCTGGTTGTTCTATGATTCTATGAAGCGTGGTCTTAGTAACCAACCCATGGGAAGGAGCAAAGCTCTCCTGTGCCTTCGGCTTTATGGAGGGGTTACCAGTTAGGCTGAGGAGCATTCATCAACCCTGGAAACCGATTTCCTGAAGGCACGCGAGGATGTGCATGTCGGTGTGTGCAGACATCAGATTCCCTGTGAGTGATACATGTGCGAGGGCTGGAGTAGAATGGAATTTTTAGTAAGCATTCCAGAGAGCTGATATATAGGAGGGAAAACATCTGTTGCTGGGAAAAATCTGGAGTGTGCGTGGAAGTGGTGTTTGAGTTCAGGCTGAGTGATGTAAGTCACCAGTGGCAGATTTCTTGTCTCCAATCGAACAGCAACTGTACTGAAATTTAGCTGCTGCCAATCTATGTTGTATGTTAAGCTGTTTTCTTAGCTGATAATCCTGCTTTTAGTAGCAAAAGTGTTCTAATGAGCAGCAGGGATGGCGAGCTGGCACAGCCTGACCCGGGTTCTGCCAAACCCATAGCATCCAGTTAATTAAGACTTTTCATCAATTCCAAGCGCACATTGTTTAAGTTTGTGGTGCGTATTCACAGTATGATTTTTCACTCCTGCAACAGCGTAAAGTCTTTACAATATGTACAGAATAGAGCTGTGACGTGCAGTTTGCTGCTCTGAGAGCGACTGGTTGATATCCAACCAAGACTATGGATGTTGCTGAATTCATTTTCATTCCGAGTTCCTCCTGTAGTGTTATAGATGCGATATTTTAATAACAGTTAGTATTTTTGTGGGAAACTTGACCAATGTGAGTGTTCTGGTGTGAGAGCAGTATGTTAGCACGCGTCGTGATGGTCACGTACTGCCAGCAGGAGGTTTAGAAACTGATAATAATGACTCTTTTTTTTTTTTCTTGGCTACCGTTTCTTTTTCAGGTATGTAAAACTTCACTGAGTTTCTCTCCTCCTTCCCCCCCGTAGTTGCATGTGATGTTTGTTGACTCCTTTTTTTCTCTGTCCCTACCCGAACTTAGTTTGGAAATGCTGTTAGAAGTTCCCTGTGTGGGTGTGTGCTCAGCACTGTGCACAACAGTGAAACCTCAATAAGTATGTTTGAAGTTGTTTGTGAGTGTTGGAGTAACCACCGTGCAGTAGAAAGTGCTGCCTAGAGTAACACGCTCCTAATGTTCTCTCGGATGTAGGTAATAGCGTATTAGCTCACGTAAATGTAACCTATTTTTAGAATTGAAGAGCAATCTGTTTACATGTAATTTTTCTCTCTTTTTATTACACTGCTTTCCCAGCAAGGACAAGTTTGGAAGGTTTGCAAAGCTTTTCACCTTCCCTTTGCCCGCTTGCCCGCTTTCAGACTCGGTCTCATACTCCATGACTTCTGTCTCTGCAGTCCACAACTCGGTCATAGAAATCAGTGTGGAAGTTTTTAAACTGAGCTGCCATTCGAGTTCACTGTGTCGCGTACAAACGCCTAGCATGGAATTTAGTTTTGCATGAGACACGAAACTCCTTTGCAAATCCCTGTGAGGACCATTAAGCTAAATGAATCTGTGAGAGAAAGTACAAATTGAGCACGAGTTTTGTCATGTAAGTAACGCTGCTTTCAGTGTGTTTCTCCGAACTGAGCGGTTCCGCATGGCTCGCTAGTCAGGGTAGCGGGGAAGGCGTGTGTCCGGCAGCATGCACGGTAGCCGCAGGGCTTCGCCAGGCCTTTCTCCACAGGATATCTCTGCGTAAGTTACCCACAAGACCTAACGCTCAGCTGCGACTTCCATGCAGATCAAAATTTAATGACACTTCTCGATTGCCGCTCTCAGACCGCAGCCTGTGCCGCTGCAGGGGTAGACAGTGGGCAGCCCTCGAGCCCTCAGTGGAAGGCAATAGGATCCTTTAGGCACGTACTGGCTGGCTTATTGGGGGGTGGAAAACTGTCTTGCAGTTAAGGATTTAAAGAAAAATCAAGCGTAGATTGGTGGTGGGGCTGCTAGTCCTGTCTCACAGAGGGTAGCTTAAACATTCCACGTGCCCAGCACTGACCGCCACAGATGATGCCCCGACTGAGTTTTCTAACTCCAGATGAACACACCACTACCTCAAACCAGGAATAGCGTTAAAAGGCAACCATTTTTTTTCCCTCCTTCTTTTAGGATTGAGTTTTTCCCTTCACTGCTGCTCTGCACTAACTGCTTTGATATTTCCATGCATCTTTTTCAGTAGAAGAGCATCTCTGTACTGTTTCCCATTGCATATTCCAGCTGTGACAGTCCCTGCACTTTGCCTTTCATTTTATCACCTGCTCACTAAAAAAACCAACCAAACAAAAGTATCTTTCTAGTTTGTCTTCAGATTTGCAACTCTCACTTTGCTTTAGGAGGACGATTGTGGTTTTGCTTCATTTGTTGTTGTGTTTTTTTATAGGCATGCGGCGACCCCAAAGCCAAACCATCCTATCTTATTGACAAAAACCTGGAATCTGCTGTCAAATTCATAGTCAGGAAGTTCCCAGCAGTAGAAACGCGCAACAACAATGTAAGTAACCCAGTGACTACATAAGTATTTGTCTCAACGCCCTTCAGGCACTTGTTGCTCAAAACTGTGAGGTTTTACGTGTTCTTACGAAGCATCTGATGCTGATGGCTGCAGTTGGAATGCAGCCGTTGATTCAAATGTCCAACAGATACTTTAGAACAGTCTCCAAGGAGAGAATATTGTACTATAAATCTAGATTGGTTTTGTGTGGGTAGAGCACTTCATGTTTTTTTCTTTTTGTTTGCCCTTTTCTGTATCAAAGAGTTGTCAGTGGGAAGTAGGCCCTGAAAAAACCATGTCCTGCTTTGACAGCAGAAATTCCCTGTGGCCAGACTGATTGCAGGGAGTGGAAGTTACGTATCTTTGTGACCAGCAGGTCAATAAAAGTTTACAAAGTGGGAAAATGTGTTCTAGGTACCTTTGCCTATGGGATCGGTCGTGGAGGGCAGAAAGAACACTATAGTACCTAATGAGAAACCTTGTGAAATGCAGAAATACAACTGTTTCCTCTTCAGGTGTAATGAGTTCAGTTCCAGCAGGAAATAATTTTTCAGTATTGATCCTGTATGGCTGAGTTTGGCTTTATAGCCTTTCAGGGGTAGCTGAGGTGATGAGATGACAGACAAGTGTTGTGGCAGGTGACGCGCGCTCGATTCTCTGTCTCAATTCGCAAGTCACGGGGGAGATTGTTGGTTTACCTGCTTACATTTCTTTCCAAAGGTGGATAGTAGAGGTAGGTGTTGGGTTTGCATGTTCCTGCATGCAGCTACTTGCATGTGTGCTTGAGAGGTCTAGGCTTGCTTCGAGCATTCCTGCAGAACGGTAGCAGGAACAGCGGAGGGAAGAATTGTTTTCTCTTACCATCCAGGATTTCTCTGCAATGTTAAACCAGTGGAAAACAAAATGAGAAAAACTCTCCCTTATAGAGGAAAAAAATCCAGGAATGATGTGCTTTCTTGCTTTGAAATGTGTACATGCTTTGTGCTGTTTAATATTGCTCCCCTTTGCACTGAATTTAATTGTTTTGGTAACAAATACGGCCAATTATTTATCAGATTTATGTAAAAACAGTGAATCCTTTAAGTATTTGGTAAATATTTCCATATTCTCTGTGCTTCAGTGGCTGATCTGCTATTAGAAGTGAAAGATTGTGTACACAGGATCTGTTTAATGGAGTTCCGTGTATGCCCTGTGTGTCTGCCGGCTGTCGGCTGTGAATTCAGAGCTTCGTTAATGACAACTATTTCAGGATTTGCTGCTGTCGAGTTTATGGAAAGAGATCAAAGCTAACTTGATGTATTTTGACAATCAGGTTTCTAAAATAAGACTCACTTGAAATGTTTTGTCACTGCCTTGTGTTTGTTTATCGTGAGGCAGCCAGGCCTGTGTTCGTGAAGCGGCTCTCGGAAGCCACCCTCCCTCCCTCGTGTGTGAGCACGGTTGGAATCAGGGATTTGAAATTGTCCCTCCCTGCAGCAAATACTGGTGGCTGTTTGCTTGTTTACAGATGTTCTCCTGTAGTATTTTCTCTTCTAAGAGAAACCTTTTATCCACGGAGACACCTGACGAGACAAAAGCTGGATTGTGTGCGGAGGAAGTTCTAGTTTGGTGCTGGATCAGGTTTTGCTTGTAAACCTTAGCTCCGGACAGGCATAAACATCCAGCCCCAGGTCAGGAGGGCATCCCCTTCCTTGTGTTTCCCATGTCTCCCTCCTCCTGCTGACCAACTACTGCCTCACTATGAGCTTNGAAATGATAACTTGTGCTTCCTCCTGTCAGCCTTGCAGGGAGGGGTTTGGGTCTTGTACATTCAGCTGCCACGTTCACTTGTGTTCAGCAGTGCAGTTAGAGGTGCCTGCTGGGACATCAGTAAGCGATGCGGCCAAACCACCTTCCAGTTAGACAACAGGTAGTGCCTGCTTTTTGCATTTTTAATTTCTGACCTATTTTTAGCTGTTCTTTCTCAGGCGCTGTCATTCGCAGTGTTCTGTCGGAGGTGAACAGCACCTTGTATTGAACAGTCTGAGCAGTGTCTGCTCTAATCAGATCATCTCGGACAGCCTGTGTTTTTACTCTTCAGAAACAAGTGATCCTGTTAAGTTTGCTGGTTTTGCTTTTGCATCTTTATTCATCAAAAGCACAGCTCCTGCTTTTGTTCCCCCTTCAGCGTCTGACGTGCCGGGTCAGGCCAGAGCAGTATCTGACAATCGCTGCTTTGTCAGGGTTGCACCAACTGAAGGTTTGAGCAGTTCAGATGATTAAGTGCCTGATGGATCCGTGCTGACCAGGCTAGAAGTTAAAACTGAGTAGTTCATCTTCCAAAGGATCAATGATGGATAACTGGACATCATCAGTTCCTAACTCCTTCTCTCTCACTGCCCTGGTATCTTGGACACTTGTCTCCCATCGTTGTCCTGAGCTGTGTAGCCTTGGAAATGTGCAGTTTGAAGACTGAGCCCTTAAATCAGCTGTAAATGCTGTTGGCCAGTAGTGCTTAAGAGTATGTGAAATAGCTGCAAAGGAGGGATGGTGTGTAACAGAAAACTGAAGCATCCACAAAATGGAAAACGACTGTTTTGGAGCCCCCTTTGGAAAGGGAACTCTGTGGTGATAAAAAGTGTAGATCTGACTTTGGGAAACCTGAGTGTTTGTGTTTATTTTAAATTGACTAATGCTTTGTTTTGAGGCGGCCTTCTGAATTGGATGAGCCTTCTAAAAAGCTTTGCAGCACCCATGTTCTCCCTCAGATTCATGATCTGATTGTGCCAGTGCTAACCCAGTAACATATTTTTACTGAATTTCCTCCACTGGCTTCATAAGAACAGTTCCAAAGCAAGATCTGCGGCAGCAGCGTGATTGTTCCAAAGATCTCTCTACCATTTTTCGCTTGTTCCCTTCCCGGTGCGGAGCTGGTTCTGTGGGGAATTAGCTGGCTGTGAGAAGGTGCTGTGGCACCATGGCTGGCTTTCTCACTGATTAGAAGCCATTAATGTGTTCTTTAATTAAATCCTTTCTTCTTAAAGAAATACTGAAACATGCACTTTATAACCAGTCTTGATTTTTAATTTGATAGGTACTCCCAGTAATCAGACTTCTTAAAAAAACATCACTAAACACAACTAATAATTGGCTTTTCCAGGCACTCCTTTCAGCCCCTGTGAGAGGTGCAGTGCCTGAAGGAAAATAACATTTGTTTGAGTGGTGCTAGTGAAGATGATACAGAACCTCCCATCCAAGCAAAAATAACCCTGGGGTCTCAGCCATGTTGCCTCCTGTATTGGCAGTTTCTTTTTTGCTAAAAAACTCATTTATTTCTGAGGAAATTACAAGGTAATTAACAGCATGGCAGCTGGCTTCTGAAGAATACCCTAAGTAAATAACTTCAATCCCCAAATGCAGTGAATTTTAATATTTCTGGAGTGCTAAATCTCTTGTGGGAGACTGGTTTTGGGGGTTTTTTTCATCTAAATTACTACTTTCTTAAGCAATAAAACCCCAGATCCCCCTATTCCACCTTAAACTGAACTGGCCTCCTGGCCTTGAAGACTGGAATCCTTTCCAGGTTGGAGAGTGCTGTGCTTGCCTTGCTCAGCCTGCTTCACTCTGCTGCTGCTCCAGGAACTCGGCAGTGCTGAAGGATCCACAGATGAGGTGGATTTTCCAAAAATCAGAGGCAGTCGTTTGGTTTATGGGTGTTCCCCCTGCATGAGCAACACCAGCCGATGAGCAATCCCTCTCGGTTCAGCTTCCTACCCGCAGTGGGGGCTTCTTACACTTGAGGACAGGCTGTACTTGTGATAGTTTATTTCAGGAGAAACTGCAAAACACCTGCAGCAAATCAAATTTTATCTACTTTTTACTAAATAAAATCATTGAGGATTGAAATTGCTGGGCTGGTGCAGGGCTCCAGTACAGACATACCTGCTGTTCTGGTTTTGTAGGCAGTGGCAGGTCTGGATCTTTCACTTGTTACCTGCCTAAGACTGACTTCACAGCTCAAAATGACTCATACTGTAATATAATCAGAGAAAGGTATGTAAAATTATTCAGCCTAACAGTCATTTGGAAGTGAGTGCGCTTTCTCGTGGTGATCCCAAAAGGTAACATGAAGTCTTGAAATCCCTTCACAATCTTTCACTAAACACAACTCTCGTAACATGGCTTAAGGTTTATTCAAAATCCTAAGTGCTGTCAGAATGATCTTAGAATCACAGAATTATTAAGGTTGGAAACCAGCCCTCTAGTTTCATCCAGTCCAACCCTCCCACTGTCCCCGAGTGCCGTGACTGCACTTGAATCGCCCAGGGATGGAGACCTCACCAGTGCCCTAGGCAGCCCCTTCCAGTGCTTCATCACTGCTGTTTGTATTCACGGCTTAACCCTTGTGCATGAATTTAAAAGCATCCAAATAGAATTTAATTGTTGGTCACATCAGTCCATCAGAATCTCCAGCCAAGGAAAACCAGACTGGTCGTGCGCTCGCTCTGGATGCTGTTAGCATAGGCATGACCTGCAGAGGAGTGAACATGTGATACCAAACCTGCTGGCTCTGTCCTCTTTTGATTTGATGATTGACAACCTCAGAGCGTGGCCATTACAAAACCAAAAAAGCCTCACTAATAGCTATTTATTTTAGTTAAGCACAGTTCCTGAGCTGGCATTCCAAAATCAAGTTTACATGCATTTTGGAATGAGTGGTTCTTTGATGGTGTGACATAAATCTAAGTGTACAGGCAACTAGAGACTCATGTCCAAACCGTTTGTGGCTGCAGAGCAGCACAGACAAGACTTATGTTCTTTAACTATTTGCCTCGGAGATGTCAAGACCTGTGCCCAAAGCTTGTGTGATAAGACAATATGCAATGAGCCTCATGTAGGAATTATTCTATGAATTTATGTAAAAGAAAGTGAGAGGCTGAGAAGTTTTTTTTAAGAGAAGCCTCACTACTCTGTCTGTTCTTATCCATTCTATGACCAACCTGGGGACAGGAACAGCTCTGGAGGGTCACAGGTGGCTGCTTGCTCTTCAAAACAGTTAACTTGGTGCTAGAAACTTGAAAACAAACCCAAACTAGATCTTTCACCAAAATACATTAGCTAGTAAACATGTTAAATATTCTATTACATCTCCTTATATCCTGTATCTTGCTTCAGAGGCTGCTTTTAATTGGAAATAAGAAAGCCAAGGGCACAGCCGTCGTTCTGCAGTTAACACATGGAATTAAACTTATTTGCTTCATTTGATTAGATCCTTCTCTCTCCCTGCAGTTCTGTGATAGATTTTGTAGGCCCAGAACTTCATTCTAATGAGTTGGATTTGTAAAATTCTCATCTCAACACTACAGGCAGCGAGTAGAGCAAATGTCAGTTAGAGTACAGGCAGTGATTAATTACTCCATCCCCAGAATTGTCGCAGTTGGAATTTGTAATGCTGCTTTGGGGGGCTGATCCTCCAGCTGGTGAGGTTGGTGTTATTCTTTCTGAGGACATCGTGGTAGCTCTGGTGTTGGTTTGTAGGAAACAAATACCAGCATTTAATGATCTTGCCTGCAGGAACAGCTTCAAACTGGTCTAAGGAGGAGGAAACCCCCCTANCCTCTTGTGATTTGATGATTGACAACCTCAGAGCGTGGCCATTACAAAACCAAAAAAGCCTCACTAATAGCTATTTATTTTAGTTAAGCACAGTTCCTGAGCTGGCATTCCAAAATCAAGTTTACATGCATTTTGGAATGAGTCGTTCTTTGATGGTGTGACATAAATCTAAGTGTACAGGCAACTAGAGACTCATGTCCAAACCGTTTGTGGCTGCAGAGCAGCACAGACAAGACTTATGTTCTTTAACTATTTGCCTCGGAGATGTCAAGACCTGTGCCCAAAGCTTGTGTGATAAGACAATATGCAATGAGCCTCATGTAGGAATTATTCTATGAATTTATGTAAAAGAAAGTGAGAGGCTGAGAAGTTTTTTTTAAGAGAAGCCTCACTACTCTGTCTGTTCTTATCCATTCTATGACCAACCTGGGGACAGGAACAGCTCTGGAGGGTCACAGGTGGCTGCTTGCTCTTCAAAACAGTTAACTTGGTGCTAGAAACTTGAAAACAAACCCAAACTAGATCTTTCACCAAAATACATTAGCTAGTAAACATGTTAAATATTCTATTACATCTCCTTATATCCTGTATCTTGCTTCAGAGGCTGCTTTTAATTGGAAATAAGAAAGCCAAGGGCACAGCCGTCGTTCTGCAGTTAACACATGGAATTAAACTTATTTGCTTCATTTGATTAGATCCTTCTCTCTCCCTGCAGTTCTGTGATAGATTTTGTAGGCCCAGAACTTCATTCTAATGAGTTGGATTTGTAAAATTCTCATCTCAAGACTACAGGCAGCGAGTAGAGCAAATGTCAGTTAGAGTACAGGCAGTGATTAATTACTCCATCCCCAGAATTGTCGCAGTCGGAATTTGTAATGCTGCTTTGGGGGCTGATCCTCCAGCTGGTGAGGTTGGTGTTATTCTTTCTGAGGACATCGTGGTAGCTCTGGTGTTGTTTCCTACAAACCAAATACCAGCGTTTAATGATCTTGCCTGCAGGAACAGCTTCAAACTGGTCTAAGGAGGAGGAAACCCCCCTACATACTGTCTGTTCCTGGGTGATGAAATAAAACATTAATTCACACATAATTGCTATCAGTTAAGTCAATATAATATGTTAGTTCCAGATCTCCAGTTATCCTCTGGTTTTCCACACATAAAACTCTGTGAACAACCTTTTCTAGTTGTCTCGTGTTTTTCCTGTGCCTTCATGTTAAATGGGTTTATATTCCCACGGTGAAGCTGCTGGCGGCTGCGTCATCGCATTGTCTCTGAGCCCCTGTGTTTGTGTCTGCTTTAAGTGAGGCTGTCTTGCACCTTCTGGTTTGTTTCTCCCTTTTAATGCGCTGCTTTTAACGTACTTTCTCTGCGCACACCATCAGCTGTGTAAAGATTTGGGGCTTTAATATGAAGAGGGAGAGACACCAGACAACTCGGTAAAGATCAGCTCCTCCTCTTGTAGGTAACAGGCCTGACAAAGCATCAGCTTAACTCTCTGGTACTTAAAATCCTGATTTATAAACAGTATTCAAATATGATTGCAGATGTGGCATTTTGTTAATAGATAAATTATTTCAGGTAAATTATTTCTTATTTTTGACCTTGCTATGTTATGCCAAAATTTCTGCAGATTTTTGTGTCTCTTAAATCTCATCCACCTTGTTCAACAAGCGCTCTCATCCTGGTTTGTATAATTTGTGCCTCAAATTCTTTAACAATAAATAAAACTGCAGTCAGCGAGGCATAGTTCACATCTTTTGATGTTAGTGGTGTGTTAAGGGTTATTTCTTGAGGTTATCCTCTTTTAAAGCTTCTTGAATATTGGAATGGGAGATGTTTGCTGCTAAGTGGGGTTGCAGGTTAAGGAGGAAAGTCTCAAGCTGAACGCAAGCGGATGGAGCACCAGCTTTCTTAACAGCTGTTGGGAAATGAGCAATGGAAAGTGTTGTTGCAGTGGGCGGGGAGAGCTACACCCACATTCCTGAGTGATAAAATGCCATTAAATATCCAGGACCCTGCATGCCATAATCTGCATTCAAACATCCCGGATCAGACTGCGCTGTGGGGATTGAACCCTCTGCTCTGCACTGATTGAACAGCAGTGACGTTGCTTTATTTGATACTAATGCTTTAACTAAAAGTTTGCTTACACCCTTAACTCTGGGGAGTTCAAAGAATGATCACTTGAACTCTGTACAAGAGTTTCAGCATCCTTTAAGTGTAAGTATTGCTGGGAATGCAGGGTGCAGCAGCGATTCCTGAGTTGTTGGCTGAGTGCAAGGCCTGTCTCCCCGTGTTCTCTTATTTCACGCAGAGCTTCACAGTTTCTGAAAGCAGATGACTTGTGGTGCAGGTGCACTTCCCAGCACCATCTCCTTTCTGCTGCATCTCTCCGCTTCATGCTGTGGCTTTGAACTTGTTGCATCCTCCAGCCGTGGCCACTCGGTTGTTGTTTGTGATGCTGAACGTGGGTGCTGTGCGTCCACTCCCACCCCTGACAGCCTCCCTTAGCATCACATTTTGTTTAGGGGCCGTTGGGATTGCAGTAGGGAGAAGAGGTTAAAGCACACATACAGCCGCACTGGGAGTTTCGATTTTGTCATTTCTCTGCACTGAAATTATTCCTGTTTCAGAATGAGGAACGGTTCCTTGAATCCATCCACTTCCCACCTGTCTGTCTGAGTTGCTCAGGAACCCATTTCATAGAAATCCCTTGCAACAAACAGGTGATACAACAGGTTCAATCAGGATGGAGATTAAAAGCAAGAACATGAGGTGACGAACGTTAGTCCTGTAACGCTTTTGGGGCTGCTTCATCAGCCAGCAGCTAGACACAAACACTCCATCCCAAGTGTGGATGGAAGCTGGATTTTGTCTGCTGGAGCCATGCAGCCTGCAGAGGTCCTAAGCTCAGCAGGTGATGGTGCTGGATGCTTTGTTCTCAGAGCACAAAGCAGTTAAAATTTAAGGTCCAC
>WAAB01018385.1:22168-35011 GCA_013389865.1 Piaya cayana | reverse complement strand
GAATTTAATAACTCTAATTTGAAAAGCTCCAGGGAGACCTTAGAGCAGCTTCCAGTGCTGAAAGGGGCTCCAGGAAAGCTGGGGGGTGGGGAGGTGCTGGCTTTTGATTAGGAGGTGCAGGGATAGGACAAGGGGGAATGTTTTTCAGCTGCAAGAGGGGAGATTGAGATAAGATCTTGGGGAGAAATGTTTTGCTGTGAGGGTGGGGAGGCCCTGGCCCAGGTTGCCCAGAGCAGGGGTGGCTGCCCCATCCCTGGAGGGGTTCAAGGCCAGGTTGGATGGGGCTGGGAGCCCCTGATCCAGTGGGAGGTGTCCCTGCCCATGGAACTGGATGGGCTTTGAGGTCCCTGCCAACCCAAACCATTCAATGACTCTAATACACAGTTTAGTATGTGAAGTAAAGAGTTTGGATGATTTTTTTCAAGGCCAGGCCTTGAAGACGTCTTCAAACTAATCTTTGCTCTTCTTTTTAGTCCCTTTCAGATGCTCTGATTTCACTCCAGATGGTTTACCCGCGGAGAAACCTCTCGGCTGACCAGTGGAGGAATGCACAACTGCTGAGCCTCATCAGTGCCCCCAGCACCATGCTGAACCCCGCACAGTCTGACACCGTACGGCCTATTCACTATATTATTTGATAAAGTGAGGCAAGGTTGTGTGTAAAATAACATAGGGATGGTTTGTTTTCTGTTTGATTACCTTGATGTGTCTTTGGACTCAGTGATCCTCGTGGGTCCCTTCCAGCTCAGGACGTTCTGTGATTCTGCGATAAGTAAACAGATTAACTGGGAGAGCTGGAAACTTTACAGGGACAAAGTTTTCTCCTGTTAATTGAAACTTGGCTAATNTCAGGACATTCTGTGATTCTGTGATAAGTAAGTAGATTAACTGAGAGAGCTGGAAACTTTACAGGGATAAAGTTTTTTCCTGTTAATTAAAACTTCTCTTGGCTAGCTCATGCCTTCCTTTTCAGTATTTGATGATCAGGAGATGAAGGGAAGCAACGTGAACTACAGTATAGCAGGAAAGAATCCTGTGTGCTCCCTGAGCTGTTTGGGATCTTACAGACTGAAAACTGGAACTGTACTTCCTTGGAAACATTTACTGTCTGCATTGCTCCCTCACCTCTATCACAAATGGTCGGGTTGTGCTTAGCGTACATCAAAAGCCTTTAGTTCTTTAATATTCTTCTATACCACCCTGCTTGAAGCTAGAGAATTTAAGTTTTAAACCAAAAGAGAAGTTTAGACTAGATATTAGGAAGAAATTCTTTTTGCTGGGGACACCCTGGCCCTGGTTTCCTAAAGAAGTGGTGGATGCCTCATCCCTGGAAACGTTCAAGGCCGGGTTGGATGGGGCTCTGAGCATCCTGATCCAGAGGTGGTGTCCCTGCTTACTCCAGGGAGGTTGGACTGGGTTGCTTTCATGGTCCCTCTGACCCAAGCCATTCCATGATAAATAAAATGCATTTACTTTCTGTTCAAGCTATCAGAGGGTATAAGAGCTCATTTGATTTTCAAACCCCTAGTTTCTAAAAGGCCCTGTTAGTAAACAGCACCAGCCTTCCAAGATTCATCACCATTCATGCTTTGTCCCTTGCTTCTAGAAAGTACTTTAGTCTTATGAAGTACTTTATATTGTGTTTTTTTCAACAGATGCCATGTGAATACCTCTCCCTGGATGCAATGGAAAAATGGATCATTTGTGAGTAAAACATTCTGGGTCAGCTTGTGGTTGTGTGGAGAATAATCAGTGCACGTATAAAAGGCTGCTTGCTTTTCTGTGTTGTACAAAAGCTGCTGTATTCAAATTGGATTGTAGAAAACTTGATTCAGTCTCATTTGTATGTGTCACACTCTTACACGCAGTGAAGTTAGAGTTCAGCATCTACTGCTGGGATGGTGTTTGTCATCAATTTATTCCAGACCTTGACTGAAACTGAGTGTTTTAGTAATTCTGATGAAAATAGCTTAGTAGTATCAGCATTTGAGTAACTCATGGTACAAANTGATCCAGTGGGAGGTGTCCATGGAGGTTGAATCTGAATAGATTTTGAGGTCCTTTCCAACCCAAACCATTCTAAGTTTTTTTTTTTAAATGATGTTTTCTATTAAACAGTTCATTAATGAACTATTTTGAACTATTCAAGAGTTTCGTCTTTCATTTTTGCATGTTAACCTCACTGTTCTCTTGCTGTCTCCGTACCTCTGGTTTGTGACGCGCATCAACGTGAACTTCTGAAGTTGGATTTATTTTGTGCCATGGAATCCTAAATAGTGATGCTACAGCTTTGAACCTTTGGAAACTCGCACTTCAAAGCAGCTCCTGCTTGGCTCTGTTTCGAGATGAAGTATTCCATATTCACAAAGCTGCAGAAGACTTGTTTGTGAACATACGGGGGTGAGTCCTCTTCTTCTTTCAGAACCTCAGTTAAAACCAGGAAAATTCCTGAGGAACTGTTTTGAAAATGTCACTTCTACTTCATAGAAGTTCTGCATACGGGTAGCCAGCACACAAACCTTTCTCTTCATATCCTGCCTCTTTCTTTAGTGCCTGACTTTCTGGAGCCTGATTTCATAACCATCGGGCTTTTTTTATCTCTGTTCTGAAAAAGTCTGGTGAATCAGTCTCTAAAACGGCTGAAGTTAACGTTAATGATCTCGCCCACAAATAATCTAGTGAAGAGAGATGATGTCACGATTATAGAGTTTGGGGGGGAAAATATCATAGACTGTATGAAAACTCCAATCGAAGCCAAGCGAAACCAGTAGAGAGGGGGGTTTGCTTGGTTTTCTGGTTTGAGCATTGAGCTCTGAGCAGGGAAATAAGCCTCGTGTGAGCTTTTTGCTGTCTCCTGTGTGCTGTGGCATTGCAGCTCAGCTCGAGTCCCACTCCCCTCTGGCCGAGTTGTCCTGCAGATTCCTGTTACCATGCTGGGTGTTGTTTTTGCCTTGCAGCTACAACAAGCGCATCAACGACATCAGAGAGTGCAAAGAAGCTGCCGTGTCACACGCGTAAGTGCCTTACCGGTTTCCTGACAGATTTCAGTGGTGGTTTTCATAGCAAATACGTAAAGGACGTATAAACAGGATTTGTTAAGGCTGAATTAGTTGTACAGTTTCATGCGAGACCATGTACTGATGGTTCTTTTAAACCGGGATTCGCCTTATGCCGTTATCGATTTAGCTTCTTGAATGTTAGGTTCTTTTTCACGTTATCAGGTTGAAAGCGTTTTGTTTGTTCTTAAGTTTCCTTTTTTTTGCTAATTCCTTCAAGTGAATGCAAATGAAATAGGAATGTTTTAATGGAGTGAAAAGCAGAGGTAGAGAACTTGGGGGTTAAATCTAGCTGTACTTGAGGAATATACGGTGTTGGTGATTGGGACGAGGATTTTAATTGAACCCCATCCTTTGGAATATGGAGCTTTTGAATCTGGTGTGGTATGAGCTGCCTCTGCTTGGGCTTCGGTGTTCGGGAAGCCCAAAGTTCTGTGGTTCATGCACTGAATTGTTCTCTGTTTGCTCTTTTCCAGTGGTTCGATGCACAGAGAGAGGCGCAAGTTCTTGCGTTCGGCTCTCAAAGAACTGGCCACTGTCCTGTCTGACCAGCCAGGCCTGCTGGGTCCCAAGGTAACGATGGTTCTTCTGCTTCGCATTTACACAACATCACAGTGTGTTTGAGGGCTGGAAAACCATGTGATTGAGGGCTGGAAAACCACTTTACTCTGAGTGAAAACCTGCTTTAGTTTTAATATTCTCTGTTTGCAGAGACCAGTTGCCTCTCAGTGAGCACAAGCTGTCCGACTGCTGTCTGTATCTCTAAGCTTTTCAACGATTTTTCCTTTTCAGGCACTTTTTGTATTTATGGCGTTATCCTTTGCTCGCGATGAAATTATTTGGCTTCTTCGTCATGCAGACAACATGCCAAAGAAGAGTGCGGATGATTTCATAGATAAGTATGTCAAATTTTACTGTGGTGCCTTAAATATTTATGAGAATTTCACAGATGAAATGCATTTGAAGGCAAGGAAGTCTCAGAAAAGGATGGGGTTGGGAGTCTTCAGATAAACTTTACCTGGGAATATTAAGCTTCCCATCAGGCCAGAAAATCACAAGTGTTGCGGTAGAAACTGGAGCACATCTGTGAGAATTCATTTTCTGCAGAAACCAAAAATATTTTATAAATTTTTATGCTTTTTTTTCCTTTGAATAAGCGAAAAATAGAGCTTTCTCATGTGCCCTCATTGCCACTGATTTTGCATTGAGCAAATCAGTGCGGGGGAGAAGGAACCTGTCAAAAAGTTTGGTCTGTAGCGTATCATCTGCATCGTAGCAAACCTGTCTCTTACCTCAGCGAAGATGTATTTCTGTGATACAGCATTAGTGTCATTGTAATGAGAAGACAAAAGCGAGAAGTGGGATGACGAGATGCTATGAGCGTGGGTAGGCAGAAGGCCCCTACTTGGCTTTGAGTTGTTCTCGAGCTTGTGGAGCACAAGATGGAGCTGGACATTTCCAGAGCTGGAGTGGGAAAGCCTTGGGTTTTCTTCACTGGATTTAGGTGTTAGGGATGGAGGGTTGGTACTGAACCATCCTTGGGTTTGAAAATAAACCCAGACCAGCAGTTATTAGATGTATTTTTCAGATTTAACCAGTTTTTGTGAAAAGCATTTTTTCAAATTGTTATAGAAGAGCTTCTTATTAAAAAAATAGGTGAATAGTTCTACAAACCTCTGAGGGTTACCATGATGGCATCCTGCGAACTTACCTCCTGTGGGCTGGGTCTTAACCTTGCAGAGAAAATGAACAGTGCAAACTCATTTTACAGAGTGAATAATTACTTTCATGAAGAAATTGTATTGTATGTAAATTATCTATTAATAATAACTTAAAAAACAAGGTGTAGGGGAAATCCCTAGAAGCATTCAGCTGAAAGAGATGGGGTTTAATAATAATTTGTGTGTTTCGTATTCGTAAGCTTTTCCCTTTCTCATCTAGACACATTGCTGAGCTGATATTCTACATGGAGGAGCTCAGAGCGCACGTGCGGAAGTACGGGCCTGTGATGCAGAGGTACTACGTGCAGTATCTCTCTGGCTTTGATGCCGTGGTCCTAAACGAGCTTGTTCAGGTACGGCAAAACTTGATTTGGCTACTCAGAGGCAAACTTGGAAAAGGACTTTTTGTCCAAGATGACTGCGTGAAACACACCCCCTGTTTGTCAGTGTTGATGAACATTATTACAAGGTCAGGCTGAGAGAGCTGGGCTTGTTCAGCCTGGAGACGAGAAGGCTCTGAGGAGACCTTAGAGCAGCTTCCAGTGCTGAAGGGGCTACAAGAAGCTGGGGAGCGGCTGTTTACAAAAGCTTGAAGTGATGGGAATACAGGAAAGGGGTATAAACTGGAGAGGGGCAGATTTAGACTGGACAGAAGGAGGAATTTCTTCGTGCTGAGGATGGGGAGGCCCTGGATGAGGTTGTGCAGAGCAGGGGTTGCTGCCCCATCCTTGGAGGGGTTCAAGACCAGGTTGGATGGGGCTTAGATCCCCTGATCCAGTGGGAGGTGTCGCTGCCCATGGCTTGCTCAGCCTGATGCAGAAAGGCTTGTGCTCTGGGAGGTGTCCTGGTGTGATTCCTGGGCCACCACCAGATGGAGCCCGGATTTTGTGGCTGGGTCAGCTGCTCAAACCGGACAAGTTCATGTTACCAGCCTTTTTGTGAGGGTCAAAAATTAATTTCACACTTCAAGGTTTACATCCGTTACCAGAAGGTGGAACTGAAGTACTCAACTGTTTATTTAAACAATTTAAACAGTTTCAATACCAGTTGGGGTCACTGTTTACATTATTAAAATAATCCTTCCCTTTACTATCAATACCAAATCACCTGCATTTCAGGCTTTTTTTGCTTAGATCTCAATTTAATTTGTAGAATCACTTGGTTGGAAAAGACCTTCTAGATCATCAAGTCCAGCCTTACGAGTTCACAGATTTTTTTGAGTGATAGAAATACACGTTTTTGACATTTGTTATTGATTCCTGGGAAATTATTTCCTCGATTGAGTGAGGGATTTTGGAACCCTGTACAAGTGGTGCAAGTGCTCTGTGTTAAGGTAGGATAATCCTTAGGGTCAAAATGAAATGAGGAAGAAGTTGGCTTGAATTTTCATTGTAATTAATTCATAACAAATGTTGAGTGCTATGGGTGTTGAGCATTCTGGGTATTTGTCATCAAGTAATGAATTAAAAAGTGAAAACGGTTAAATATCATGGTTTGAAATATTCCATTGGTGAAGTTAACCTCATGTAAATTTGTGTCTGTGTTGGAGTACAGCGGGATGTGGGAATCCACATTGTCATGAAGCCGGTTTGAAATACTAATAGCAACACCATTTCTTTTAGAATCTCTCGGTGTGCCCAGAGGATGAATCCATCATCATGTCCTCTTTTGTAAACACGATGACTTCGCTAAGTGTGAAACAAGGCAAGTTTAAATGACCTTTGAAGAGTGGGTAAAGAGAACGGCAGGTTCCTCTGGAAAACTATCAATTTTTGTCTCATACAATCAGTCGAAGCACATAAGTTGTGTAAAATGAGTGTGTTACCTTGTTCCTCTTTCTTTACGGCACCTGCTGCTTGTTGTGTGCCCTTTCTCCAGATAAAGATAGAGCTCTTGAGTAATAATCCTCCCTTTTAATGTAGAAAGCACATTACACCTTCTCATGCAGATATTTCAGCTCCTATTGGATTGAAATTATTGGGCTAAAGCATGAGGCTCAGTACCCAAGTCATTCTGGAGCAGTGCGGGGGTTTTGAGAAGCTCTGATCCAGTATATCTGGATTTGTTGTTGTTTTCCTGAAGTGCTGATGTTCTGTGTTCTTCCCCGATGCAGTTGAAGATGGAGAGGTGTTTGACTTCAGAGGAATGAGATTAGATTGGTTCAGACTGCAGGTAAGACTGTGTCAATGTGTGTGACGCTTTGCTAACTTAAACCCAAACTGCTCAATAAGTCACTGGATTCCTCTGACACTGCCAGCAGATCATAGGCTGGCTCGGAACACCCTCTGAAGCAGTTGGTTTGCTAGCACTGGTTAGATACAACATAAACCTCTTCTTGTGTCTTTCCAGGCCTACACTAGCGTTTCTAAAGCTTCGCTTGGTCTGGCAGATCACAGAGAACTGGGAAAAATGATGAACACGATCATTTTCCACACGAAAATGGTGGATTCTTTGGTGGAGATGTTGGTTGAGACGTCAGATCTTTCTATATTTTGGTATGTTTCCGACTTGGCTGTGGGAGGTTTTTTCTTATTTATTATTTGGTAACTGTGATTTTTAGGAATGGGTTAGACTTTTTAGGAATGGGTTAGAATTCCTGGTTTCCAACAGAATTAGTTTAATAAAGGTATTCCTGAGCATCCATCAGGTTCTTCAAGCAATCACTTAATTGATCTGGGGTTACTGGCAGGTTTTTCCTTAATGTGCTTTTGCAAAAGGTGAAAATTTTTGCAGTCCATATGTGGTAAACATCAGAACATAAATATTATTGTAAGTAGTAAGTGCAGAAGAAGTAAACGAAGAAAATAAGCTTCTCTGAAAACATGATGCAGTTTTTGGTATAACTAACCTGGCACTAATAGCAAGGTCGATTCGTGTCCAACAGACTTCATTTGCAGCAAAATTAGTATATTTTCCATTTAAATGTTTCTTCCTGATCAGTTTTTATAGTCGTGCTTTTGAGAAGATGTTTCAGCAGTGTTTGGAGCTGCCCTCTCAATCAAGATACTCGATCGCGTTCCCACTGCTTTGCACCCATTTTATGAGCTGCACCCATGAGCTGTGCCCAGAAGAGGTAAGTGTTAAAGTGCTTGTTGTTTATCCTGGAGAAGAGGAGGCTGAGGGGAGACCTCGTTGCTCTCTAGAACTACCTGAAGGGAGGTTGTAGAGAGGAGGGAGCTGGGCTCTTCTCCCAAGGGACAAGTTAATCTCTGGGGATTAACTTGGCCTCTTTCAGGTGACGCTGATGAAAATGTGTTTTCATTAACAGCGTTCATCCCAAACCATCAGATGAATAAGATCTGTTGTGATAATCATGGTGTGGGGTTTCATATTTAAACATTAAATCATCTTCTGCTAAACGTCTCGTCAATATATACCTGTGTCATTATTCTCCATGTATATTTTGCTCTAAGCAGCTGCAAACTCCATGTGAGGCAACTGCTAAAAGGTTTCCAGGACAGTTTCCTTTCAGGACAAGAGGTGTCTCTTAGAACAATTACAGTGCCAGTAACAAGTCGATAGCCAAAGTCTCTGGGACAGTCCTCAATGTGGGTTCAGTTTGCCACAACCAGCAGAGCTTCAATTTCACTCTCTGTGACTTGTTATCATTTTGGAAAGAGCCTCTTGGCTGTCCTGTGTCTGAGTGGTATTGTTGTAAAGCAAACAGGAGTGGGGAAAGGAGGGTTTCATTGAGACGGGCTGTTCTTGTGCTGCTCCAGTGACAAAGGAACACGGTCTAGACATTAATAATCCAGACTGGTGGCTCTTCCAGCCGTGTGAATGACACTGGCCTTTCTCTAGAGCTTGAGTTGCATGGCTTTTTCCCTCTTAGATGTAGTACTAGTACACATGAATAAAGGGGATGTTCACAGAAAGCTTGAATATTGGACTCTTTAATAAAAATTTCATTCCAAAATTAAACAGGAAAACCTACTTTTAAAAATTTGTCTCCTTTCACAGAAAATGGTTTGGGAAGGGTAGTAAGCAGAGTAGTTTTAATGATAACTTGACGTTTTGACTTGGAACATTTCAAGATTCAAGATGCTTCTAAAAAAAAAACCTCCTAGAGCTGAAACTGCTGAGGACTAATGAATTATTCGTTGTACCCCGGTTCTGTGATGAACTGCAGCACAGTGTGTGTTGTCTGGGTGTCATAGGGCTAGCGAGGAATGGAAAATAAAGCTGCCTTTTCTCTCTTCCTTCACAGCGACATCACATCGGAGATCGCAGTCTCTCCCTGTGTAACATGTTCCTGGATGAAATGGCAAAGCAAGCTCGGAATCTCATCACAGATATTTGCACAGAACAGTGTACGCTGAGCGATCAGGTGAGTGTGGTCATGCCTGGTCTTTTCATCCTCCTATGAGATTCTCTAAGCTGTTCAACTGGCTGATTTTTTCAGGTCCCATTTCTCGTTCACCCTTTTTTTCCCCTCTTTTAGAGAAATTTTCAGTTTATAAGATGGCAGGTAGTTTGAAGAAAACTTGTTGTATTAGAGTTGGATACTCAGTGGTCAAAGGAAGGATGCGTTACTTGTGTGATGAAGTCTCCACCTGGACCGTAGCTTATTTTGTATATCCTGACTGTGAAGAAGTTGGATTTTAATCTGTTTTTTTTCCTTCTACCAGCTGCTGCCAAAGCATTGTGCCAAAACCATCAGTCAAGCAGTGAACAAGAAATCAAAAAAACAGACTGGAAAGAAAGGAGAACCTGAAAGGGAGAAACCAGGAGTAGAAAGCATGAGGAAAAACAGATTGGTTGTGACAAAGTAAGCCTGTTCTGTGCCTTTCACCTCGCATCCCAAGTCAAAACATGTGTGATTTCCATATTGAATGCTTCTTGCTTAGTTCATCTGAGTGAGTTTAATTGACTGTAAATATGATTACTTTGTAGTTTGTCAGCATACAATATCTCTGTAGGTTTGTATAGAGACTGAAATCCCTTTTGCAGAGCAATAGGTGTGTATATCTCATTAATTAATCCCCTTGAGGGATGATGCCTTTTGTGAGCAGAAGGGACCCCTGTACTGTAGTTAAGCTTCATGTATAGAGTTGTGGGAGACCAAGGAGCAGATGGCAGCTTCGATTCTGCTTTTCTTAGGGTCGTCACTAAGTAAAGTTCAGGCTGGGCTGGAAGTTACTGCTGCAGAAAGGCTGCTGGGATGGAGCTGAGGCTGCAGTGCCTGTACCAGCTGGGGAAGCTTTCCTCGGCTATAGAAAAATAGAAAACACCAGCGAGTGAAAACCATGAAGAGCAAACTAATCTGAAGGAGAGAACAAGGAAGATTAACAAATACAGTTTGGAGTGTAGGAGATGATGGGGGGAAGGAAAAGATTGAACGTAATTGCTAGGAAAGATTGCAGGATGAGATTTTTAAAGTGGTAAAAGCGTGAGGAGGAAGGAAGCTCAGAAAAGGAAAGGGTGAAGGTTTGGGTGTTGTGGCTGGGGGTGGTTAAACACCAGCACAGCCGAAAGGGAAGTGGTTTGGGTACCGTTGCCACAACCAAACATTGGAGAACTGTGAAGGGTAGAGAACTTATAGAATCATAAAACAATTTGGGTTGGAAGGGACCTTAAAACTCACCCAGTTCCAACCCCCTGTCATGGGACAGGGGGGCACCTTCCATGGGATCAGGCTGCTCAAGGCCCATCCAACCTGGTGCTGAAAGTCAAGGGAAAAGAACTTATTGTAGCTGAAGATTCCCTCCCCCAGTATTTCTAGGTTTTTAGTGGCAAGCATTGCTTGTGTTGCTGAGTTCTGTTAGGACAGAACCACTTTAAGTCTGTTCTTTACGAGGGGAAAGAATATGAATATGGATATATAAAAATATGTCCATCTCTCACATCCCCGTGTGATGCAGATCAGCCTGCAGCTGTGGGCTGTTCTTACCCAAAATACTGCTTTTAAATGAATTTTTAAATACTAGAGAAGTGTCTCGAAGCAGAAAAGGTAATGAGAAGGGGAGTTAGGATCCGTGCCTGCTCCTGAGGCGTGTTGCACCCAGCGGGTACTGTCAGGAGAATGCGTTATTTATATGGTACGTTAAATATTTTTCTTCATTTCTTGTTGACTTTTCTTAAAGCCTGGACAAACTGCACACGGCACTTTCAGAGCTCTGCTTCTCAATCAATTACGTGCCCAACATGGTGGTCTGGGAGCACACGTTTACCCCGAGAGAATATTTAACGTCTCACCTGGAAATCCGCTTCACCAAGTAAGAAAATCCTGTCAGGCGAGAAGAGTTTGGGTGCAGGATAAGGCTGTGCTGGTTTGGTGGTGGAAATTTTGTGTATCTGATACGTAAAACTACATCTTAAAGGTGGATTGTGAAACTCCAAAGTCAAATTCTGACTGAAATGACAGCGAAGTGCTATGTACAGACATACACAATTCAGAGTTTCTCTTTTAAAACAAAATATGCTGAGTAGTTAATATCTGTTGAACTGCCTGGCTTTCCTCTCCTAGTCCTGTGAGTTTTGTAGGAGGTGGGGATGCCTGGTTTTAGGGATTTATAAAGACTCTCCCCAACATTCTTTTCCACATAGAATCACCAGGTTGGAAGAGACCCACTGGATCATCGAGTCCAACCATTCCTATCAAAACCAGCGCTGGATGGTTTCAAGTGTTTGAGTTCACTGGCTTGTTGAAAGGGAAATCTGAAAAGCCAAACTCAAGCCAACTGAGGAGATATTTTCATTAAGTTTTCTCTTAAAATAAAAATTTTTGCCGTCTGATTATCCTGTCTGTTTCTGCCTTGATCTTCCCATCCTTGGTGATAGAAATGGGCAAATGACAGCTTCCAGAACCAGTTAAAACCACCAGGGCCTCCCCACCCTTAGCAGGAAAAATTTCTTGCTGATAACTAGTCCTCTTTTTGTTTAAAACCATCATGTTGTTGCTACAGGTCCTGCTAATTTCATTTTTCCCCTTCTTATCAGCCCCGTTTAAGTTTTGAAAACCCCCAATAACGTCATCAGACACAACTTTAAATCCTAATGCAAAGCAACACAAGATAGAATCTTAGCTCTAACTACAAATGAATTTTTTACAGATATTTCAGACTAAAACTGTGACAACAACTTGGGTCACAGGATTTTTGCCTTGGTTAATGTGCACTGAACCCTTTGATACGTCAGTGCTTTTGGGTTTCCTGGAAGTTTTGCATTTTAAAACACTTCAACACTAATTTATTTGACAGATTAATTGTAATATCAGTCTTCCACATTTGTGAATTACCCTTGTTTGGGTGGGGAGAGCTTTATTTTACACATGCTCCGTGAATATTCTTACAGTCTCATGGAATTATTGCTGGAACTTGGAATACAATGCCTGTGGTATCCAAAACTATTTTTAAAGCACTGTTCTTTATTGATGAGGGTTTTATACTTGCAGGTGATTTTATTCAGGTAAAAACTTGAATATAAAATTGTTTTTATAGCCACGTCTTTAGCTTTACTAGTAAATCCGATTTATTTGTTTCCGTTGTTCTTGTTTCCAACAGGTCAATTGTTGGGATGACCATGTATAATCAAGCAACGCAAGAGATCGCGAAGCCTTCGGAGCTGTTAACTAGCGTGAGAGCCTACATGACAGTCCTCCAGTCAATAGAGAATTATGTACAGATCGACATCACACGAGTATTTAACAACGTTCTGCTTCAGCAAACCCAGCATTTAGACAGCCACGGCGAGCCAACCATCACCAGCCTGTACACAAATTGGTGAGTAATTGCATGAACACCCGTTACAAGGTTTTTATATTACTTTTATATAATGAAAAATCTGGAATTGGACATATGGAATTGTTTGAAATTTTTTGAAGTTTCTGACTTCACAAGTTTACTTTTCCCAAGACCTGGGAAAAGCACTTTAAAGTTTGCCTGTTGTGAAATTCTCTTTTTATGGGGGGAATGAAGAGTAAGATCTGTAGGCTCTGGAGCGAGTCCAGAGAAGAGCAACGAAGCTGGTGAAGGGGCTGGAGAACAGGTCTGATGAGGAACGGCTGAGAGAGCTGGGGGTGTTTAGCCTGGAGAAGAGGAGGCTGAGGGGAGACCTCATTGCTCTCT
>WAAB01018385.1:0-22126 GCA_013389865.1 Piaya cayana | reverse complement strand
AGTAGACAAGGTGCTGAGGGACATGGTTTAGTGTTTGATAGGAATGGTTGGACTCAGTGATCCGATGGGTCTCTTCCAACCTGGTGATTCTGTGATTCTAAGATACAGAACTCACTTGAACTATGGAAGACAAACACTGGTCTGGAGGCGTTGCTGTCCTGTGCCACACGAGTGTACTCAGTCCATGCAGAGAATCTGCAGCTTCCAGTACTGAAATGAGCTACAGGAAGGTGAGGGAGGGGCTTTTTAGCAAGGCCTGTTGTGACAGGACAAGGAAAAAATGGTTTTAAGCTAAAGGAGGATGAATTTAAATTGTATATAAAGAAGAATTTTTTTACAGCGAGGGTGGTGAGGCACTGGCCCAGGTTGCCCAGGGCGGTCATGCACGCCCCATCCCTTGGAAACTTTCAGGGTTTCAGGGATGGGGCTCTGGGTAACCTGACGTGGTTAAAGGTGTCCCTGCTCCTGCAGGAGCCTTGAACTGGATAAACTGGATAACCTGTAAAGGTCCCTTCCAACCCAGAGTATTCCATGACTGTATGAGCACCTCTTTCCTTCTGAAACTTGTTCCCTTTCTGGTCAGGTACTTGGAAACTTTGCTACGGCAAGTGAGCAACGGCCACATCGCCTATTTCCCAGCCATGAAGGCATTTGTGAATCTGCCTACGGAAAACGAGTTGACGTTTAATGCCGAGGAGTACTCGGACATATCAGGTAATCGTTGATGCTCCTCCTGGAGGTTTGTGAGGCATGGTTATTGTGTGCTTGACTAATTGAAACAGCAGCAGCTCTTATTATTGACAATGTTTGTTAGCCTTCAGTAGTATTCTAAATTATTTTTGTTCGTGCTACCTCTGCCTTGTGAGCCCTCGCTTTGCCTACTCGTGGCCAGAGTAGGGGTGTTGCATTCCAGCTACAGAGACACGAGGATGATGTGTTGGTGACTGCTGCTCCAGCTCTGTTAAAACACAAATTCTCCTGTCTGAAATTTAATTTTGTTTTCGTTCTCAGAAATGAGAGCCCTTTCCGAACTGCTGGGGCCTTACGGCATGAAGTTCCTCAGTGAGAGTCTGATGTGGCACATCTCTTCGCAGGTTGCTGAGCTGAAGGTAACCTTGGGAAACAAATGGGAGTTGTCTGTTTACGCTTCCCTTGGGTTATTTAATAGCTGCACTTCTGCCTGCCGTCTTCTTCAAGAGCCTGCACTGAACAGACTGACAAAGCTGTGGATTTTACTCTTATTTTGTAGTGTGTTTGAACATGTGGTGCATGCAGAATGGGCAGGGCTTTATGCAGGCTCTGATTTCCATATTTGATACTCTCCGTTAGATGGTGCAGAAGGAAAGTTTATCACCTCCGGTATTGAAGTCATGCCTTAAAGAGCATGAACTCCACCTCTGTCAGTTACATCCAGGGTGTTTTCTGAAGCACTTAAGTGAGCCAAAAAATTCTTCACAGAAAGGGTCATTGAGCACTGGCAGAGGCTGCCCAGGGAGGGGGTTGATTCACCTTCCCTGGAGGGGTTTAAGGTGCAGGTGGATGAGGTGCTGAGGGACGTGGCTTAGTGATTGATGCGAATGGCTGGACTCGATGATCCACTGGGTCTCTTCCAACCTGGTGATTCTATGATCAATGGGAGGAGAAATGTTTTCCAAGACTTCCAGGGGCTTGTGAAGCACTTACTGAAATCTGTGACTCTCAACACTTAGCAGGAAGATCTCGAGTGTATCTGAGTCATCCTTAAGGACTGATTTACCATGTGTTTTACTGCTTTAGTTTAGTTTACATGGATAGAAGACTTCAGCTCTCTTACCTTGGTTAGCTTTCCTCAGCTTCAGACCTTTCCCTCTGAACTGTATCCATGGATGAGACAGGTCTGTGTGCTGATAAATAAACCTGATGCTGGCAGCAACACAAATAAACAGTAAAATTGGTGCTGTGAGAACAAATTGGGATTACAGGCATGTCCAGGATGGCAGTTGTGCGTGTGTTCAAAACAACCAGAGGTGGCAGGAGAAGCTCTGGGTGCCTGATAATCAACTCATTCTGGGAAGGGGTTTTAATATATTTAATAACGTGTACTGCTCCCCCAGGATAGCCAGGCTATTAAAATGTTGCTAATTGACACACATTTACTTTTCATATGAGTTATTCTTTAAGCATCATTTCCAAATTGAATTGCAGGTTGTTATTCCATGTCATCATTTTCAGTTTATTTAACCTCTAATTACAGCAAGGAGGTTTTTCTAACTATTCACGCACGATGTTTTTTGAAACGCACATGAATACTTCAGAGACATAAGGAACTTCCATTTTTTTTCCTCAACAAGTTTTATTAGCACACCAAGTCTTTACAAGTGTGGGTTTGATGCCTTAAAAGATTTGAATCCTTTTATTCAATGTCACAACTTCAGGAGAGGGGCTGCTCCTTCCCAGCTGCCCCAAGAGCCTGCAGCCAGCAGGGTGGTTGATTCCTTACACCCACTCCACTTGTTGAGGTTTAGGATGAGGCTTTTTGGGTGAGAGCGCTGTGATTTTAAAGTTAAATTCTACAACTTCTGGCTCTGCACGAAGTGCCATCCATCAGGTTTCCAGTGAAACACAAAACCATCAGGCAGATGTTTGTTGGTCACTGCTTTGTCCCCTAACTGTGGAGCTCTAATTCCTCAAAATCAGCACGATTGGCGCTGTGGTTCCTTGTATTCTTTGAAAAAGCAGCTTGCAATTGTCTCTGACCTTTGTTATTTCCTGATTGTGCTAAGGATAAGCAGAACACAATGTCAGTCCGCATGCACATGTCCGCATATTTCGAGGGAAAAAGCAAAGTAATGAAGTGTTCATCTCTCTGGCTGAGATGCAGTTGGCTTAGCAAGGGATCGCTGAGAAACATCTGCGTTGTGGGCAGGAAACATGAGAGGGATGGAGTGGGGAATTTGGGGTAGGGTTCAAGATGTTTGCCTTGCTTCCTGCAGTGGGACCAGGTGCTGGGTTTATAGCTGAGGTTTGGAGCGAGAAGGGAACGTTTGCCTCTCTTAAGTAACGATTTGAGCTGTTTTCCAGGTTCCTTTCAGTTCTTAAACTCATATGCTGGTTATTTTTTGTAAAGATGAGAGCTTGACTCAGTAACAATGTGCGTGGGCTTTTGCCTTCAATCCTGCCTTCTGGAGAGCTTTGAGGGATTGGAATGGAGACGTCACACATCTGCCAAGTCCTGATACATCGGTTGGTTTGAAATTGCCCAGCTCAGTTCCAGGATTTGGCTTTCAGGACAGAAGCGCATCCCGTGTGTCTGTGCAGGCACGTGCACGTGTGTTCCCATAGCTTGTTTCATTCCTTGCTTCTTGAATTCTGTGTTCAGTTGTGGGCCCCTCAGCACAAGAAGGATATTGAGGCTCTGGAGCGAGTGCAGAGAAGAGCAATGAAGCTGGGGAAGGGGCTGGAGAACAGGCCTGATGAGGAATGGCTGAGAGAGCTGGGGGTGTTTATCCTGGAGAAGAGGAGGCTGAGGGGAGACCTCATTGCTCTCTGCAGCTCCCTGAGGAGGGAGCTGGGCTCTTCTCCGAAGTGACAGGGGACAGGATGAGAGGGAATGGCCTCAAACTCCACCAGGGGAGGTTCAGGCTCGACATAAGGAAAAAATTCTTCACTAGAAGAGTCTAAGCCCTTGGAAAAAAAACGCTCTTCACAGGCAGCTTGACTGGGAGGTGGGAGTACACTCAGACCAACCTTTATTTCATAGCCACGTTGTAGTTTAAGTTTTGTTGATTCTTTTTTCTTCTTCTTCTGTGGTCACAGGAATATTTACTCTGAGATCTAATTTCCCTGCTTGCCAGTTGCTGTGTTTTGCACTGGTTTCAGTGCAGGTCAAAGTAAAATAAAGCTATTAAAGTAGTTAGCAGAGGTCAGATGCTTTGGGATCCTTAGCAGTAGGTTCCTGCAGGTCTGTCTCTCCTTGGTTTTAATATTGTATATCAGAAATTACAGTCCAGGCTATAATGACCTGTGTGTTTGATGAACAGTTCTTCCTGCTCCATCCTCCTTGCTGGTTTTGTTTGTTCTGCCGAGTCATTAAGATGGGTTGGAATGCATCCAACTTGAGAAATAACTGTTCATAATCACTTTGGCTGGCACCTCCTGTCCAGACTATCTTACCTTCTTCCTCCATCCTTCACTTCTTCTCTGCCTTGGTATTGGTTAGTATCCATAACGCTAAATTAAATCTTTTAAAGCAGGGAAGCGCTTCCTTCACTCAGTGTTCAGAAGCACACAAGGTATCTAACTTTTCATAGCCGCTAGTTATTCTCTACCTAAAGAGAATGAATTGTCTTTACTGTTACTGAAATAGGATACTTTGCATTCAAACTGAAGAAGTATTTTTTTTCTCTGAGAATAAAGCATCTATTTCTTGCTGGAAGAATTTAAAAATACTCCTTGGCACAACCTGAGCTCCTCAGCTACAAACCCTTTTTGGATCTGACATTTTATAGATGCGATTATGCAACCTCTGTCATTTCCATTTCAATCTGCTGCAGACTTGGAGAGGGATCGCAGGGAAGTTCTTACATTTACCCTGGTGCTGCAAGTTGCCTGTGTGAGAGCTGCTACAAATCAGAAAGAGATACCCTTTGTCTCCTCTTTCGGTCAAACTGACATTAAAATTATTGCTCTGGAGTTTAACTGTTTCAGGCCAAGCTGCTGGGACCAGCGTGAATGGGTTTGGTTTGATTTTTATAAAGGAAGAAGATATCAAATAAGCTGCCCCAGGGTTTAGTGATCTAACTCTTATACTCTTAGTTCCCTTTTTCAGTTTTAACCAAGATTAGATGCCTAATCCTTACAGCGTAACCAGTGGAAGGAACAACCCAGAAGGGTGAATTGCTCTGGAACTGCGTTTTTATTGATAGATCTATGCTTTTGTTATAAAAAACTGGATTGTATAGGATAGAGCTGCTCTCTGCTTTCCTCCCTGTGTTTTAAGAAGTCGTATACTCTTCCGAATATAAAAATCACATTCCAGGGCGTATCTGACCCTCTTGGTTTTTGCTTTGGAGCTTGATTTTGTGTAGAGTAGTGCCTGATGATCACACCGATGTTGCAGTCCTGTTGAGAACATGGTGGGTCTGTCTGTATCCGTGAGTTTAGTTTCCCGTCTGCCCAGCTGTGATATCCAAACCCAAGCGTTTAACCTGTTAACCGCTGAAACCTATCGCTGACCTGAATCTCTGCTGCTTTCTAGAAACTTGTGGTAGAGAACGTTGAAGTTCTGACACAGATGAGGACCAGCTTCGACAAGCCAGACCAGATGGCAGCGCTCTTCAAAAGATTATCATGTGAGTAATTAGCATTAATAAAGGGAGAGAATTGGGTTTTTTACTCTTTTTCTTTGTAAATAAAACAAGAAAAATCAATTTATCTACGTGAAGCATCCGGCAGCAGCAAAAGGCATGTGAGTTTATATGAACTAGTGCAGCTTTTCAAGGTTTTCTAGTCTTCTCGTGTACAAAGTGAGATTTTCCGTGTTAATTACTGCACAGGCTGTCTAAGACTGATGAACTTGGAGCATCTGTTCAGGTCTGATAGCACAGAGCTGTAAGAGCAGTCACCTCCAGCCAGGTGCCTGGCTGAGCAGGACAGAACAAAGGCCTTTTTGATAGATGTTTCTGTTTGATTCGATTGATTGTAAATCATTGCATTGATTTTTACATGCAATTATTTTTAATGAAAAAAATATTATAATGAGACTTTTTTTGGCCTCAAGGAAGACGCAGAACTCGTGCTGCCAGTTGTGAGTAACGGTTCGTTCCATGAAGCAGTTAAGGATCCTCTTCTGCTGAAAACCCCATTGTCAGCTCAGCTATAAAAACCCTCTTAAGCAATGTTTATTTTGGCTCTTTTAAGGAATGCTGGTTTTCAGTGTTTTATTAAATGTTTTCCTTCTCTTTTTTTAAAGAATTGAGCTCTTGGGACGCCAACAGGTTCTTACTCACTGTTCTTCTTGTTTCTCTTCAGCCGTCGACAGCGTTTTGAAGAGGATGACGATCATCGGTGTCATCTTGTCTTTCCGGTCGTTGGCACAGGAAGCACTTAGAGATGTAAGAAATCACTGAACACGTTCTGAATCATTTTCATTGTGTTTGATTTCATGGAATGATAGGGTATTTTGAATCATAGAATCACCAGGTTGGAAGAGACCCAACAGATGCAGGTTGGGGGTGAGGGAATCTATTTTCGAGTGATGTTGTGAGAAATGTTGCATTAAAACATCCAGGTTTGAGCGTGCCTCTTTATTTTCTGTATTCAATACATTTTAAAAGCTTTCCTTTCACTTTTTCTGCAAACAGCTTCATTCTGTGTTTATTAGGCTTTAATAATCACTTAAATTTAGGAGCAAATAGGCAGATTTGGTGAGGCTCTGGCCCAGGTTGCTCAGGGAAGCTGCGGCTGCCCCGTCCCTGGAGGGGTTCAAGGCCAGGCTGGATGGGGCTTGGAGCCCCTGATCCAGTGGGAGGTGTCCCTGCTCTTCACAGGGGTGGGACTGGATGGGCTTTGGAGTCCCCTCCAAGTCAAAACCTTCTACGATTCCATGATTCTGTGAAATAAATATATAAATAAAAACTAATTTTAAAAAATTTAAGAAGTCCATTAAAACCATGATAGCATCTGGCTGATCATTAACATGGGAAGCATCTTTGCTCAAAATGGATGTGTTTGTCTCTTAGGTCTTATCGTACCACATTCCTTTCCTTGTGAGTTCCATCGAGGACTTCAAAGATCACATTCCAAGAGAGACTGACATGAAGGTAACGATGATGGAGTCATTTTTGCTGAAATTATATGCGGGGTGAGGCTTCCATGCTTCGTGGGAAAAGCCTAGAAACAAAGCACGTCCTTTTTTTCCAAAGAGCTGAGCATCTGCAGCCTCCTAATAAAGCTAAACACCACTGATGGGATCAGCACAAGCCTCTCTCTGCCAGGGATCACATTTGAGAGCTTTCATGGAAAGAATTAATCACAGCATTTATCAAGTGTTAAAACATGACTGAGCGATAATGGGAGAAGCTGAGTCTTCCCAGGACTCTGTCTACGTGGTGCGAGGTCTGTGCGTGTAAAAGCTATAAGTCTGGTTTGGGCCTTAAATTGAACATTGTTATGAATCTCCTGTTTGAAATACCTGGTAAAAGAGTTAGCAGCTTCAATGAGGTGCCTTGCTTCTGAGCAATAGAAGAATTTCCATGCAGAAACCGTTGTGGTCCATCACAGGGCTCTGGGTACACAAACACAGTCGCTGCAGCCTCAGGTTTTTAGTCTCTTTCTGCAGCTTGGAGCCTGTGAGGGTTTGCAAGCTTCTTCGTGGTATCGTGACAGTTTGATTTGCAGAATGTGTGCAGGGGGATGTGCGCTGCCCTGATTCACTAGGACAGGAACAGTTTGAAGGAGTGAGCAGAGTGGGTTGTGAGGGCTGGAATATGCTGTTATTGCTGAACTGGAAGTTTACATTTGCTGTCTGCTCTTGAAGAAAGAAACTTAATTTCTGTTGTGAATGAAGATTCACTAAATAAAAAAAACATCCTCCTCCTTTAAGTACAATACAAGAACAGCTCAGATCCCGTTGTGGTGGCATCGTGATAGCAGAAGGCAGTTCAGGACTCTGCCTGGAGATGAGTCGGAGCTTGCGTGAAGAGGATCGGTTACTGACATTTCACACGTTTGCTGTTTCACTAGGGAATAGAATCACACGCTCCTTGAAAAACTTGTGGTGTTGATAAGCCTGGCAGGATTGTTTGTCTGTGGCTTCAGATACCGTGTGTGGAATGTGAAATGGGGAGAGAGAGATCAACTGTGGTGGAAGTTTAAGGGCAATGAGAGATATAACCTGGGACAGGCTGGAAAACAAGATATGTTCCAGCTGCTCTTAGTTTCTCCAGGTGTCAGGGCCACTCACAGTCTGATTCTTGGCACTTGGAATCGGTGTCAGATTTGAACGTTGTCAGATTTCTGCCTCGCTCCAGTATTTCCCTACGTTGTAACTTTAGGCTTTTGTCTCAAGCTTCTCCCCTTGCAGCTGTTCGCTGAGGCTTTAGATCTGGCAGGGAGATCCTGTTGTTTCTTTTGAGCAGCAGAGCAAGATGTAGGAACAGCTAGTTGGGAGTGGGGATGTTTGCCTTGGAGGTGATGGAGAGAAGCCTACAGGCTCCGTTTGGCATAACAAAGAGAAACCATCGTCCAGCACACAAAGTTCTGCCCCAGCTGTTAGATCAAGGGTAGAAGTAAACAGAAATCTTGAGGCTTTTCATCTTGTTTTAGCCAAGTCTCTGCGATTCCTTAGCACCTCAAGCTCCAGTACGAATGATTTAAACACAACAGCAGAGCTGTGCTGGTTCACGTTGGCACAGAAAGCATTCAGTGTTGTTCTTGTGGCAATTACCTTTCTTCTGGTCCCCAGGTGGCAATGAATGTGTATGAACTGTCATCAGCTGCTGGGTTGCCTTGCGAGATCGATCCGGCCTTGGTCGTAGCACTGTCTTCCCAAAAATCAGGTGAGGAGTTACAGCTTAAAAGATACTAGTGCATTAGGGGGAAAAAAAACAGTAAAAACCTAAATACCCCCAGGCATGGAAGTGTGGAAAGTATTAAGAGGATGTTTTATATCCTAAATCTTTGTATCCTTCAATGAATGCCATAAATGGCATAGGAACATGAATTATTTGTGTCTGGTGCTTCCTGACGTGTTTGCTTGGGAATCTTGTCAACCCCAAATGAACCTGGTGATCTAGAAAAGAAAAATGAGTGGACAGTGAAGGATTTTTATAACGAATGGTGACACTGCTGCGGTGTGAGGGCCGTGTCCCTCTGGACTCAGCACTGGTGAGAATCCTGCGGTCAGTTCTGGGCCCCTCAGCACAAGAAGGATGTTGAGGCTCTGGAGCGAGTGCAGAGAAGAGCAACAAAGCTGGGGAAGGGGCTGGAGAACAAGAGAAGCAGCTGAGAGAGCTGGGGGTGTTTATCCTGGAGAAGAGGAGGCTGAGGGGAGACCTCATTGCTACTGTCCATAGCATTTTTCCCTGTTTGTAATGGATAGTTAATGTTGTAATCCAATGGTGGATATTTTAAATGCTACCCAAATCGTTTTTCCTTGCTTTACTAGTAGTTATTTGGGGAGGGGGAAACCCAGCTCATTCCAAGGAGTGTTTTTGTGTTCAAGCTTAAGCATTAAGCAAAATGTCTTTGTATACCTTAAAAAAAAATACATGTTTTCATGTGCATAATATACCTTGCTGTATCTTCGCAACACAGCCAGCGTCAGAGATGGCATTTTAGATGGATAATTTCATCAGAATGTAGCTGTGGAACGTTTAAGCTGGGTGAAGGTTGAAATTTCACTCTGGTCAAACGTTTTGTGTGCTGAACTACCTGCAGTTGACAGTAAATCCTTGCAAATTACTTCATGACTTAAAGAACTTTGGGTTTGTTTTTCAGAAAACATCAGTCCCGAGGAGGAATATAAAATCGCTTGTCTTCTCATGGTCTTCGTGGCAGTCTCCTTGCCCACTCTGGCGAGCAACGTGATGTCCCAGTACAGCCCAGCCATCGAAGGTAATGTCACATCAGCTCAAGCTTTGCTGTGAATGCTCCCTTGAGGATTTTCTTGAATGTTTTTACTTTAAATACTTACTGACATTTTGTAGTGAACAAAGTTTTGCAGTCAGTTAGTCCTAACCCAGTAAAGTTCTTTTGAAAGTTCCCTTAAAAAACATTTACTTAATTCTGTCTGAGATAACTTCACGCAGAAAATTTGAAAAATTAGTCATCTTGAGATTTAAGGAAGTTCATAGAATCATAGAATCACCAGGTTGGAAGAGACCTATCGGATCATTGAGTCCAACCATTCCTATCAAACACTAACCCATGTCCCCTCAGGACCTTGTCTACTCGCACCTTAAACACCTCCAGGGAAGGTGAATCAACCCCCTCCCTGGCCAGCCTGAATTCCAATAGCCTGAATTCCAATAGCCTGAATTCCAGTAGTACCTGAATAACCTATTCAGGTACTGTAGGGAGCAATCTCATCGTAATATGTGGAATTTCTGGAGCGAACATTCTACATTAATTACTGTGAGCCTGATTATGTCGTTGTATGGATGCTTTAGGAACCAGGACATTGGCTTTGGACCTCTCATGCAGTCTCTTTTCTATATTTGATGTGCTGTTAGTATTACTAAGCATAAAATCTCGCAAACCGGATCCTGAAGGCGTAAGTTGGGAGCGGGATTTACATCCTCTGCATCACTCCAAGCTTTTTATTAAAGAGAAAATCCCCGCCTCAAGGAAATTCTTTGCGTGTAATCCACACACAAGAGCTCGCTCTCAGACAAAATTAAATTGAGAAAATCCCAACGACACCGTTCCAACACATACAGAAGTCACTTTTCAGCCCTTCAAGCTGTTCCTTTGTGTTGTGTAGCGTGGTTCTGTTTGTGATGCGTCCCTTTACTGGCTACAGCATGTTGTTTCAGTTTTATTGTTTTTAAAGTCGCATTATTTATAATCCGGTCAAAATTTCACTCACAAAGAATGTCTGAACTCACTGCTGCGAACGCCAGGACGAGACGCAAAGTTCTGACAGCTCCCTGGATCATTTTGTCGTACACACATCCCATTTTTTTAGACCCAAGGTTGTTTTTGGTGATTTTAATTAAACATCATCTGCATTTTCAAGGGATCGGGGGGTTTTATGGTTCTAGTTTCATTTTAAACATAGTGCAGCCTTTGGCTAGTTGTGAGAAGGTTGGATAAAGCTCTCAATGGGTGGAACTTGGACTTTGGTTTGGAAAGGTGCAGATTTTAGTGATAACAGCTTATTGTGACGATACGGGACAATGGGGTTGACCCTCCTCTGGCACAACCTGAGGCCCTTTCCTCCAGGGCCGCAGCGCTACAAGCTTTTAACTCTGATTTTATTTTCACATTCACCCCTCTGCGAATTTATTTCCAAGAATGTGAGTCCGTTCTGGCTAGAGGTTCTCCAGTAGATCAGGGCTGATGCAGATGGGACTTGTTCAAATGCCCCTCTGCTCAGGGACCCGCTTAGCCTTCAGGTTCTTGGCAGGCTGTAACAACAGATCATTTTTATCTTCCGCCTGGTTTGCATCATGTAGCTTAATTATTCCTGTTCCTGGGACTTCATTTACATCCAATTACTGTTCCCGTGAGGTCAGGCAAAGCCTGTTTCAAAGTGGGCCCTTCAAGTAAGTGCAGTTCTCATAAGAACTGTGACTGGAGAGCAGTCACATCTAGAGCTGGAATAAACCCCTGTTAGTGGCTGCTGATTTTATGACGTGCAGGCTCTGTATTTTGGTAATTCTTTACCGAGTGGGCTCTGTTTATTGAAAGGAAGAGAGTCTAGCAAGAAGAATACATAAAATGTGTTCCTTCCACAAAAATAACTGAACAAACAGAATAGACCTCGTCAGTCCTGCCTTTCTTGCAGAATATTCCTGCCCTTCTTGTAAAAGGGCTGGCTCTAGACACTTAATACAGATGTTATTTCTAGAACAGGAATTTAATAAGTGCTGCTTTTTGTGAAGTCAGCTCTCTGGACAAATCCTGAATTTACCCATGAAGATTTGAAGGAGTTTGAGCTTTCTGATCTGGCAGGACGTGCCTCACAAATACCAACAGTCTTGGGGCAGCTCTAGCAGCATCTGTGTTCTCTCTTTTTCAAGATCAAGCCTGTTTGTCCCACTGGCTCCAGATAAAAGTACAGGCTCTAACAGACCTTCTGTTCCCAGTGAGAAATGGGAATTGCCAGTCAAATCCCAGGCTGGAGTTCTAATCTATCCTCGAGAACAGAACACGGGTCTGCGAGGGACACAGCCTGCTCTAAATGCTTGAAACCTGTCGTAGACTGGAAGATAACAATTCCTGAATTCCACTGAATTCCCTTGCTGCTGCTCTTCCCGCAGTCTCAGACAGAAAAATGAAGTCACTGCAAAAAATCAAACTGCTTCAAAAACAAATACAAGTTTAAATCAGCAAAATTGAGCAGGTTGCTCTGTAATGACGTTCAGGGGGAGGGTTGATCTGTTCCTTTCTTGGGCTGGCGTATTCGTGGAGTAATATTGAATTGAAAAAATAGGAGTAGGAGCACCGGGGGGGCCTGCTGGTGCAGATCCACTGGGATCTNTGACTGGATGAAAACATGAGCTCACTGCTCGGCCCTGGCCAAAATGAATTGGTAATAACCAGCAGTGTTTGCACGCTCGAAAGCTTTCAAAGTCCTTCAAACGCCACCTCCTCTTTGTATTTCCTGAGGTATCTGCCCAGCTGTCTGTTAATGCTCTTTTGAGGCAGTGGATTTGACTTGGCTTGCCTGGAGGCGATACCAGGCTTAGAGGAGCGGTTCTGCTGCTCTCTCCAAAAACCGGGGTCATTTAATCATTTTTCCAGCCTCTGCAGCCTGCTTGAATTTTAAGCAAGGTGTCATACAACAATCAACAGTGTGACAGTTTTGTTTGTAGAATCAGAGAATGGTTTGGGTTGGAAGGGACCCTAGAGATAATCCAGTCCCACCCCTGCCACGGGCAGGGACACCTCCCACTGGATCAGGGGCTCCAAGCCCCATCCAGCCTGGCCTGGAACCCCTCCAGGGATGGGGCAGCCACCACTAGTAAGATGCTAAAAGTCAGTCTCTTACTGTGACAAATCTTTTTGCTCTTTGGGGGTATTCAGACACGATGTGAGGTAACTTGTGTTTGTTTTTCTTCAGGGCATTGCAACAACATCCATTGCCTGGCCAAAGCCATCAACCAGATCGCCGCGGCTTTATTCACCATCCACAAGGGAAGCATCGAAGACCGTCTGAAGGAGTTTTTGGCCGTATGTACAACTTCTTTTGTAGAGCTCTTGCTCTGAGAAGAGGGGAACTCTCACCCTTAGTGCCCCTCGCTCCAAATCACCCATAGCCCAGCTTGTGCAGCACTGTTATTAATTAACGGTGTGTTTGTTATTGCGAGTGTTGCCTTCACAGTCGCAATCAGCCACGAATTATCTTTGTCACAAGGTGTATCATAACCATTTAGATTAATATGGATGAGTATTGATCAACAAGCACTTATTGCATTTAAAATATTGCTTCGTTATTCTCCCGACATACTTATTTTCCCGTAGCTGTAGATGGCAGAGAAGCTGAAGTTATCGTATAATACAGGGTTGATTGTGATTAGGAGAAAATTAGCTGTGGGTAAGGTTTTGAAGTCCAGCAATACGTTAAAATTTATATCTTAACAAGAAAAACATCTTTTGGCTTCAGGAAGCATTCAGGCAGAAAATGTAATATTTGGGGTGTGATTGATTCCATATAAACCTTGTGCTCCAAGTTAAAAGCATCTTGTTAGCCCAGATCTATGCACAGATTAAAATCAGTCGCAGTCATTCAGCAGCATCAGCTCTGTGGGATTTTGGGAAGTAACAGTAACAAATCAGTGCAAGTGCTATCATTTTTNAGAAAATGTAATATTTGGGGTGTGATTGATTCCATATAAACCTTGTGCTCCAAGAGAAAAGCATCTTGTTAGCCCAGATCTATGCACAGATTAAAATCAGTCGCAGTCATTCAGCAGCATCAGCTCTGTGGGATTTTGGGAAGCAACGGTAACAAATCAGTGCAAGTGCCATAATTATTTTTGTTTTCAGTGTAATCTTTAGTATTTTGGCACATGCTATCGCTCACCTCGCGTGGCCGTGGCTGGGAAAAGGCAAGCGCCGTGCTTAGAGAGTCAAGATTCTGTCTGGCAGGCTTTTATCCCATGATGCCTTTGAATATTTAGTTTATTTGACTCTTCCAGAGACTCCACAGCAGCTTTTGAGTTGCACCTTTTGAACTGCCTGTCCCTGAGCACGGAGCTGTCTGGTCTTGGTGGGCTGCAGGGGTGTTTGGGGAGAGGGGGTTTTATGCTTCGGGGTGGGTTGAAGATCAAAGCTTCTGAAATCCGTAGCGATGCTTAGAAAAAGAGCAGAAGCCCTTAGGTGGTGGCGACGACACGTTTTAAATACGCCTCAGTGTGTCGCTCAAGTAGAAATAGAATATTTAAAGCAGCTCTTAATTAGCTAATACTCGAAGGGAAACCAGAGGCTAAACCAGCAGCTTCACTTTAATTTGTACAAATTGCTACCAGTTTTGAGTGATTCTTGCTTTTTGCCTGGTTTTGGCCTTGAAATGTGAAAAAATATCCCCTCCCCTCTTTATTTTAGGTGCCGTGGGCACTGATGGGGTGGGGTGGTGGTGGCTTTCTATACCAGGAGGTCTACAGAACCACTTTTTCTTTTTCCTTAAAGGGGTCTTTCCCTTCTGGAAATTCACTGCGTTTTATAAAACCAAAAACCTTCAGCCATTAACTTTCTCCTGCAGCTGCTGCTGTAAAAGTTGATAAAGAAATGGCTGCGTAGAGTCGTGCACGTATGACAAGTGAGGGAAAGCAGTGGAGTTTTGTGTGATAAAACCCAGCAGCATGTGAGGTTTGCATTCTTGCAGTGGTTACACACTGGTTTTCGCAGCTCTTACTGTGCAGACCGTGACGTGAGGGTTCAGCTGGGCTGTTCATCTTTCTCTCCTAACACCTTTCACGTGTCTGAAAGAGAAACACTCCTCAAGGAGAAAATGTCCAGCTGGGGATGAACTGCTGTCTTGTCCACGTGGAAACAACCTGCTAGGTTATTTCATACCAGTTTTCTCTAGTACTTAATAATCAGGTTGTTCTTGCGAACTCTGCGTGTTCGCTTTATATTACAGATTGATTCACGACAGCATGTGCGCATGAGGAATATCGATTTAGATTGGTAAAGTCAGTATTTTAAGTTAAAATCCTTTTCTGGTTATCACGGTTTGAGCTCGTTTGTCATGGCTTGGTGTGAGGGCAAAAATTATCAGTGTAAAAAAAAAAAATTATCACTGAAAGGAGGTTGTTTCAATTTTCTGTAACAGGGATGCTAAGTGCATCTGCACATCAAGTATTTTTTGTGTATTCTGCCATGCTGAGCTCATAAATACCTGAGTACATGCTAGAAGTTTCTAGGGTATCTTCTAAAACCAATATGTAAGGTGGTCTGATAAAACTTTACTCGTTTACATGTAGGATGACGTTTCTTCAATTAAAAATATAGCTTAGGAGGTAAAACTTGCCCATTTTGGAACAGAAGGAGAAGTTATAACTTCAATAAATTGCTTTAAATTGTACAAAAATGCAATAAATTTATATACATATTGGGCAGGACGGAGGAAGGGAGGTCCTGATCCCAGGAGGGTTCTGTCACCAGTCCCAGACTTTATAGTGAACCAGCAAAAGGTTCTTTGAAGTAAATTAATTCACTTTTTGTATTAAAAGAGCAGGTATCGCTTATTAAATACTACTGGAAATGAACAAAACTGTCCCACGGAGGCTAAAGCCCCACGGATGGTTCGTGTGCTCAGGATTGCTTGTTTTCCTTTCCTGGTACAAGGCAGTGTCCCCCGGTGAGGACGGAGATTCCCTTCGAGAGGGTTTGTGTCGGTGTAAGGAAATAGGAGCTGAACGGTGCTTTGTTTTATTTATTGCTTGGAAATGCTTGTCCCCTGTAGCTCGCGTCGTCCAGTCTGCTGAAGATCGGCCAGGAGACAGACAAAACCACCACGAGGAACAGGGAATCCGTTTACCTCCTACTAGACATGGTGAGTGTTTGTGTCACTGACTTACGGAATCGGCTGCAAGTTGCTTCCTTCAGCGAGGGAGTCTGGGTGTCCCCTTGGGTCGCGCGTTTCATGAACCAGCAGAAATCATGGTTTATGTCATTCTCCTTCGCATCTGAGTGTCAGCAATGAGGTTTTTTAGTATCATAGAATCAGGGAATGGTTTGGGTTGGAGGGGACTTCAAAGCCCATCCAGTCCCACTCCCCTGCCCTGGGCAGGGACACCTCCCGCTGGATCAGGGGCTCCAAGCCCCATCCAGCCTGGCCTTGAACCCCTCCAGGGATGGGGCAGCATCTTCCCCCAGCACACAAACAGCAGTTTTTGCCATCCCCCTTTGTCACCTAGAACGTTGCATCTCATTGTTGAGGTCATTGCATTGTCCACTTAGAGCACACAGCATTGAAACGCAATTTGAATTTAAGGGAGCATTGTCCAGAGCTCATGGGAGAAAATCTCTCTGCTCAGAGGCTTTCCTTTCGGATTCCCTCTTATGGAAATGGCAGGAGTGCTCTGGGGCTGTAGATACAGGAGAGCTAAATGATGAGCTTTGAGAAACAGTGAGTTTCATAGAATCCCTTAGTTGGAGAAGACCTCTGAGATCAAGTCCCGCCGCACCTGTCCACTGCTAAACCAGCTCCCCGAGCACCTCATCTACCTGTCTTAAACCCTCCAAAGGTGGGGACTCCACCACCTCCCTGCGCAGCCTCAGCCAGGGCCACGTGATTCTCCCCAGCATTTAAACTCTGCATCATTTCTGTGATTTCAAGTCTGCGGGTGTTGTGGCGCAGACCAGAGGCATCTGTGTGAACCGGACAATGAGGAGAAGGTGTTGTGCGAAATGCAGTGTTTCTGCTTTCTTCCAGATTGTGCAAGAGTCTCCGTTCCTGACGATGGATCTCTTGGAGTCCTGTTTCCCGTACGTCCTGCTGCGGAACGCTTACCACGCCGTCTACAAACAAAGCGTCACCTGCTCTGCCTGAGCATCCGCTCCCTGGAGATAAGACCTAGCGCGCGTCCGTGTGGCCTCAGTTCTCGCTGTAAACCGTGGAGCTCTTTTACTTTATGGCCTGATGAACAGTTTTTGTGGGTTATAAACCTTTTCCATGAAGTTGTATTTCCGATCGGTGGTTTCTCAATATGGTTGTACTACAATATCAGCTTGGTTTGTTTTAGGTTGCACATTCCTGGAAAAATCTTCTCTCATTTCTTCCTTTTTCTTTTCTTTTTTAATTTAGAGCATCACTTCCGTTTAAAGAAATATTACTTCCGCTCTATGTTTTTGATATGGATCATGCAAAACAAACAAAAAAAAATTGCTTATTTCCCAGAAGACAAATGTATTTAGTGATTATTTTAGATAGCGTAGCTTCCATCTGTGTGTAAATTATTTCATATAGGGAGAGTTATAATCTTGTACCTATTGTTCTTATTGCAAACAAAATATTGGATGTGCATTTCTGTGAAGTAACTTACAGCACCTCTAGGTTTATTTGGAAACGCTCACCGACTCCGTACTCCGCCACTAACATTCCCGATGTCCTAGGACTGCTCACCCCTCGGGCAGCGACCCTCTCCCGACACTGGGAAACAGCCGCGAGTGGTGTTGTTTGTATAAAGCGTAGTGGACATTTTTATTAAACTAACCTCATCGGTGCCTGTCGGCATTAACACCACCAGTGTCCCCTGCTGTATAATAAAACATTCTTACCCGCGTACCCCATGTTGATAAAGCGTTCGCCCTTAACAACCACTTTTTATATGTTTTAAACTTTGGAAATTCAAGTGTACCTCCCATAACATACAATAAACACTAGACTGTACTATCTGTAGGTGAATTATTTTTAATATAAATGTTATCCTAGTATTTTAAGCTGAAACTGTGCTGTTGTGCATCGATTTACATCTCACAGTTCATTAAGTATCAATCCTTAGAGCTTTTATGTGAAGACTTCTTTTAATCCTTCGCCTTTTGGCTTCTGCAATAGTGAATCATGTAAAAAGCTGGAAGAAGGAATTAAAAACAATGTAAAAAGTGTCAGTGTAGTCCATCATCCTTTAAACTTTATTTTTACTTAATAAAGCGAGAAGAGCGGTTATGTGGAATCGTGGAATGGTTTGGGTGGGAAGGGACCTCAAATCCCATCCAGTCCCACCCACCTCCCACTGGATCAGGGGCTCCAAGCCCCATCCAACCTGGCCTTGAACCCCTCCAGGGATGGGGCAGCCACCCTGCTCTGAGCAACATGTTCCAGGGCCTCCCCACCCTCAGAGTGAAGAATTTATTCCTAATGTCCCATCTAAATCTTTCCCTTTCCCATTTAAAGCCATTCCCCCTTGTCCTATCACTCCAGGCCCTTGGAAAAAGCCCTTCCCCAGCTTCCCTGGAGCCCCTTTTAGTGCTGGGAGGCTGGTTGGTTGTTCTCTATAATCCACAGCTCTGTGTTTCTCCCCAGGCTCTGGATGTTGTATCGAGGCCCCATTCCTGACGCAGCTTCTGTGCACACCAGTGACTTTGGCTATTCAGAAAGGCCTGTCGTGAGGTCCGTTTCAGCAGCTACCTCTGTCCGGAGGGAAGAAGCACTGGATTATAAATATCCTGAGGACGTAAGACAGTACTTATCTCTTTTTCCTAATTATACATTTCATGTTATAATTGTGGAGCTGGTTTGAAATTGATAATTTAGTGCCATCACAAATAAGTTTGATCTTAAAGTGGTTGGGTTAAATACAAGACTCCAGTAAGATTTAAACTGAACACGTTCAAATCTCCTGATTTTCATTAAGATTTCGGTTGTAACGTAGCTTTTGTGGAACTGGCCATTCCTTGTATGCTTTTGCTGTTTGTCCTGTTGTAAAAGTCTCTAAATATTTCTCCTAGTAACCAAACCACCCCCCTGAGCTGTATCCAGACCCATCTCTCATTTGCTCTCAGTCACGCTGTCTCTCGTTCCGCTGGGTCAGACCGACCTGGCTGTGGTGTCAGCGTGTCTTAACACAAGTCAGGAACTGAAAATGTTTGTGTTCAAATAAAAATCAAAAGCTTGTGTTGAGCTGCATGTAAAGCCAGGGGACTGGAGTAGTTCCTTGTGTAGATGTAGGGGCTGTGGCCTTGGTGTGGGTCATCGTGATCTAATGTTTTTCTCACAAACAGTAAAAGCAATGGTGACAAAACTGAACACGTTCCTCATGCAGGGACACAAGCAAGGGAGGAATCAAGCTGAGGCTGCTCTGTGAGCGTCTGTGGTGGTGATTATGGGGTGGTGTGAGCAAGGAGCGAGGGAGAGGGGAGTGAAAGGCCTCGCGCACTGACTCTCAGTCCATGCTGTGACTCTTAAGGCTTGTTTGCGCTTTAAATTCGGCTTCTATTTCACAGAGCTCAGAATTGCATTTAAAATGCTGGCTGAGGTGTCAGCTGCTTCCCACGCTGCACCTGAAGCAGATCGTCCAGCTCTAAGATCGGCTGGAAGCAAAGGATGCTTGGAAATACACAAGTTGGAGGTTTCTCAGTGTGAGCGTGTTCGTGGAGCCCGACCTGGACAGGAGCATCTCTCCGGTGTCTGTTCCAGGGAAGCAGGGGAGCCAATCTGTGCCCTTTGGATTTAGTTCCGTTGATGTCTTTAAAGTGGAGGATGTCAGGAGGGATGTTTTGTGTTATAAAGAGGTCAGGTACTTGTTCCAAGTCATCTCTGTGGGTCATTAAAGGACTGAAAACCAGCTGAGAAAATGGGCTGGCGCTTACTTTAGAGATAGCTTTATCAGGGAAATAATCACACCGCTGTGTTCATAATGATTTTTGTTTGAATGCTAAGAAAATACCTGGGCTTCTGTCTAGTAGGAGCTCAGGGAAAACCATAGTGACAACACAGCAATGTGCGTTTGAATTTTAATTCAAGATGACACTTGGCAGAGGAATCAAAGGCCTTTGGAGAAGGATTCTGGAGCGTTTCAAACCACCATCGCCTTGGAGCTTCTCAGAATCCCTGGTACTGGCAGAAAGTCCCAGCAGAATAAAGAAAAAGAGAGGTGGGTGTCACCATTGTAATTGTGAGAGTAGGTGCTGGGGACAGGGAGCAGCGGGATCTTTCTCTAAGCTCATATCCCAATTCCAGCGAACAGAGCGGGCTCATAGGGTGATTAATTGGTCCTTAGCGAGCAGGTAGCACGCACGAGCTTTTCTAAGTAGCAAAACCTCAGTGGAGCTTATTCCTGTCCAGATAAAGTGGTGAATATTCATGTGTGTCCTTGTGAGCGATGCTGCTAAGAAGGGATTCGTGTTTCCAGTTTTAGTAAGTGAGCCTGTGGCTTCGGGGAGAGGCAAAAAGCAGCATTGTTGTACGAGAGGGCTATAAACACGGGGGGAAAAACCACCCCGAGCATGAGAAAAGCTTGTGGGGAGGTTGGGTTTACGGCTGTTGTGAAAGGTGCCCTGGGGGAGAGCAGCAACGTTGCTTTCTGGAAGCCTGGAGATGTTTCCTGGATAAATGCCACCAGCTTCTTGCCTCTGCGCTAGCTGAGCTGTGGAAGTCTGAGCAGAGGAGGAAAGCAGCTTCAAAACATTCTGTTCCCAACACTCAAGCCCGTTATTGAACTTGTTGGGTTTGGTTTTTAGTTAAAGAAACGTTCCTGATACCATCGAGGAGCTGGAGGAGGATAAACACAGCGATAACTTCCTGGGCATGATTCGTACTCGGCCACTATCAAAGCACGTGGGGGGTAAGAACTGTGATCCCAAAGTCCCAGAGTTCCCAAACATCCCTTCTTGTTGGGGGGTGAAGAGCCTCAGAAGGGCCCGGTGCCTGCTCTGAGGTGGCTGCAGATCCCAGGACAGGGGGAACAGTGTGGGGCACCACAAAGGGCTCCCAGATCTGCTGAGCACGGGCAGGGAGCTGCAGGAAAATTAGGTTTTTCCGAGAGGGGGCACCTATCGAGGCTGTGGTTATGTTCTTGTGAAATTACTTTATCCTTAAAGAGCACTGTGGTGTGTCTGCTTGCAGACCCCCAGCTCTCCCTTCATGAGAGATCCACCCCTAGGGTTTCTACCCCTATTTTCTACCTTCCTTGCTGTCTCCTGCAAAAGTGAAAACTGAATGGTTGGACCTGATGAGCCGGTGGGTCTCTTCCAACCTGTTCATTCGATGATTTTATGTTTCTATGATTCTATGAATGGCAAATGGAGAACACGCTTGCAAAGTCTCAGCGGCGGCTGCAGCCTCGGCAGCTCTGCCTGATTATGCAGTTTTTAGCAAACTGAAAATGGGACAAGAAACAGTTTTGTTGTTAAAAAGCAACATCAAGGAGTTGCTGGGCGGGAAAGCTCGTTCAGCCGGGTTTGCTTCGCAGCACTGGGGTCTGATGGAGCAGGGCCACGACCAGGCGTGTGCGGAAGGCAGCTGGGACTCGGAAAAGGGAAGAGTTACAGACTTTGGTGTGTGAGACTGGAGTTGTTTTCACAGGGTTCGCTTTGGTAGCGTTCAGTTTTCTGGAGCACCTGCAGTTTGGGTGGCTCACAGGTGTGTGTGGAAGCTCTCCAGGAGGCAATGGTTCTGTTCCTAACCTCGCTGAGGCTCCCGAACGGAGCCCTTTGCGATCCCACCACGAGTAAAATCACATCAAACCCAACCTACTCCCACTGGCACCGGCGAGGGGTCAAAACCCAGCTGGGTTCCCAGGGTTTGGTTTTAGGCCTGAGCGTGAGTTGGTGCTTGAAACTAGTAAATCTGGGTGAGCGGGAGTAGAGGCAGGTTGGAGCCGTGCAACCGGAAAGGCTGTGAATCGAGAACAGTGCATTTAGGGTTGAACAAAATGAAACTCAGAGCGGTGATGGCCTTTAAACCGGGCATCTCAAATTCTTCCTGCAGGGCCGGACCAGAAATGCTACGTAATGGATACGGGGCTGTAGAGCCGCACGGGTTTTTGCCTGCAATGCTCCATCTGGAGGCGATTACAGCTCGGAAAGGGCTCTGTGGTCTTGTTGTGTCTCCAATATGGCCTGTGGTGGGGGTGAAGGGTGTATTTTTCATTATCTGTGCAGTCATCATACTAGCAAGAAGCAATTAGAATCATGAACCCAGTGTGTGCAGGTATTAAGGTGCCCACGTACACCTTGAGGCACTCGCGAGTCTGTTATCTAACGAGGGACGTGTATGGGACCAGGGAAGAAGCTTCTGTTCTCAGCACCTCTGCCAATCAGGCTCTTCTCACACCTCCTAGTTTTTAGTTCCCGTTGGATGCTTTTCCTTTATTTTCCTATAGTTTCGGGGATAAACTCATATGGCTGTGAAAGCATCCAGGTATCTTCATCTGACTTATGGAGTGGAAGCAGGGTGCTCCCAGTTCAATGATGTTAGGGAATCCTGCTGCTTTCCTGTGTCTTGGAACACATGGTTTAAGGGACAGGTGGACGA
>WAAB01018384.1:135884-265086 GCA_013389865.1 Piaya cayana | reverse complement strand
TATTGATCTAAAACCAGCACACTTTACTGGCTGAAACATTACCTGCACCAGCATAGTAAAATAAAAAAGGTGTCATTTCTTCCATAGACATCAGCCTGAGTAACTGCGTAGTTGCCAGAGAATTTGGACCATATTGTGCCACAGTTTTCTGCAAATCTTGAATCACTTTCCATGAGTATGGTATGTGCTCATCCATTGCCCCCTTCCCTGGATCCCCCCTCACAACGGGAAATGCCAGTACCGCAGAAGGATCAGCAGCAGGCTCTACTAATGGGTTATCTATCATCTGAGACAGCTTCCAATCCCCTTCTCATAAAGCCTGTGCTTTTAACTTCTGCCAAAAAGATAGACAATTGTATGCACGGATAGTAGCACGTGTGGGAGGCAAATTCCCTAATTGAGATGTTCCTCTGCAAGAGGGACCCCCCAGAGGTTTTTCCGCCTGCTGTTCTACTCTGTGTCTTTGCTTGTTCTCTTTCTCCCCACCCCCAAACATCTCATCGTCCCATTCATCAGGCCTTTCTTCTGGGAGTGGGGGGTACCACGACAAATTTATGCAGTGCTGATGTCCTCCTTCGTCTAACAGAGAAACTGGTGGGGCTGATGGCTCTAACAGAACTATACTATTGGTATCAGATGGCAACGACCCCGGATTGTCTGGCAGCTCTACAGGTATTCTAATAGTTTTACTGCCAGCTGTGAAAGGGTGTCTTGTGCACATCCCATTGTCAGAATCATTCCAAAGCTTCCCTCTCCTCCGTGCATCATGAATTCTAGGGCAGTGCTGTGGAATCTAGCCTATATCCTGGAATCAGTTCCTCTGCAAGGAGCAACACAGGAGGCGCAAAATGCTGTACGGTATCAGGAGCAGGAGTGATGCCCTCCACCTGGTCCTGCTACAGCTTAAAATCATTCAGGGTCTCATAAAGAAGATGCCATGTTGGTAAAAGTGCTGCTGCATCTTTATCCCCCAGCATAGCAGAGTCAACCAGTTTATCACCCACCTCCTTCCAGATAGTAAGATTAAAGGAAGTTACAGTAGTTGCTTCATATCCCTGTTTTTAACTCCATAGGAGCATTTTTCACAAGTCTGACTCTTCTAACTTAATTCCATGTTTTTGCAGGATCGTTTTCCACATGGAAATGATCGTTGTCTCCTCCTTACTTAAGGAAGTACCCATATTTCCCAGCAGCTCACCACAATCCATGTGCTTTCTTCTGTGAACAGCTCTGGGGACTCTCCCACACTGGGCAGCTGGCAGTGTTAGAAACTTTCTTCCTTCGCTGCTCAGCTTACAGCTCCTGAGCCCCACTCCTCTACCACTCAGCTTCTCTGGGTACTCATGACTCTGCAGATCCGTTGTCCAAGTCCTCACAGGTCTCTGGTCCACCGTCTATGGTCTAAGTGCTGTGATCAGGTCGAGGGTCACCAGATGTCGTGGTCAGGGCAATCCATGACATGTAGAAGTTGTGGGCCAAAAGGCCATCTTTATTGATTTTACAAGACTTTTTATACCTCTTCCTGAGCTGTGTGTCCATGTATGATTGGTTTAGCTAAAGACCAACAGTTCATCATCGGACAACTCCTTCTCAGTTGTAACTTCATAATTGGATGAATCCACCTGGGTCCTGGCAGCTTCCTAATCTTGTTTACTCGGCTCTTCTTGGCACCTTCTAGCTTCTCGGGATACACTGGCATCTCTTCAAGGCCAATGTTTAAGTTCACACATTTTAACTCCTTGGACCAGCCGAGGTTTCCCACAGTCCCTCACTTCCACTGTACTCCTTACAGTGCTTGTAAACTTTAGAACAGCCTTTGATATTTCAGTTTGATTTCCACAGTGAATTAGTATCATTCCAGTTTACTGACTTGATAGAGGCTTGAACCAGAAAAAACTTCAGTGTCAACAGTTCTTGGAGTTATAATTTAAGTATTTGTAGTTACGATGCATTGTTAACAAGGAATGTGAAAGTACACAATGGAAAACTGGATTGCCTCTGTTTTGGAGAGGTGTTTCTTCCTACAGGTTCAGAGTAAGGATGGCATTGGAAATGCCATGGAAGTATTGAAACAATAGCAAAGCATCAGTGTACTGCTGCTATAGTATCATCAGTATTACAGTGTATGTAGTATATAGTGTATATATAGTGTATGTATACTATACAGTATAGTAGTATAGCGTAGTATTTTACTACTATAGTACAGCATTATGATGTAGTATTTCTGTGCTACTGACATGCAGATTTCTTCCAAAACCATCTATCAGGTACATTGCTAAATTTCATAGCTTTAGTTCTATTCACCTACAACAATTGAGATAAATCTGGATAGGGAAAATAACTGCTGAGGGAACAGGATGCTGCAAAATCTAGGACTTCTCTGTAGAGCAGCAGCAGGTCTGAGGGAAATGGTGGTCAATTGCTCTGTGAAGAAGGGCAGGTCTGAGAACAGATACAGAGTTGTTTGGACAGGGTATTTATTGCTTATTGTCATCTAGAAAGGACGTGTGTTGTAGTTCCACCCTGAGCTGGCAGCTAAGCAGTACGTAGCCACTCTTTCACTACTCTCCACCCTGTGAGATGGGGAGGAGACTTGGAAAAAGAAAAGGAAGATTCATGGGCTGAGGTAAATACAGTTTTAATAGAATAATAATAACAATATGTATAAAAGAATATATTAAAATACAACTACGCACCACTTGATGCTTAGCCCACCTTGATCAGTAATTTCAGTGAACACAGCAACAAGCAGAACAGAGAATGTGGAATCTGGATCATATATCTACCCCCTAGCTAAATTCCCATTTTTATACTAGGCATGATGATACAGTATGGAATATTCAATTGGCAAATTTGTGTCAACTGTCCAAGCTCTGCACCTGTAAACTAGCAAAATATGGGTAAGTGAATATCCTTGATTTTGTAGCAACAACTAAAACTATTAACGCATTATCAGCATTCTTCTCATACTGAATCTAAAACCAGCAGCTGCTGAGAAGAAAATTCACTTTATCCCAGCTGAGTATAGACATTATCTGGAAAAAACTAAAAAAAATCTGGAAGGAAACAAACAGTGATAATTTTGGGGAGCCCAGAGAGTTTAGAGAAGCATGTAATTCAGTTTTGTGGATGAGAAAAATTGAGTGGAGTGGAGCACATGTGTTTCATCTGGCCAACATCCAGGTGTTGTTTGGATCAAAAATCAGTAAAGCTCCTCCCTACTTCCAGTAAACAGAGCACTGAAAATTAAGTTGGAAAAATGAACTTCTGAGACTGTTAAATGAGGACAGAAGAAAGGCAGAAATTCGAGAGGGGAAGAGGGCACCTCAGATACTGCATAGAGAAACTGAAGAGATTGACAAAGAGATTGACAAGGAGAGTGAGTGTAGAAGTGAAAAAGTACAAGAAAATGAGAAAGGAGGTGAGAAGGAGACAAGCTATATAAACAGAGAATGTTTGGCAAGGTTTTTGGACTTATAAATAGAGCTTTTACATGTCTTGTGTCCTCAGCCTGCTGACATAGATAAAATTTTATGAGCAGAGTTTATTTGACAGTCAACAGAGAGAAAATATGATAAAATCTCAATAAATAAGAAAGACTTTAATAGCTGAGAGATCTATAGGTTTGAGTGTTTTTATGATTCAGACTGCAGTATTTGAGGAGATCTCAAAGAGATAGTTCAATACATATTATGGTTTTGTTCATTATTTAGGTAATTATGTCAAAATTTCATGACCTTTCATTCAAACTAGTTTTTAATTTTCTTTTGATTATGGTTTAGGTGATGGCAATGCTGTTGAACCTCTCTATAAGCATAGTACTAAGTGAAATTAGATCTAAGTAATATCATCTTATGATAACAAGAAAGGTATGGAAGGAACATTTAGTGACAGTTTCTAGGGAATATACTAGGGAGTGTTAGGCTCGATATCCATGCATGTTGCAACTTAACAGAGAAAACTGCAGTAACAGCTCCTCTTGTATGTTGAAAACATTCCTCTGATAAGCTTTCTTAAGAATCTAGATATGTGGAGTTCCGTATGCATCCATCCACTGATGATATTATAAATATTGTATTTCTGACCTTCAGATTTTCCCTCTTGATCTCTGGTTAAGTGATATATTTGCCAGTCTGACACTGCTGACATTCTGTCAGCCTGGTCTAACTTTATAATATCATGTTTCCTTGTGGTCCCATTGGCATGGGAATGATATATCTCAAAGGATGAACATACTTTGAAGAAACATGGGAAATAAATACGCTGGCTAAACTTCATATACAAGACTTGTTGTAAAATGCCTTCTTCAGTGTCTCGTATAATTGACTTGTGTAATGTAGATGTATTTAAGAACAGTACTGTTTTATCTGATAATGTAAAGGAGGATGAGCTCCTATTCAGGCAGACACTGATTATCTCAATTATGGTGTTAGTCAGATTTTTCCTTGTTTTTGATTTCCCATGCATTGCATTATTGGGCTTTGCAATATAATATACTGAACAGTAGTGGAAATATAATCTTCCCGTTTTCCTTCAGTGGTTAATGCTTGACTTCACTAGAAATTCTCTTCTCTAGAACTGGTGAAAGGTAACATCTCTTCACTTCTAGAAAAGTAAACTGTAATACACATGAGGTGAGGAGAAGAAATAAATACATAAAAATTTTGTGCTCCAGTGTAATTTTTTCTGTGCTTGTTTTATATTTTTGAACATACCACAAAAGCAGCACTATCTTACAATTCCATGCTTGTTTTCAAAAGTTGATTGGATGTATGATGTGAATGAGGCTTTGGTAACATTACATACATTCCTGATAAATTGAAGTCTATTTTGATTCAAGTATTTCATGAAAAGTCAGTGGGAGTTGTTTATGCACAACCTTTATGTCCCCATTCCTTTGTTATTAAAAAGAAAAGAAATGAGAACTTAAGCAAAAAAAAAAAAAAAGACCAAAATAAATGTCAGGCTGATAAAAACCTTACCACTGACCTTCAGAAAAGTGAGATTTGACTATGATGTGATTACTCTCTGAGGTCAGAAGTTTCAAATCAGACAAGCAGTGATGACTTTAGTCCTCTGCAGCCTACATATTCTGCATAACATCCCCTGCCTCATTTGCCATGTTGTTTCCACTTTGCATAGAATGATCTATTGTTTCTGTTTGCAATTTTCCATCTCACCATTATTGGCAGACTACAGCAGGTAACTGAATTCTCTGACAATTCGTACCTTTTGGTCAACTATTCCCCAGTTCATAACAAAAGCACTTAATGTGCTGTATATGTGACTGGTATATGCAACTGCAAGAGCTATGAGAGTATACAGTGGCCCTGATTTACCTGTATCAGCAAAATGAAAAGGAATGGCTCATAGTTTCTAACTGATTACAGCTTATTTGATCTCATTGTGAAGTTGCTGTTAACTGTCATTCATCCCTACCCCTTCTTGTTGAATTAGGTGGCTGACCTTAGTTTCATTTGATTTACAGGCATGGGAATTATTTTATCATTGAGAGTTAAGTCTATTGTAGCATGGGCTGGAGGCACTCTGATCCTGTGTTCCTATCTCATCACAGACATGATGCCATCGATGCTGCTTACCCTGCCAGTCTAGATTTTGGATTTCTACTGCCAGTTGGCAGTCTACTTACATTAGATTCTAGTCATTTATTTGTTTCTACTTTTAAAGCTCTTTAACTTGTGAAGAGCAATAGCTACAAAATTGTTTTGAGATTACATCTGGGAAGCTGCACAACCACTTACTCATTAACTCATTACTTTCCTTACTAGGGGTCTTACTGATTTTTTTTTCCCCCATAATTTTATTTAGCAAGGAATGATAAATAAATGCAGGTTCAAGAAATGCAAAATCAAGATATTGCAAGACCTAAGTGCTGAAAACTACTTTGCATAGACAGGGAGTAAATAGAGGTTCTGCCTTGGATTGACTGAACTCAGGAAGTTCATGATACTATAAATATTAGGGTATTTTTCATTTTTCTTCTCGTTCTCACAACAGATGAATTTTGGTCAACTCTCTTACCTCTTGCTGTCTCACAGCATGTGAAACTCTGTGAGTCAACGTTCTCTGTAAGAGCAGAACAGCAGGAGAGCAAGTCCTGGACAAATTAAATATTTTTATGGGGGTGTTCTTAGATTAGTCTCCAGTAAGTTATTACCTGTATGCCAGCAAATTTGAGAGCACAGACGCTTGCTTGTTAAGAGGTTCTTTGAAACAAATGTAGGCTGAAATGCATCTCTCCTGCACAAGTGTGGTTATGAATCTCTGAGAGGGCAAGAAGCATCCTGGGAGGCATGTGGTGGCCAGTTTTTACTGGCTGTCAGAAAGACTGGCTTCCAACCTGCTACTAATTGAAAGCTGACTGGAAAAAAAAGAGACCCCTCTGTTTGGTGTGAGGCAATATATATACATGGACTGTCTTTCTGCTTCCCCTTTTTTCTGAGTCTCTTTCAACTGGTCTGCCTCCAGATTGCAAATTGCCTCTGGGAACAAGGAGTTGTTCCCCTCCTGAAAGATGAGAAGCATCTCAACAATTAGGTGATGGAAAAGCCATTTTCTATATTTCCACACTGTGTCTGAAACACAGAGCCTTTGTATTTATGGCATTTAATCCTTTAACACAAGCATCCCTGCCTATACTACTTTATAACTAGTAAGAAAATACTTTTACAATTAGTTTATACTATTAACTCAAGTTTTAGTGACTGATAAAAGTATTTCCATGCAATTGCGTAAAGAATTCTAGAGCATCCATCCTACAAAAGTAGACTCTGTCCAAATACAATCAATCTCAGAGAGAGCAAAATTGAAATGCAGCATTTCATGTAAAGCTTCTCAGTGATATCTGCTAGCTTCATAATAGCAGAATTTAGGAGAACATTTGACAGGAATAACCCTCCTGTCTTCAGAAGCTAGCCTCTTTCTTTAAGACCTAGTTGTAAAATTTTTACTTAATAGAAGCATTTTGTTTGTAGGTATCGTTTTGTTTGGAAGGTTGGAAAGCAGAATCAAGTTCCAAATCAATTCAGTTCTTGAATGGAGCTAACACCCCACTGTTCAATTCTTGTGCATCCTTTAATGTGCTTGTAGGGAATGGATCTTCAAATTATCTCTTATGGTCCCAGAAGAGATTAAAATACTACTGGAAATTATTTATCAAAAGTTTTATGGGAATGTCAGTGTTGATGCTTAATTTTTGATGAGGAGATCTCAGTATGTTTTTGTCCAGTTTCCCAGTGGATTGTATCCATTGGGTGTTTGCGCACTGAGTTGTCTAATAAAAGTTCTAAATATTTTTTTGTTTTCCATTCACTCTCACAAAATGCACTGCCAAATATTGTTAATCTGATTATTTTATTTAGAGATATAAATTGAAAATCCATCTCAGAAAAACCCACTCATTTTTATAAATGGAGTAAGCAAAGATAAAACTGTTAGCAGAAAGTGTGCCTTTCAACAAATTAGTTTTATCAAAATGACCCCAGAACTATTCAGTTAAAATTCAGGGAGAAGAACTTGAATCAAATTAAGTGCTATCTATTTCCAGAGAGGATCTTAATCCTTAATACTACAGGATCTTCTGGGAGAAGTTAGCGCTTGCCTTTCTTTGAAGTTACCTACTGAATTCTGAAGACTTAGCAAGAGAGCAGAGCACTTGGCTGGTCTGACAGCACAAAGGTGGTGGAATCATATCACCGTTAATGAGAGTTTTCAGCACAATTTGACAAGATGAGCTGGAGCTAAAAAGAAGCAAAAGGGATTGATGGTAACTATGCATTTCACTGTTTGAATAATATTTCAGATAGGGATATGAACACTACTATTTTTTTTCCCCATCTCCTGCCTGAAATGTGATGAGGACATAGTAGAACAAGGAATGTATACTAGCACAAATTGCGGAATAAGATGTTATAGTTGGTTATAGTGGGTGAAATACCCTGTACATTTTCTTTCAGATCTAGGGTGCAAGTGGGAACAGCAGAAGAGTTTTTGAATAGTGAAAGGCATTTTATAGTGAGTAGCTTTTACTCAGCTGATCTCATATAATGTGTAGCTAGTAACACTGTCTTCTAAAACAATTGCATAATGAAGCTGAATATTCTGCACATTATGAAGTGAGTATTTTGAAATTTACTGATTAGAAGAAAGAGTAGTAAACTCAGAAGTGGAAATTATTCTCATCAAATATACTCTTTCATGCATCAGATTGACGGTGGCAGTGACCACGTACACACATGGAACAGTTTTTTCTACATCTTCAGGAAAATGTATTGACTACATTTTAAATGATATTACATTTTGCCATGCTATGTTGGTTTCTTACAGGATTAACATGCAAATTCAAATAACACAGTAGCAAATCTTTTGCCAACAATGCATAGATGTATTTACAGTCTAGAATAAATCCCAATAAGAGAAAGACAGTAGTCAGCCAACCCTGATTTAAACAATTATTTTCCTATAAATTTGTTCATTATATTTATTCTGAAAATTAATGGTGGAGATAAAACACACTTTTCAAAGCGAAACAGTGATCAGTTATCTGCAGTTGCAGACAGCATGCAGTTGCAAGTATCGATCATCACAGATTTATTCAATGAAACAGTTTCTAAGACAAGCTGCAATGCTATAGGCCTAGATTAACTCTGATATTATAAACATATGGTGCATATATGACATGCTAACATTTAATCAAGAGAAATGGACTATTAAAATGCCAATTTGTAACAGACCATAAGGGGGAGTACTTAACTACATTGAATCGTTGGAGCTCAGGAACATAGAGAGAGCTTGAGCTTTAATGCAAGGCAGCTGAACGTAGGTAATCTCTTCAACTCTTTACGGCAATGAAAATCAATTTCCTAAAAGAAGACTTAGTGAGATCTTAGGCTCAAAATAATTATGTTACTCTATGTATATATAAAATCAAACAGTAAATGCCTTACTGAACCAGAACCATTGTAATTAATTTTATATAATGGAGTGGTTTTTTTGGTTACTTGGAAAGAAGTGTGACAGTTTCCTCATTTATTTGACTAAAAATTTAGTTTAGTAAGTGTAAAGTTGTGAATATTTACACATACAAAACTACTGTTCCATTTTCTTTCTCATATTTATGCAACAAACAGAGATTCTACCAGTAATTTTACCATAGATAGTTCATGCACTTTTATGTTGATGTTCTTTACTAAGAGATCTTCTATTGTTACTGCTGTAACTGAGATAGAAATCTAGCTCACAGGATACATTCACACAGGAGGCATTGCATCTGTCAGATAGCTGGCAGCTCATTGACTTGTTTTGAGATCTGTGGATAAAAAACCAGTGCAGATTAATGACAAGATATAGGATTGTACATTAACTGACACTTGGTATCAAAGAAACTTAACATAATAGTTGACTGTTACTTTATCCTGGCAAATTCTGTGTGGAAGATATTAGTAGAGTAATACTACACTTCAAAAGGGAAATGTTATATTTTGCCTTTTGTTTGTGAATCTTCATATTCTTCTAAAGTACTATTCACATAATTTATGCAAGTAATAATCACCGAAGTCAGATAGAGTTCTTAATGCTCCTCTATTTGTTAGCAGTGGAAATAGAACAAATACAATGTCAGAGCTTTGCTCTGTACAGTTGTCCAACAACCTTCAAAAGCAATTCTAGTAACTCTAGAAGATATTTTTAAAATCTGCTCTTTATTGTGACCGGCATTTGGAAGAGAGAGCAGTATCAAAGTGCTCAGTTTCATCACACTTATCTGCTGGGGTTGATATTCCCAATGTGTGTACATCACCTTGTAGATAAACATTATACTATGATATGCCAAATTCTGGCTTTGATACACTTTCTGGTGAATAGATGTTTGCTGATGATATCATTTCAGGGTTAAATGTTTGTTCATTTTGAAATGAGGTCTTAAATGAAGGCTTTATTTGAAGGTGATATACAACCATTGATTGTAAGCCTAATGGATTTTCTCTCTGCTTTTTTATTGATTAAGCAGTGATTTCTGAGTTAGAGAATTGGGAATAAGTGATATTGAACATGGGTGTTCCATGTATGTCTTTATGCTTCTGTAAGTCAAGTTCCAAGAAGTGTGTCAGCAGTGTATTGGAAATGATACCTTATTCTCCATCAAAACATCTCTGAAAATGGCCAAAACCTTGGAAGAAGCTTCTGTCTTAACAATGAGACAAAGAAAATTATTGTGTTTTTTGAAAGAATTGTTTTTAATTGTCAGTGAGTTTGTTTAGGGGAAACAGGGAATGTGTTCTCAGTCCAGGGTGGTATTTCAAACTCCTTTCTCAGGTGAACTATTTCAGTATTTGACATTTCTTCCCTTTCCCACCACAACCAGTGATCACAAAAATGTAGGAACTCAGCTGAGCAGTTCTTAGCAGAGAATTGTCCTCAGGTAGGAACATTATCCCTTTGTATTGAAGTAGTTGATCCAAATAATTCACTGAAAAATACTTACTCCATTTCTATTTACTGTTCAGATATTTATTGGGTAAAATATTTTTAGATCTACTCCTGGAATCTGGTTTTAAAAAAAGTCTTTTGCTTGATTAATTTCTATCTTATGTTTTGCAAACTTCAATTACAAAGTATGAATTAGTTCCAAAAAAACCTAATTCCAGAAATAAATTAGTTCCATTTACATCTAGAACAAATCCCATGAATAAAGAAATTCAACAAATAGGGATAGTACCTTTCTGCAGTGAACATAAGGGTCATACGAGTAATAAGACTGGAACTTAATTGTCATGCCTTGAAAAACACAGAACTTATACAGCCATTATAAAGGCTATTGTGGTGTAATATTCTTGCCTGGGTAGTACAATAACAGATAGCTGGATAGAAAGCAAATGTGCCCCAGGTTAATGCATCCCTTCAATCTCTAAATCCCACAGGAAAAAGTTGCTGTCCTGAATCTCTGGTGATTAGGAATGTTGTGTCCAATGAAGTACTACCATCTGAATCATAAATGTTTTCAACATTGAGCATATGAACTACGATATACAGATAAAATATTTTTGATGTTCATTGAAGTGACGTGTGTACGCATTTGTACACACCAGTATGCAGGTACAAAGCACTTTTTTTTTTTTTTGCATCAGTTGCAGAGTAGAGGTAACCACTCTTCCCCAGCTCTTACTGAGCTCTTGTTTACTCATTTAGATTTCTGAAAATCTTAAATGAAATCCTTACTGAAACATGATTTTTTTTGCCATCCGTTTGAGTTGCAGTTTTACTAACTGAAGCAGAAATAATCCAGAAGATGACCTTAAACCAGGAAAGAAAATGGTGACTACTAAGTGTGGAAATCACAGTACTTGTCTTAGACATTTTCATGAAGGCTCCAAATAAAAATCTGTAAGTGCATAAGTATTAAGATTGTAAGTGGCTAATGATCATATAGGGTGTGACCTTTTGGGTAACAAATTATGATTTATGTAAAAAAATTCTTTCTCTATATCCTATGACTGTGACTGATCTAAAGTATGTATTTCATACAATATTGAGCTTTGATTAAAAAATTGCAGTGTTTGAAAATTTGCCATAATCCAGCTGCACGGAAGTTGATGAAGGTAAATTGGTCATATCTGCCATGTATTTCTGGTGAGAGCTTGAATTTAAATCATAGAATCATAGAATTGTTTGGTTGGAAGATACTTTTGACCAATCATACCTGCCCACTACTAAACTATATTCTTGAGCACCTTGTCCACCTGTGTTTTAAATAACTCCAGGGATGGTGACTCAACCAATTTCCTGAGCAGCCTGTTCCAGTACCTGATAACTCTTTCAGTGAAGAATTTGTTTGCTGATATCTTATCTCTACCTCCCCTTGAGGCCATTTCCTCTTGTTCTACCACTTCTTACACTGGAGAAGAAACCAACATCCATCATGCTACAACCTCCTTTCAGGTTGTTTTAGACAATGATAATGTCTCCCCTCAGTCTCCTCAAGGCTAAACAACCACAGTTCCCCCAGCTGGTCCTCATAGGGCTTGTTCTCCAGCCCCTTCACTAGCTTTGTTGGTCTTCTCTGGACATGCTCCAGTGCATTTATGTCCTTCTTGTAAGTGAGGGGCTCAGAACTGAATACAGTATTTGAGGTGTGTCCTCACCAGTGCTGAGTACAGGAGGATGACTTCCCTGGTTCTGCTGGCCATACTGTTTCTGATACAGGCCAGGATGGCATTGGCCTTCTTGGCCACCTGGGCATACTGCTGGCTCATGTTCAGCCGCTCTCAACTAACAACCTTAAGCTCTTCTCGACCAGGCAGCTTTCCAGCCACTCTTCCTCAAACCTGTTGAATTGCACTAGGTTGTTGTGTCCCAAGGGCAGAACCTGGCACTTGGCCTTGTTGAACCTCATATTGTTGGTCACAACGCATTGATCCAGCCAGTCCAGATCCCTCTGTAGAGCCTCTCTACCCTCAATCAGATCAACGATTCCCCCCAGCTTAGTGTTGTCCACAGACTTACTAAGGGTACGTTCAATCCCTTCATCCAGATCATTGGTAAAGATACTGAACAGAATAGGACCTAACACTGAGCCCTGGGGGACACTGCATGTGACTGGCCTCCAGCTGAATTTAACTTTATTAACCACCTGTCTTTTGGTCCAGCCATCCAGACAGCTTTTTTACCCAGTAGGGGCTATGCCTGTCCAGGCCTTTGATAGCTAGTTTCTCAAGCAGAACACAGTGAGAAACAGTGCCTAAGATTTTACTGAAGTCCAGGTACCCTATGCACACAGCCTTTCCTTCATCCACTAAGGGATATAACCTTGTGGTTATATATATGTATATATATTTATATAAGGGATATAGCAAGAGATGAAGTTAGTTTGGCAGGTTCTACCTTTCATGAACCTGTGTGTTTATGTGATTGTCCTGTGTGTGCTCTGTGACAACCATCAAGATGATCTGCTCTATGACCTCCCCTGGCACTGAGGTCAGACTGTCAGGACTGAAGTTAATTTTTCAAGATAGCTACACCTAGATGTATTTGGTAATATGTAAGTATATCCCATTATGCCTGGTATTGATACACCAAAACATGACTATTAAAAATCAAGATAATAATTAAAGACATAGTTGCAGCTTCTTTAAACAGTAGCATGTGTTTAACACCCCCACCCCCCTGATAATCACACCTCATCTCACTGTTCAGTGCTGTTATGAAAATCTAAGAAAAGCCAGAGATCTAACATATAATGTATGGAACTGGCTGTAGGGAGGTTCATGCTGCACCTACCCACTTAGGAATCAGTGTTTACAAAACTTAGACAAAACATTTAATGTCACTAGCAGATTGATGTGAAGTGAAACAGTCAAGTCATGTCTTTATCATCATTGCATCTAATGTTTTTCCAACAGTGCTGTAATTCTGCTAAATTCAGCAGCATTACCTCCAAGATGTTTAATTAAGACAGGGACTTCTATGTTGACTTGCCTTTTAATCAACTTTTGGAGAACAGAGTAATTTCTTTTTAGTGGATTCTGACTACATTATGCCAGATTCTGCTGAGCAGAGCAACCAGAGCTTTGTTACAGAAAAATATGGAAAAGAGCTTTATTTTTTTGTTTTACTTTTAATTTTAAAATGATATTTTAAAATACAAATAACCCTAAATTCAAAAATAAGTATTTAGGAAAGTAAATATTGTGAAATTGCTTTATGTTGCCTGTCTTCACAACAAATGAAACGTATTCTTCAGTCTAAATTGAGTATGGATATTTTTGGATAATTGATAAAAGGAGTTTCATTTTTGGTTGAACGAACATTTTCAGTCACAAAGAAACATTTTGGTTCTGTTTAATGGAAAATATTCTACCTTTTCTAATCAAACATTTTTTTCAGCAAATGAATGGAAGGCACTTTCTTTACCTGCTTGCATTCAGTACAAAGCACTTAACAACATGGATGCACTAATTTGCCCAAGAACTATATTTAATTTGGGACCTGATAGTGTCACTTTGCAGGATGAAGAAAAGGTTTAGTTAGATTAAATAGCAAAGAGGTGCAAAAGCTGAGCTGAATGTTCTGCAGAGGGAAGATATTGCTTGCGTGACCACAAAGCCAGGTGGCTTCTCCAGAATCAAGTCTGACTCCAGTCTGTCAGACACTGTTAGCCCAAACACAGCTGTTGCCTCCCCACACCTAACACACTTATACAAACAGGAAAGTTTCTTTATTTGCACAGGAATTAATTAGCCATAAACCCATTTGGCAATGTGGAGAAATAATCCTGGTAATCCTGACCCCTGCTACACTAAAATTGTCTGCATGCCCAGAACTGCTACCTCAATAGTCCTTTTAGACATAGGCCACAGGATCCTATTGAATTCAACTCATAACTGTACTGAACTCTGAACCCCAAAGATCTAACCTGTCCATTAATACTGAAAAATTATTTCTATTAGACAAAATCCAAACACGTGTTTCAGACTTGCATCAGTGCTGAATCAATTTTCTCATGTCCAGACTTAATCTAAAATACAGCCAAGTGAGGTCTGTTTTCCCCAAACCTTAAAATTATCGCAACCTGATGGTTGATATGGGTATATTGCATTAACCATAATAAATGGAAGCTAATGGCCTGGGCTGAATCTAGTCCGGTGACCCCTTTGATACTGATACTTCAGGATATATTATCTGACATTGCTGACCTGGATACTAGCTCTTACCCAAATTTAGGCTTTCTTACCTACCCTAAGTCCAAGGTTAGTCTCACTGCCCTTGTATAGCTATCTTAAACATCTCTTCTGGGTAAGTACAAACCAAACGTAAACCCTAATATATATTTCAGAACTTATCTCAACCTCTTTTTATTTCTTTTCCTATCTTTCTGCTGTAGACATAATCTTTATCCAAAGCATAATCCTATTCTCTTCACGTGCAAAAGCGGTATTTATTACCCAAAATATTACAGGCCATGGATTGAAATAATTTTAAGAGCCCTGTGTCTGGTCTATGTACAGTCCTAACCTTCCTGTAGAAGTTTTTGCCCTTGATTTCCGGTAGATGCTGCTATGGTCTTTCCCCTATATTTAGAATAGGAACACAAATGGTTCCTCAGTACAAGATTTGTGTATAGGAGAGCTGAGGTTTAAATTTCGGACACAGAGTTAGGACAGTATCTCAAAATATTGTGGGGCCAGACATTTATATCTGTGGGTAACAGGATTGCTGCTTAATAATTTGCAACTTAGGTTTTCTTAAAAACATAAGGCTTAAGGCTGCTGTACTAGAAAACTGTTATATCTTCTTATAGATGAAAAAGATGGATAAATAGTGATCTAAATGGAACATGAATGAGTTTGGAGTTTCTAGTCACTTGTTAAAATGAAAATCCTGAAGAGCGCTGAGTATGCCACTTACATTTACCTGTGTGCCTAGTTTAAAATATGTGGATTAAGAAGAGTTTCAGCCAATTTTTCAGGCATAATGAGCATGAATTATTGTAAAAAGTGATATATAACTGATCAGGTCTATCCAGTTTATTGGTAGTACTGAAGCAATCTTAACAAGGTTGAGGTTTTTAATGTATCCATTTAAAAGGATACCTGTGCAATGTGGATTCTTTGGAAGCAAGCTACAGGGCAGACCTTCAGTCATTGCTGTAATGAGAAAATAATCTCAAATTTAAGAAGCAAAAAACCCACAAAACCTGAGCAGTCACTCATTTAATGTGTTACTAAAATCTTATTTCCTCTGGAGAGGACTGAGGTGACTATATAGTCTTTTCTAAAAAGCAAGTCATAAAGCAACTGGCTGTATCATCTTATTAAGTGCCTTCTCAGCTGATCCTTCAAACCTCAGATTGCTTAGGCGTTGTCAGAGCAAGGGTTTTTAAATTTTTCTTGGTGGTTTACAGAGAGAAGTGCAGCAGTCAACTTCATTTGACTCAGATGTTTTATAGAGTGACCGAGTTATAAATTTTCATGTCAGATGTACGGTGCTGGGTTGTGAGTGACAAGGTGGTAACAAATTGTAACTCTGTTATAGGTACTACATATCTAAAGTACTTTAGTTTTATAATTTTCAAGCTCCATTATTTTCCTGACAAATTTTACACAATGGATGTGCTAAATTACTGCACCAAGCAATGTAGAATAGCCTTGAGAACGTTATGAATCCAAAAGTATAGTGGGACCGAGTATAACTGAAGTAGCTTTTTTTTTCAGTTANTCCTTTAAAAAAAAAAAAAGCTATCCTCAATTTCTGTCCCTCACATGCACCCTTGTACATTGTACTGCCGTCTGTTTACACGGGTATTTGTGCTCTACCATTCTTGTGGGTAGTGCAGCTGTGGAGGTTGCTTAAGGTCATCATGCGGTTGTTTGCTGGGGAGCGGCAAGGAGTGCACACCACAGCTTCATATGTCACCACAAAAGCTGGTTGGTTTTGTGTTTTGTTGTCTGTTGGTTTTGACCAGCGAGTAGCAAAGACAACATGTGTTTGTGTGTGTGTATATATGTATATACATAGTTGTTAAAATTAAAGAGTGCTTGCCCCAACACTTACTAAACCTAGCTGTTAGAACTGTAACTTCAATACATTGGCAAAATAATTTTATATGGGACTGAACAGATAATAAATTATGTGTGCATATGCATATTGTATATATGTACATATATAATTAATAATTAAATGCAAATTCCCTAAAGATTTTTTTTAATCTTTCAAATTTTATTTGATGATTTCTACCAGAGCATAGCTGTTTAGAATATTTGTTAAAGGCCTTTATCATATGTGCTTGATATTTGCTTACATCCTTGCCATTATCAAATCCTTCCTACTTAGAAATCATTCTTCTGGACAAAGCCATCTTTTTCCACTCAAGGCAGCAAAGTGAAGAATATTTCCTCTAATATTCTCTCCCTCAAATGTGATATTTTTTTATTCCCCCTCAGAAACGTCTGCTCTTACCATTTGATTTATGTAGTTCCTTTAACCTCCCTTTATCAATATTCATCAAGAAATATTTATGTTTGGTTTCCTTTCACAGTGCTGTATGCAACCAGACCAGTAAGGGCTGTTGCAAAGTCGGTCTGAAACTTTTCTTCCAGCCCTCTAAACTGAGCCTAATCACCTGCAGTCATCCCCCAACTTGATTTTTTCAACATCTGTACAGTGTGTGTGAAAGGATAAATTCATTTTAACTCATGTAATGTATATACTAGTGAAATAAGTAACCAGAAAGCCAGTGAAATGAAGTGAAAGATATACACCACAGGGTGACTTGAGTTGGAGAATTTTCTGGATTTACTGATGTATGGAAATATACATAAATTTTCCCTTTGTAGTGTATGACATATGACACATTTTGTACCTTGTTAGATGCCTATGCAAGAGAGTGGACTGACTGATCACACTGTTTCTAGATACAAAACCATATGGTTAACAAAATATAATTTTATGAATGTTAACGGTATGGTTCAGTGATTATGACACTTTTATATTATGACACTTTTAAAATATATAAGCTTATAACTTATCATATCTGAGTATATAGTTTCTACATCATCTTTCATTTTGCTTGCATAAACAAAACACTTTTTCTTATTTATAACATAAGAGACATCTTGGACTTCTTTCCCATACATTTAAAAGCATGACTAAATCTTACTTAATTATTTTAATCTTAGTAGTTCCCTACTATTGCAGTACTCTCCTCTGCAGACTGTTTCTTCTTGGTATGATTTTGATCTGCCCTCACTTGCAGCTGTTAGAGCTGTAGTCGGTGTATGTCATACCCATGGCTTCCTCCTCCTTTGAAAGTTGTTGTGCTGTTGCTGTCCATGTTATGTTGAGAAATTCAGGTGTTCTGTGCTATCAGTCTGCAAAGCACAGACTGATGGGTAAGACTGTGCAAGAGAAACAGCAGTATTTTCCTTAGTTCCTCATGTAAGTACCTCAGTGTTCTAGCCAAAGTACTAAAATCTACAGGAGATCTTGACCAAACCCTCCTATGTGATTCATTTGCTTTGAACAGTGAAAACTGGGTGATAGATTGGTATCCCTTCTATGGTGCTTGAATCAAATTTGTAGATGAGCAGCCTAGAGTAGTTATCATATAACTTCGACATCTACTGGTACCTGCTCTCCATACCATTAGCAAAATATCAGGATTCAGGGCTTTCCCTCCTCCCATGTGCTTGATGTAATGTATTTGTAATTCCACATATTTCAAGAGAGTTAAACAAAACAGAGGCTAAATTTGTCCATCTATCATGCTTGTATTCATGATGTTTTGAATGTGCATTGTAAACCCCATAATGATATGCCAACAGCAAAATAAAACTATAATATTGAGTGGTGTCTTTAATAAAATCATGAATTGAGAAGAGACTGAATTAAAATGTCTTTAAGTTATAAACAACTTGTATTTTTACTAAAGTTTTGAGTAAATTGTTGTAACAGAACAGCATTCACAAATAGATTTACATGCTTTGTTTTCTTCTTGCTATTATGCTTCATAATATATGGTAATAATTAATTTAGCATCGGAATAGAAAACCAGAAGAATTTAGGAAACTTTGTTGAAGAAAGTTGTTGAAGCTTTCTAACAGAAAGTTCTTTGGTACTGTGTGGTTTTCTGATTTGTAACTTTACTGAATTACCAGCTCCATTCATAGTCACATGATAGTTCATGGAGTCCGACTTTTCAAATAGCAGAAGAGTAGCTTTCATTTCTTAAAACTGAATCTTCTCTACAGAAATAAACACACGATAGAGGAGCAAAGTTCCTAATTATAAGTACTTCCATTAAGTTGAATTATACTGTCTCTTTGAATAGTTAAAAATGTGTCAAATCTGGTCATGGAATTTTCTACTAAGCAAATGTGCATCATAAAATAATGGCACAGATTTATATCTGTGATTTAAGGAGTCAAAAATATGGCTCTAAAGGCTGTTTTCTCAAAAAGGCTGTCTTCTACAGACAGCATGGCTTTCTTATAAAGATTGATCAACATATTTTCATGTTCACTCCTGCATATGAAATGCTACACTGGGGCAGAGTTTGTAGGGGCTGTTACCACTTTGAATGGGTTTAGTAATATTGATTTTTCTTCAAGGTCAAATGAGAGACCAAATGTTGGGATAGCCTGAAAAAGGAACTGCCAGTGGCCTTAAGAATCAAATTTTTATGCAGGTGAAAAAAATTAGCTTTCATTGTAATGAAAGGTAGAGCCATCAAATCCATCATGCAAAATAAAAAATATTTAAATGTCTTGTTATGCTCTAGGCAGCTGCCAAATTATAGGTGAAGACAATAAGAAATGGAAAGAATGTTCTTGTGGAAACACTATGTCAAGTGGTTTTGGATTAAAAAAGAGTCCAACTTGATAAAGCAAACTTTTTCCTGCTATGAATTAATCACCCAACTAGGTCACTTCTGCTGTAATTAGTTCTGCATTAGTGGAACTCAGGACCTCAATAAATCAAGAGGGTGAAGATTTGGCCCTATTCCACCCTGCTCTCTAATTTTCTTCAGCTCAATTTTCTAGATTAAAAAAGGATTCTAACTGATATTTCCTTCACCTGCAAAATTCATTACACGTCACTCAGATGAACATCTGTTTTGTTTTCTCTCTGGAGATAATGCAAAGATAGTGTAATAATCAGTAGCAATTCTTTCATCTTCTCTGATGCTGGCTCTGACTTGTTTCTACAGATTATTTCAGCAGAGTGTGCTGAAAGAGCTCTGTGAGGACTCTGCTGCTTGCCATGGCCTGCTGCTTTTGCTCAATAGCCAGGAACTGAGATAAACTTTCTTATCTTGGTGTGATTTGCATAAACTTTTGAGAGGACAAGGGGGCATACTGCATAATGTTATTCATAAGTTTTTCTTCCCTCTGCAACAACATTATCTATGGTACTTTCTCTGATTTACTCCTCTTTCTTATATTACCTGGTCTGATTATCCCCTCAGCTTCATGATGTGGGAATTGCAAGCCAAAGAAGCTTTCCTGTACTACTGAAAATTGAGTGTATAATTGAAAGCTTTATGTGAAAAATAGCAATGGCCTTTTCCCATTTTTCATTATTTTTGGATTAAGTACATCTATCTTTATTAAATGCATTATGCTTTATTTTCTGTACCTGTTGAAGACATAAATGTCTCATACGGCCCTGTTTGTATATTCTGTAAGGTAAATAGATCTAGAACTGCAATTGCAGTGCTGCTGCAAGATACATTAATTGTACTATCTAGTAACTATCACAACAACTAATTAAAAGAAGATACACAATCAATTTAGCTGTTAGAGTAGCATTGTCTTACTAGAGAAGCAGGAGAGGAGATAAGGATTCTGTATGAGAGAATGAAGGCAGCAGGATAAGTAGTTTTAGATAACAGTGTATTCATTTTTAGCATTACCTTTTTTTAGAATAAGTTTCTGGAATATCCATAGGAATGTCATTTGGTCATCACTGAAAGAAACAATCCTTTCAGCTGCCTGAATATAGGCCAAGCAACACCATTTGTGTAGCTCCTCATCTCTGACAGGTTGTTTGACATTTAATTAGTGGAAATGTCCGTAATACTGGCAATGAGATTAATGTGAGAGTCTAAATAAGTGGTACTCAATGTTTAGAGACCTTTACCATTGTAAACTGTATTTGGAAGAGATGCATAACTGTCAAAGGACCTGCCTGACTATGTGTATTGATGGTATTATGCAGATACGTCTCTGCTTGTTGCTGAGAGGTTCACAAGGTTCTCATGAGACTATATTGTATAGAAAACCATTGATGCGCTAGCACAAAAAAAATCAAAGAATAGTCCAATAACAGTCACAACAAGGAGCAGCAGCTGCCATTAGCAGAGTAACCAAAGAGAACAATTGTAAGCCTTGTTACTGAACAGAGAGACTGAAGGAACAGTGAAAATAATAGTTTCCAGGGAATATAGGCATACTGATGTGAGTAGGAAGTAGTTCCTGCCGGGATTTGTCACCAATTACTTTTCCCCGTGCTGTAAGGGGGGACACGATTGTGCTATTTAATTATTCAGCACTGTGATATTGCTCTTCCCTGGTTTCTAGAAAAAGCTTAGAAGAACAAACACTTTACAGACAATCAGTTAAAGAAGCCATTAGCTTTTTGTATATCTACATGGGTAGGTTTTGAGAGATGTTGCTGAATACATTTTTCTTATTCAGTATTTCATCTCCCATTTGAGGGTGGTGGGAGAAAAGGATAATAAGCAGCTATTTTGACCACATATATCATGAATGTTGTACATTTAATGACAGCAACTACAAGATTTTTGTGTCCTCTAAGCCTGCTTTATCTTAACAAGCTAAATTCCATGATACAGTCAAGGAAGAACATTCAGAGCATACAATCAATTAATCAGTTTTTTAAAATTCTGGTCATTTGGGTATTTTATGGAGTTTATCAACTTTGACATGAATAACTCAAGCATGTATACTTCAAAATTGCCACTTGAAAATGTTCTAGTAGTTCAAAGAATATAAACACCAAAGGGGATGAGGGAGAATTGATTTTTAAATGTAACTGAATATCTTCAGAATACAGTTTTCAGCATTTCCTTATCTTTTATAATATTATATTAATTCAAAACACTGGAGTCAAATGCAATATCATGATGTTCTGTTTATTTTGTAAACTACCCAGATCGATTTACCATGCCCATTTTGTACAAATTTATATATTGATATATGGGGTAAAAATAGGGACTAAAGGAAAAGAGTTATGCAATATGTGCCCAAACAAGATTTGCTGGTGCAGACAGCAATGTCCAGGAATTCCAGGTACTGATCTGGTTTTGTTTGACAGAAATGACTGAAAAGTTTTAGTTAAGCTTGTCGCTTCCCTACTTTAAAAGAATGAAAACTTCCCATGTAATGTGGAATTAAGGAGTAAAATTTGAGACCTTCATGAATCCAAATAGCTACCTGGTGTCAAGTAAAGGAGGAGGCTGAGGTAAAGCAAATAAATAGAAGATTAATAACAAAGCCTGTGCTTATTCATAAGAGACAAAACTTCACAAAAAAATATTCTTCATTATTTTATGTTTTGGTATACATAGATCCTTCAAGTTTCTGCATTGGGTAAGTGTAAATGATAACGATATAGACAAGTTCTATATAATAACTCGTTTAAAAATATAATTGGATTACACAGAGCTTTTACTACATCCAGGAAAAATGCCTGCCATATTATTTTTAGGTAGTTAGAGGCTAGTAGAACAGGTATCAACAGCAAAGGCAATGCTTAGCAGCCAAGAAGGCCAGAATTTAAACAATAGAAGAGTCATGTCAATGTCTGAACAGAAACAAATATCAGAAGGGTTTGAAAGTTTCTTAGAAATTGTTAATTGGAAAATACTGAATTACCAAAGGCTTTAAAATGAAAAAGCTAAGAAAAAATAATCCTCATGAAACAGTACTACATGAAACATTGCTAAGCCTGTGTGAAATCAAAAAACGTGTACAAATGATCACGTCTCTAGTTTTTATTGATGGTGCTTGAGGGATGCTTTCTCTGAAGGCTGGCATACTGCAGCTGTGTATTGAAAGCACCTTTTATCACTCTTCATTCTTCAGAGGAAAGCTATATAAAATGGGCAAGTAGCATTTTATAAAACATTTAGAATGCAGTTCACATGAATGCAGGGCACTAAAAGGCTACCTGTCAATAATCAAGAAGGTGCAGTGAAAGGACATGTAGAATACTGAAATTCAGAAAAGCTGAACTGTGTTTTCCGGAAACTGTGTGCTCTTGCACTTTCCCTCCTGAGGAAACTCCCTCTGAGGCCAAGTCAGTACTATGGGCTTCATGCCGAGGTCTGGACTAGACTCTGCTTGAAACGATGTTGTAGGCAGAGACTTCACTAGTGACGAAAGACATTTATTTAAATACCCATCACCATTTGCTCACATTTTGTTCTTAATCTGTGTCTTTGATAATGCATGGAACTGATTCATGGCTAGAACTTCAGAACTAGGAAATCTGTTCTAGGCTTCCCTGCAGCGATTTGAACTACTCTGAACTCCAGGAGGCTGTATTGAGATGAAAAAATTTTTGCAGGTTTCTGTGGTTTTAGGCCACTCATCATATGTGGTGGAGAGTAAGGTCACAACTCAGATAACAAGATACTTTTTCGTTGTGATAAATAAAAGCATGCTTCTCTTTGCTGTATTTGCTCTCCCTCTAATGCATATTCTACCTGCTGTGTTACTGTCAAAAATATTATAATTTAATGTCATAGGAGAGTAGGTTATTCACTCACTTGGGATATGGAAATCCTGTTAATTTTAGAAGGTAAGTTTAATAAATTTGCATCCTTGGCAGAGATCTTTTCATGATATCATACCATGTTTATTAGATAGATAAAATCTCTTTGCATTAGTTTCAAAGCCAGAAATTGATTCCAAAGGAGCCGAGTGCCTGGGTTACTTAGATATTTTGAAAATCCCAGTAGGTCTCTGTTTGCAGCTTTTTGGCTCCTAAATACCCTCGAAAATCTGGCTCAAGAGTTATTACAGTAACACAAAGGAATAAAAACTTATGGTTTTCATGCCAGAAGGATTTCACTGGCACTGAGCATCTTGATGCCACACTGGGGGAAATTATATTTACATGTTTGAGAGTGCTGAATTAATTATAACATAAAATAAGACTTTGTTTAACATATGTAAAGATTCTGTTCTCAAATATATTATTCCTTGTAGGGCTTGAGATAAAGTAAAGCATTTTACCAAGTCTGAGAAGGCTGTAAACAGGGATATGGCCAGTGTTCAATGGTTGATTAGTAGTCTGGAAAATGGACACAGAGCAACAAAAACAGATTGCTCAGCCTTAATGCCATACCAATCACTTTTTTTTTTCTTCCCTGCTGCTATTCTTTTGCTTAAGCCTCTTAAAGTCTGCTTGTCCATTTTGCAGTTCCCATAAAAATATCTCATATAAATTCAAAATAACCTTGAAATGATTTATTTTGACAATTTTAATGTTACGAATCAAAAAGAGGAATAGATATTGTGGCTTCTGGGGTATCCTTAGGCAAGGGAAGAAGTAAATGGAGTCTAGTCTATGTACTGAACTATGTATATATTTTCTTCATGGCCTCAGGAACTCCCTAGAGTTGAAAGCTCTATATTAATTTTTGATGGCTATTTTCTATTCTGATGAAAGCTGGTTTTTTATGTCTGTGATAATATAGTTGAAGCAGCAAGAGCCATAGGGCTGGGAAAATGCTGGTAATTTAATTTTAAACTTATGGCTATAATTGTAGGAAACAGGTTTTGAATCATTTTCCATAAACCAGGTTGTATATCCATCCGTGATAAAATGACTGAAAGTAAAATTGATAGATCTGAGTTAGGTAGGATTTTTCCACCTTGCTTCATCCCCTGAACATGAGCAATGAGAATTGCTAGGTACAACATTTCTGACACCCTCTGAAGGACTGACAAAATCCGAATTCTCTGCTACACTAAAAATAAAAATCCAACCTGATGTGAAAATGCAGATACTTGCCAATAAAGTAGATGTCTGTTGAAATAGATGCACATGCTCTAAACCTGGTTGTTTACACACTTTCCTGTGTCAGAAATTCAGGGTGGTACATAACTGGATCCAACACAAATATCTGCAATAAATTTTAGTATAGTTCCCTGATAACTAATACTCCATCTTATAGAAGAGGGTGTTATGTAGCCTCTATAATCTTCTCTGTAGTTCTTTTGAAGGCCACTTGGTGTTTACAAGAAGGAAGGCAGTTACCTTTTGCCTACTGTACCTGCTGCAGGTAGCAGTACATTCCATGGCAAATAGTAGAAAGTGATGTTAACAACGGGTACGAAAGAGTATTTAAATGCATCTCTAATGCTTTCTTTTTGTCTTTCATTGCCTTAGTATCAAAACTGCAAAGGATATCTTTTATTGTCAATTTAAGTTTGAAAAATGAACTTCTTTTGCTCTCTTAAGAAAAACACTCTGTTAATCAAATTAATTACACAGTGTACAGGCTATTCTACAACATATTTATGTATTGTTATTTGGTTGTATTCTAAGGTGTAATTTTTAATTAAAAATAGGAATAAACAATATTTTTAAAATAAATTGCAAATGCAAGTTCCCTGCAATTTGGAAAAGTGAGATTTAGAAAAGATTTGATAGTAGAAATTGATGAAATGGGGGGATTAAAACAGCTGAAAACCTGCTTCTGGTTGATATTTTGAGATAATTTTACTCTAATCAATATTATTTGGATAAAGTCTTTATAGGTAATGGCTGTTTTAAGAAATGAAAGCGTGTATGCATCTGTCTGGAGTAATTCTGTACAAGAAGCACCAGGTGGTAGAAAGCAAGTGATGTTTCTGCTCGTGTAGCACCTGTTTTTGATTTCAGAGGGAAAACAGAAGAAAATTACTTCAATGGGTGGTGACATTAAATACAGCTGCTGCCTGGCAGAAAGTATTTTATCTCCCCTTAGCCCAAGAGAAAATACTTCTGTTTTGCATCATGGATAGAATGAAAGCTTCAGCTATATCCTACCAGAGGAAAAGACAGAAAGGGATGCATTCCCCAAGCCTTTCCTGTAGTTACAAAGTAAAGTTCAATAACTTTGTCATTTTCGTTATGCAGAGGAAGATGGGCATGACCAGAAGGACGTTTTTGATGGAGTTGGCAAGAAGAAAAGGTTTCAGAGTAGAAAGTGAGCTAAGGTAGGAAAATATTTACATCTGTAGACATAAAGAGAAGTACTGCTGCTTGAAACATTCTAATTTAGTAAACAGAGTCATCCAAGTGACCATGGCTGAAGATTTTGCTTATCTCTTTAGTGGATATACTTAGCTCTTCCCAGTATGAAGATGCTTCAGGATTTCTGTGGATGTCATTTGTTTCTATTGCCTTCTGGACAGAGAGCAGGCAGAACTCAAATAATAGCAAAATTACCTATCTCTTACCTCTAAAATCTGTGTTTCTAATTTATCTGAAATCTGCCAATTTGAATGTGTCCGCTTTTTTTTCAGTGTGCTGCTTGTTGTATTGAAAATAAAAAAGTAAGCTATGAATTTACAAATATTTTTTCATGAGATATGTTTCTATGCATTCATATAGTCTCAGTGGGATCAATGAATCATGTGTTCAGATGATCTAAATCAGCCATTGTTTATTTCCCCCTTGAGGTCAGCTTGAGATCAATCTAAATTTAATCGTCAATTCCTGAAATGAAGGAAAGTTAATACATGGGAATAAAAAATGTGATGGGTTGAAGGGGGCTTTTCTCTAGAACATCTCTGGTACTCCAATGTTTAATTTTCCTGTGAGTAATCCACTGATGGGAGTTTCAAAGTTACTGGCTTACGCTTTGGTACAGTCTGGGAGAGTACTGGAGAAGAAAACTAGAAAAAAATATCACAGATGTGACATTTCAGGGTGAAAATATACTCCAGCTGCAGATTTGTCTGGTGGTGTTTCAATAAGCCTTCCTCTGAACAATGCCTTTCAAGAGCAGTAGTTATATCATTATACAGTTTTCCAAAAGGTGCATCATTATGTATGTTCTCTGAAAAGCTGGAAGAAAATCAAGAATTGATCATTCCTTTGTATCTGTATGCAGATAGTATACAATTGGGTCCTCCCTATAAAAGCTCATTTCCACAGATTTTTCAATCCCATCAACTTTGAAAGCCTGAGGAAGAAGGGGAGATGAAATAATTTGTAAAGCATGATTCAAGCAGGTATTGAACAGAAGTAGACAATTAGCATCTGATACAAAACTAATTGAATTCTTGGGGAAAAAAAAATGAACTGGGCTGTTCTGAATTCTACATTAGCACTCTGTGGAGGACTGAGTAGAAGCTTTATCTGGGCTACTTTCACACACAAGTTTATATTGCCAGTATTTCAAACTTCTCTAAGTTGTATGCAAGGCAGGTGATATGTTTAATTCCAGCTTAGCTGCTAATGGATAGAACAGAATGATTTAACTGTTGATTTTTGGGTTTGAAAATGCCAGAATGAATGCTAAATTTGTGACGTTCTGTGCCAAGAAAAAAGCACAGCTGCACAGGTACCAGAGGAAACTGGTGCACAACAGCTAAACTGCTGCTGTGAGCATAGTGATGGCAAAGTTCCCAGATCTGCAGCTTGGTTCAAATACATTGCATATGAATATTTTATATAAAGTGAAATAAACCACAGGAAACAGAAGNTAAGTACAACATAGCATGGTTAAATAATAAGAAAACAAATAGTACCTAATGGTGGTTCAACTACCCTTGCTTTGTAATATTTTAGATTAAAATAAATTGAGATTTTTTTTTATTAGACTTGATTCTACAAGTTGCACAATATGGAGAGAATTATGCTATGTCATGACTTTCATATTTATGAAGTAGAGTACATTCAATACACTTATCACATTTCCAAAATACAGTACATTTAGTTTATTGCAGAGTTATGCGATAACCTGTTTTGCTGGGATTACTTCAGTATTTGTCATTGCAATGTAATAAAATCAGTGATTATTTGTACAAATGGGGGTCACAGGGACAGGCCAAGGGGTATTGTTGGTCTCCTAGAAAGTAGTTTGTGCTGAAAGTCTGTGCAGTCTGCCTTTAACAGTTAGAACACGTTGTTTTTAAAGTCCATACCGACCAACTACATCTACCTGTGGTGCCCTATCTGCTTGGACCAGTTGATGCCTTAACTTCTCAAGGTGTTATAGAAAGGCTGTAAAGCAATATGTCAGGTCCATTTGAAATTTACTGTATATGTGCAAGGCTGTCATCAGCATGGGGTAGCAGGAGGTTACAGAGGCTTACACATGGAGGTGGCTGCCATCAGGATGATTTATGTTCCAATTCTAGGCTTATTTCTGTAAGAACTAAGTCAAATAATGACACTATCTGACTGTGCCTTTCCTTCAAGAAATTTAGGAATCTGGTGACTGATATCAGTTAACGTTGGCATATAGTTCAGAGATACCGATTTCCTACATGTTTAATGAAAATGAAGTTTCCTCCTTTATCTGCTATTGTCTTTTGTGTGTGACAGGAGGGAAACACTAGGAATGGCTCAAAATTTCCTACCATGTTAGTAGATTTCTAAACTTGCTAAGGAGAATCAGCAGGCCGGGTAGAAATTTACAGATCATCCTAAATACGTATGTAATTTTTTCTTGAAATCCAACCTTGCCCCGTCCATTATTTTCCTCTAGAAAGTGCAGAACTCTGATTTTTTAAAAATCATGAACTACTGTGGGATTCTTTCCAATGTTGTTTTAGTACACCAACCCTAATTTAGTGTAATAACCTTTGTGCTACTGCATTTTTAAGTGAAGTACACTGTATAACCTATTGACCAATAACTCAATCTATAAATTTCATGTTACAAAAATCATATCTTAGTTTAGTTAAGAGGCTGGCCTCTTAGTAGCAAGGAAGTGATCTTTGAATGGAGTGAGTAATTAATAAGATTTAAGTCATGAACGTTTGAGAACGCCGTACATAAAGAGCTTAATGTAAATATAGAAAAAGTTAAATTTTAGAAAAGATATTACTAGCTGTAAAGCTTTATAAAATGATTGTTAACAGAATTTTTAATAGTGTAAAGCATTCATTCATTTATCAGGAATGTTGAGAAGGTGTCATAAGGCAGGCTTTTTATTATGGTACTGCTTGTGCAAGCCAAATATTTTCAGAGCTGAAAAAAAAGGTATGTAATAGGTTAGCGTCTTACGGAAGGAAAATGATGCTGAAAGGGAGAAAATACTGTACTTATAGGAGCTGTCAGGCTAAAGTCTTTCCTCAAAGCAGATTCAGTGACTGGAAGAGATAGACTGCGATATGAAAATGCAACTGCTTTGCATAACCTAACATAAAATAAATACTACAATTTTTAGGAAGTGCATGGTAAGTAAAAATGGAATAGTAGCTCTGTCTTTGTACAGTTGGGTTCAGGATAAAAATAAAACTCCTTTTTGTGTACTTTTTGTCAGTGACTCTGTCACTCATATTGTGGCCGAGAACAACTCTTACTCGGAGGTGCTGGACTGGCTGAGAGGACAGTCTGTTGGCGACATCTCCAGGTTTGAACTGCTGGATATCTCCTGGTTCACGGCCTGCATGGAAGCAGGAAGACCAGTTGATGCAGAAATGAAGTACCGTCTCATGGTAAGAAAGATCCTTTAGTGCAAACCCGATAACAATCAAAACAAATAACTGTGGGTTTTTTTCCCCGCCAAGAACACGAATACACTTGTTGTGATATAACTTCTGAATTTAAAAACTATTTCCCCCTGAAATTTACATGAATGATTGAGACAGTTTTAATAGATTAAAAAGACCTTCCATGCTTTCTATATAAGCGTTTGGTAATGCTAGGTCACTAACAGATAACATAGATCTTTCATGTAAAAAAGGGGTACTGTTAAAAGGGAAATATCCATCAATGAAGAACTCGCTGTTATTGTGGTACTTGTGGTATTTTCATGAAGACTTCAACATCATGGTAAATGTCTCCCTGAGACCAATATGTTTTAATGGACTCCTGATGGAATACTTTGCCTCTTCAAAACAATACAAAAATATTAAAACCTCTGCTGTTTGGATTTGATCATTTAACTGCCGGGTCCTTGAAGAACCTGTGAAATAAAGGTTGCTTCAGGCTGTGAACGTGCATTTACAAACTTGGCACCATCGAGTAAAACTGTGCTAAGAAAAAAAGATTTAATTATATTGTATTATCTCTTAATGGGAGCTGTAAGTCACAGGGTATTGTGAATGGCAGACTGATTTGGTGAATGGTATTTGGTGAACGATGACTTGTTTTCCTCTGATCTATACCTGTCAAGATTACATCTTAATTTCTTAAATGGAAGCATAGTGTGAAAGGGTAGTATTCAATAACCCCAGTACAGACTGAAAATGGTGAGGGTGGGGTGAGGATGCCTGGGCGTGCTGTGCTCTGTGTGAAAACAACGTGTGCTGCTGGGCCATTAAATAGGCCCTGCACTGTGGCCTGATGAATCTATTCCCTTGTTCTGCATGCCCTCCAGTCTCCCAGTGATGGATATAACGTGCACTGGTGAAGAAATTAATTCATACATAAAGAGAATTACAAGTCTGATCTAAAGCTCTCTCAAGTGATGAATTCCTGCTGATTTCTGAGGGTCTGGATTAGGCTCCGTGTGACCCGTGACCCCAATGCAAAATGGAAAATGTGTAAACGCTGGGAACATATCAGGATCCACAGTGCATACCTTTCTGTGAGACAGAGGATGTCTGAATATTTAATAGCAGTAATGTTTGCTGCTTCTTCATCCTCATATTTAGATTATGAAGGATGATTCATAAATATCACCTTTCTCCAAGAAAAGTTGTAGCTCTAGATTATTTTTTTTCAGTCATCTTTCATTGCCAGAAACTATTTTCCCAAGATTTTACATACAAGAATTACTGTTTAATAACACTCAGGGAGGAGGGGGAAGTGGGTACAGCAGATGGAGCTGTCACTCTCAGACTCAGCATAATTCCATGACAGAATACGTATTTATATTTGCAATTCCTCCAATGAAGTATTTGTGCAGTATACTTATGTTATTTTCAGTGAAACTGCTAGAGGGAGAATAAACCAAAGAAATTAGTGCAAACCAGAAAAAAACTGGAAACGTTGTAACTGCTGCATTATGAAATCTCACAGGCAAATAAGTCATAAATACTGGGAATGCAAAAGAGTTCTCTAAACAAGAAATAAATAAAAAGTGTGAACAGAACACTGTGAATTTTGCTGAGTTTCATGCCAGGATTAGATGTAAACTGAATTAACTTTTATATATATTCCTAATTTCACCAGTGCATTAAACCATACAGATTTAGATATCTCAGAAAATATCTTTTCATAGATTTTTTTTTTCCTTTGCAAATCAAGAAATGCTTTGTCTTTCTGAAAAACATCACCAATGATACTGAAACTTATCTTCTTTTTTTTCCCCCTAATCAAAGAGCAGGCTACTGCAAGATGAATTGCCTTAGTGTTCTTTATATTTTATATAAAGAGCTGCTCTGAAAAAAGGTAGCAGCACTGTCAAGAGATCATTATTTTACTTTGAGATTGGCTCTGCAAGTAAGAGCTTCTGATTTTATTGCAACATAAAGATTTCATGCTAATAAATGTAGAGTGCAATAAGCAGGCTGGTGAAAGATGTTAACTTTAAAGGCTTTAATTACATAGCGGCTCTAAAATAATAAACAATTTTGTAAAGCAAACAAGGAAGGAAGAAAAAGGATTCTCGAAGTTCAGCAAATTTTAAAGTAATTTTATTGTTGTGGTGTCACTGTGATTTCTTTTTTCTGCCTTGAGAAATGAGAAAGTTTGAAGTAGAGCTTAATTTTCTTTTTAACTACCAGACTGAAATCGTACATAATGTAATTTAATTGGAATTCCACTGAAGACAAATTTGGTCCATTATATCAATGTTGTAAAATGCTAAATGAAAGTGAGTTAACAAACCTTGAGCTCAGTCTACATCATGAAGATGATGAGGTAAAAAGAATGGAATGCGGTGGGGCAGTGAGTGAAGTCTCATCTGCATGTAGGTTAGTGGTTAGTATCAATAGCAGTAAGATTTCATCTTTCGTATCTTACAGTAGCCTGTTTGGAAGGTTGTTATTTGTTCAGGACATTTGTTTTAAAATATTACTAAAATGAAATGTCTTTCTGCATGAAAAACTAGGGGAATAAAGTCAGAGTTACAGACCAATAGCTAACATGTTAATTAGAGTTTTCACTGAAGCACACCTTTCTGTGGTTGCAAAAGGTCTAAGAGATGCTCTGATGTTGCTGATTTATAGTGTGAAAGGTTGGGTAACCAGATCTAAGCTGGTATGAATTCCTCCTGATTAATTCTGTAACAGTTGACTTTTATAGTTAATAGCCATAATTTAATTTCATAGGCTATGGAAGTATGGTAGACAAGCACACACTTTGAAGGAAATAACAATATTTTTCTGGCAAAGAAATGCCTTGGTCCAAAACCACCTTCCCCATCACAAGCAGATGGATATTCTGGTCGGAATGTGGACATTAATAAATACGCAAGGGAATGCCCATATGCTAGAAAGTTCTTGGGTAATGAAAATGAAAGAGGCAGTGAGGTTTCAGAGGCATAAAAAAGAAAGAAAGAAAATAAGTCAGTTGATATCCTCATCAGCTTTAGGAACTATTCCATGACTGCACCTCTACTGCCTCTTCCTCAGACAGAAGCTAAAATTTGTTAGTTATATTTTTGGAAAGGGAAAGAGATTTATTTCCTTGAACAAAGGATCTCCCTCAAATTAAGAAAAGGAAGTAGCATGTTTTCTGATCCACTGCCATATTATGTGTCAGGCAACTCATATTTAATGTTTTCTGGCCTATCTCACACTGTTGCCTCATGAAGGAGAGAGTCTTTAACTAATGGAAGAGATCCTTCATACTGACAGTCAGAATTTCCCAGAAAATAAAATGAAATTTATGAAGAAGAAGGCATCAAGCTTATAAAATGCTGGATATCAGCAGACTTTATTATTTGATCAATGCTGTCTGGACTTTATGGAGCTGCTGCCTGTTGACTAATGTGGCCTGACAGTCTCTTGTATCTGCTCACCTTTTTCACTGCTGCTACATTTTTATGCTTTATTTCCCTATATGCTTATACTTCTTTGTGCATTAAAAAAATAGTTTGCCAAAGAGCAAAGTAGTCCTCTATGTGATTAATTCTGCAACCAAGCCTCTGCTGTACAAACTGATGACAGTAACACAGGCTGATTTTCCTGCTTATGCCACATGGAAAATGTCACTGTAAAGGAGTGGCAGTGATATTCACTGTTACTCCAGCCTGTATGTGGGGTACAAACTCTGACTAGCTCTAGCAATCGAGTAGCTTACACATCTGAGTATTTTTCAGTGATTGCCCCATGCAGTGTACCATAAATTCCTTTTAATATAGTGGAGTTATTTGCAAAACCGGGAATTTTAATGCTTACATTTTTCTCATACCCATAGTTGTTTCTTCCCAATACTATAAATGATTTTGTGGTAATGTGAGTTTCCAGGATTGCTTGTTCTACACTGTAATTGCTACTGGATGAAACTTTAGGTTTCTCCTATAATCTGTACAAATGGTTTTATCCCATCTGGTCTTCCCACCAAAAAGCGATATCAATCCTGTTCTTATGTTCGGGTGATGATAGATCATCTCTGTAGTTCTCATGCAGGCATCATAATATTCCATAAGAATCAGGCTATAGTAATTATCATTTGCTAGATGTTTTTGCTGCTGATTTCTAGCCAAAGTTTCTTCTGTTATATATAATCAAGTCCTTGTAATTAAAAGTATAGCTATTACTGATTAAGAAAAATGCTCAAATATCTCTGCTAAGGCAGGAACAGGACATTTATGTGTCAGTCTATCAACATATTGAACACATAAAATTTCTGTGTTAATTTGCTCTCATCCTTAATGCCAGGTAATACTACATGTGGGCTCTTGTTCTTTGTGTGTCTCTATCCTAATGAAGATAATAGCTTATTATATATTCCATTCAGTAATGTTCTGTTTGTTCACAGTCTTTGCAGCTGGCACTATCATTTCAAGCAGTATATTAGTGGTAATAAATCATAATTTGTATGATTTAAAATCAATTTTAAAGTATAATTCATGAATGTGTGTGAAAGTGGATGAGTTGTGCTGTTGATCCTGGTTGAATCCCATTTTGGTTATTCCCAAGAGTGGTCTTGCACATAAAATAACTTCCTTCCTTTCAGTGTATACTATGAAAACTGCCATATAATTCACTACTCTTTCAGCTGTGCAAGCAAATGCCTTTGGAGTGTGTGCGTAAATACTGTTATTTAACTACTCTGTATCAAATACAAAGGCAATTTAGCATGAAATTATATGGGGGTGTGTGTTTGTGAAGGCACGTACACATATTTATAGGTTTGCCTAGCATAGATGCTAGCTTTATGTCTGCATGTCTTTGGACACATGGAAGACAGGGTTCATCATTCCATTACTGGGGTGAAAGTTTTCTCCATGTATCTTTGTGATATTTTTTGTTGAGCCCTTTTCCCTGTGGCATTTGGTTAGCACACTGCAATATGGTTTTTTGACAGATCTGCCAAATGTTTTCAGAAAAAATGTCAAATAGCAAATAAATACTGGAAAACATTGAGAATGTTTTCAGTATTTCCAAATATTTTGGATTTGGGCACTTCTAGTGGAAACAAAGGAATTAAAGGACTGGGTATATAAAACAGCAGAAAAGCTTGTGCTATTTTTTTCCAGTTGCTCAGTTTCAGGACTCTCATATTTTGAGAACTCATGCTCAGGATTCCCTTTTCCAGTAGGGACATGACTCAGTATCTTGCCTTTCAGGAGAAGGGATGGTTGCCCACAGACGTTTTTGTTGATTCTGTCAATTTTGCATGGTGCAGAACTGGGCAAAAAGTGAATAAGCGTGTAGGTAGCCTGATGTTTGGGAAACTCCTATTTGAGATTTGGCACCTGTCTCCTTTTCCTTGCTCCAGTAAGCACCTAAAAAATGGTGTCTGAATTGTATTATGTATGGAAGAGGTTTAGTGAGAAATCACGCCATAAGGTGAACACTGGCTGTTGGATAAAAAGATGGAAATTACTCTTTTATGGCTGTTTGTAAATGTTTCCTTTGCTTTATCATGACCCCAAATCAGAACATTTGGTGTAATGAATTAAATCCAAAGCAAAAAACCCTTCTTCATTTTACCTGGAAGAGGACGGGAAAATTTATTATAAAGTCATACGTTTTTCTTCCACCATTGAATTTAGCTACAGATCAAAAATGTCAGTTATTTGAGAACTTCTATTTGTTTTTTTTTTCTCCCTCCTGAATCATCAAGTGTTTCCTTTCAAGCTTATTGACTCTTAAAGCTTTGTAGTTTTTCAACCTTACGGCAATAATAAGAGGAGTAGTAGAAGAAACTTGCCGTGTAGGGAGATAAATTTTTTAAAAAAATGACAGTGCCATTGAAAATTCCCTGCAAAAACTTACTGAAAACAATGAGAAACCCCAGTAATCACCAGGTAAACTGGTATTGTCAATGCAGCCAATGGAAATAAAATGCTTTTTCTAAGAAGGTGGTAGGAGCGTTATTCTCTTATCTTCTCTTTAAAGGTATGTATGTTAGGCTGATGAAATGTATTTTTATTATTTTAAGCTATTTTACAGGTCACCAACGCTTCTTTCTTTTTTTCCCCTTCTTGTTAGGAAAAAGATCACGCTCCTCCTTTGAAAACACCTGAATCAGAAGTTCCATTATTTAAGGCAAGCAAAGTGTCTCAGTATTCTTGTCAAAGGAAGACAACTTTAAATAACTACAACAAGAAATTCACGGTAATACATTTTCTGTCCATGAAATAATACTTAAGTAAAATAATTAATACAGTAGTTGCATCAATATTTTGTGTAGCACCCTTATCAAATTCATGAATTAAATAGGCAGCACAATTATAACAATTAAAAAAAGTTATAAATCTGCCATACTTAAAATTGAGTGCAAGCTTAATTACATCTTTCAAGTATTGCTGATAGCTTAACACAGTGGGTCTTTAAATATAGTAATAGCTTGTAAGCACATGTATTTTTAAAACAAATGATAGAATAACATTCTGAAAATGTCTTTTAGCCTTTCATCACAGTCTTATTTGACAAGTTGGAAGTCGCAATAAGAAAAAGTTTGGTTTGAGTTAGTCCAAACTAATTCATGGTTGCTGTGCTGCCTTCTGTTTTGCTTAGGTGTTCAGTTCTTCAAAGTGTGTTTGTAACTAAGCAATTGTGAAAGCTTATGAAAGATTGTGGAATCAATGTAACTACTTTAATATGACCTCAACCCCCCCTTAAATTGTCAACTTAAATAGGACTCCTAGGGACACTCATATTTCTTATTTAATCCTTATAACAGTACACAGTACAGTGAGTATGAAGAGCCCAAGTCATCAGTTCTAAATTCCCCTTAACTGGGGAATGACTCCTCTTGGCTGGTTCTGGATACAGTGACAACTGTTCAATAGGAAACATTTGATGCAGAGCTCTAATGTAGTGTAGTTTGAGTATATCTGACATAGTTATATTCCTGTGTTTCAACTATAACATGAAACATCTCCTTATCTACCTAAAATTTGATTCTTTATTTTGTTATAATTTTTATGCTCACTCTCTGTGTGTACCTATAAATGCACACAAATCTTCCAAATAAATATTATGTGAGTTCCATATAAAAAAAAGAATAACAGATACCAGTAATTTGAGAATGATTAAAAAACCCCCAAACATTTACAAGGTAAATACTAAAGCCTCTGGGAATTCAGAACTAAAGACAAACCTAAAAGCAACTCTAAAATGTTTTGATCTGGGAATGCGCAGTTAAAAATTAAACAAACTAAATTTTTCCTTGTAGTGATGCTTTGAAATAATAAACAATTATACTAGTTATATAATAGTGCTTATGGTACTCAAGTAGGTTAAAACGTTTGCTTATTTAAAAATTTTTTTTGAGTAACCTGATGGGAATTGAGTTTCAACTCTGCTTTGAGCCTGAGGCTCGACTAGAGATCTCTTGAGGTCTCTCCCAGCCCCAGTGTTTCCAACATTTTTTTTTTTTTTAAATGGGTACCATGCCCTACCTCCTGGTAGAAAAACAAACCTGTGAATGTTACCATTTAACCTCTTGAAAGCAGTCATTCTTTTTCACTGTTTACAAATATCAATAATATGCTGTTAGCGAAGATATCAGACCAAACACAGTGTGACCCAAAGATTCTGTAAAACGCCTTCCTTCTTGGAGAAACAGAAAGTACATGCCTTAGTTCAATGATTTCTGAAAATAGTGGAGTGTGGGAGTCTGTCTCTTTGTTGAATTTTCCATAGCAGGACGTTTTGTCAGTCATTCTGAAGATAAATTTAAAAGTAATTGTGATGGATTATGACTAACCCTAGAAGGCACGAAGTTGTTGATTTTAAATTATCATTAATACTTTAATTGCAGAAATGTCTAGAATAAGGTAGTTCCCTTTTTAATGATACCTTTAAAATTGTTTTAATTTTAAAATATTGATTATCTTTATTTGTAAATGCACACAGTATTTTTCCATTTTCAGAGTCTGAGTGCTATAAATCTACTGAATATATACTTCATTTTCTAGCTGCTGAATTCCTGAACTTAATCCAAGATTCAGTTCAAATGAAAACTATGACAGCAGCAGCATATTCATTGAGTGATTTCTGTTATACCTGTTTCACAGAGAGACAGTCTCTAAATTATTTCAAGGTTTATCATTGCAGCAGTCTTAATGTCAGAGTACAACTTGTATTTGATAAATTAATTTAGGTGACACATTAGAAGTAGGGCAGTTTAATGACTGAAGCACTGAGACTCCCTTTTGTTATCTTATATATCAAATATTTCTGAGTCTGGGTAGAAATTAGGTTTTGTAGTGACAAAGGTGGCAGTTTTTCATCCTCATACCTTGAGAGTAACTGTTCTGAGTTCATGCTATATTTTATTTATGGATGTGATACTGAACAAGTTGATAATGCATATGAGTCTGTCTAGCAACTGCATCTTGGCAGCTGAAATGTGTGGTGGGTTGACCTTGGCCCGATGCCTGGTGCCCACTAAGCCACTTAATCACTCCCCTCTTCAGCAGGACCAAAATATGATGGAAAAACACCTTGTGGGTCAAGACTAAAGGCAATCTAATAAAAGCAAAAGCAAATGCCACATGTAGAAACAAAAGAAAAAAAATATTTATTCTCTACTTCCTGTCAGCTGATGATGTTCAGCTACTTCCTGGGAAGCAGGCCAGTGTAAAGAACATCAGCATAAGGGCTGCTGTGGGGAAAACTAACTCCATCTCATCCAGACACAAAACATGGTGTAACTCCTTAGGGCTGATGCTCTTCTCACAACTTAAGCCTACAGAGACAACTGAAGGCTTGGGTGTTTATGCACTGCAAGAGCTGGTCTGTTCCCTAGTGGCCAGCCAGTTAGTCTGCCTAACGCCACAGGAGTCTGATTTTCAGTTTCCATGTTGTTTTGTCAGTTTTGTATTATACCTGTAATTCACATGCTCAGATAAAAGTGTTCCAACAGATTTTTTTAGTGTGAGCACTTAGCAGATGCACTGAAGCATTGGTGTAATTCACTTGGGCATGCTGTGGGCAGCCAAGCATTAAATGACAGATTTTCACTAGCTCAATGCTGTATATCCTGAAAATTAGGTCCAAACCATCTTGAATTATGTGTTGATGATAGTATTTTGTTATAACAACTTTATTCTGTATGCTGAGGTTGTTCCTTTCTCTTTCAGATTTTCTGTTTTCTTTGGTTAACTTGAAAATAATATTTTTCATTCTTGCCCATAACAGGGGCACAAAGCTATTATTTTTTATGTTTTCTTGGATGAACTCATAGATTCTTCCTTTTACTGGACTTCACCCCAATACCCTGTATCAAATTCCTTTTTCAAATAAGTAGTAGTTATGTTTGAGAAAGAGTTATATTTACTTTTGACATCTTTTAGTCTCTTCGGAAGAGCAGGAAGACAATCACTAGTAGGTAGTGACAAGCATACAGTGAAGTTTGGAATGTGCTGATTTCTTGAAGAAACACTTTTGAAGACTTGATTTGTGGAGAAATTGGTAGTTAGTGATCAGTTTTAATCTTGAGTCCTGCTGTTTATGTATTTTACCATGAAAGACCATTTATTAAAACCAAATATCAGAGATACTTGATAAGAGCTCATGAAGACAACGTGGTGGTGTAGTACACTAGATGCGGTTTCTGTGTTCAACTGTCCCGTGTTTCCTGTCCATTGTTATATCCAGCAAATAACTTACAGAAGAGTGTGCCAAACCAGTTTTACATCACAGAAGAAACTACACAAGGGTTGGCAAAGATGGTGCAGATGTGAAGGTTTTGTGACTATGTTAAGTATGGGGCAAATCCTACTTAAATTATTTTTTTTATGAGCTGTTGCATGGTAGCAAGGCCTGCTGTGTCATTAATAGACTAGGCAAGTCAAGCTGCTTGCCGAGAACAGACAGTGGCATTCTGCAACAGTTCATGGAGGAGAAATGCAACCACTTCAGACTGGTAGGGCCTCACAGCATTTGGGTCACTGTGCATTATGCACTGTGGCCTTGTGGTACATGGGTTGGGAACCACTACCATAAGCTTTACTGATTTGGATGATTCGGGATTGCACCTTAACAAATAGTTCTGACTCCACAGGTGAGCTTCAGCTGTTCAGGTGAGTAAAGTTGTAAAACAAAAGGGCAAATTGTTTCACCAGAAGCTGTATCTTAGCATGTTTCCTTTATGCTTGTCTCTAACATTAATGTTATTACGGAATATAATATTACAATGTTCATTTGTAAACAGCTAGCCATCCTCCTCCTTTTCCACTGGAAATATACACAGGGGAGCTACATTGTGTTTTCATGTGGTAGAATAAATGGACTCATTCCACTGTGCCCGAGAGGGGTTGTTGGGTTTGAATATTAAACCACACTGCAATAAAATTTAGGAAGACATACTTCTGTAAGGAAAATACAATTTAATTCTTACAGAAGAAACTAATTAAGTCAGAGGCAATTGGTTCTGTGATTCTGAGGCTTATTGCTAATGCTACTGAATGTTACTCTGCTTTGGCAGTTACTCATGGTAATGAGAAAGTGGATTTTTTAGTGTGGAAAGATGGCTGGTTTCCTTTCTAATCTGTCAGAGGAAAAAAAACCAACTTCCTTTTATTTTTATCTCTTTTTTTTTTACCTGCAGAAATGTGTATCAGTTATGCCAGTGTCTCAATCATTTGTTATTATTCCATTTTAAAATAGACCTTGGGAGAACAACAGTTTTAATTTTATAATGAACTTGTGAGCTGTATAGGTTGAAAACCACTAACTGAATGCATACCCTTAATGACATGAGTTTTCTTATTGATATAGCTTTCTTCAGTAAAAAAATCTCTAGATGCTACATCAAAATTGAAATTTTTTAAATGCGTGTGAAGTGTATACCTGTCCAAACGGAACCAGTGTTTTGGTCTAAGGAAGAAAGATATCTTCCTGTTTTTAGTGGAAGTGGGAGGGTGCTCCCTAAAATACAGACAGAATATAAATACACCCGCACTTTTGGGCAACTCCAATTTGTATGTATGCATCAAGTCTATGCTGCTTTCTTTGATCATATTAATATGTGTAATATATGTTTAGCACCTTATGTTTCTTATTACACTGTATGTTTTTATCTAGGTCAATGTTATGTGATTAACACTACCTGCATTTTTGTTCTCTGTCAGCATACCTTTTCTCACAATTGGCTTGTTTTCTTTCATATTATGTGGAAAAATGTGGAATCTTCTCAAGAGTGCCACTCTTATCTGTCATAAGAAATCAACCTAGAGCTAACAGATACTTATTTCTTATAACAGTGCTTATACAAGGACTCTCAGACTTTGCACAATCTACAATTGCTGTTATTCTTTCTCTCAGCTCCTTTGTTTCTCTAGCTAATGTAAGAATATGTGATCCTATCTTTGGTCTTAGACAAGCATCGGGCTTTTTAGTTCAGATACCAACAATAAAATTAAAAAAAAATCAGATTGAACAAAACTGGATCATTTTATTTATTTGGAAATCACTTTAGCCAGTACTGCAGGTTGACTCAAATTGCTTAATTCTGCTTGAAATAAACACCTGAAAGTGTTTATTTTCTCTCTCTGTGTTTAAAAAAATGTATTTGTATGTCCTATGTCTCTTCCTATTGATGCATGAGATTAGGATTTACATTAGGAAAAGGGAGCAGAAAATTATTTGAATGGATTGTTGTTCTAAATCTCTTTAAAATCACTTTGGTCAGTTTTGAATGGACACCAAACAGTGGCAACAGCAATGTGATGAGAACTGGGACCCTCCCTTTGGATTTGTGTCTTACTAAATAAACTTCAAGTAGAAAACAGTGATTGAAAAAAAAGCGGTTTAACTCAAATTGCTTTTCTGAGCATAATAATCCTTCAACCAGGCATCACACAGAATTTTTTTGTTTAGCACACTGCCATTTAGTGGATTAAGTTCACCTGTACAATTTTTTCATTTGTGCTGCTGTGGTTTTTGCAGGCTCAATTAAGATAGAGGGCTTTTTAATAAAAGATGCTGTACAAATACATTGTAAAAGACAATTCAAACCCTGGAGAGTTCATAGACCTAATAGACAACAAATGAAGGGAAACAATGGCAGGGAGGTCTGAAGCAGCTTTCCAAGGTCACACAGCAGAGGAGAAGTAGATGGTAGGCATGGGAATAAGACAAACTCCCTGTTCATGAAGCTGAAATGCTTTCTTTACAAACCAGATTAGATTTAAAATAGTTTCTTGGTAGTATAATATCGGTGATGTCTGTTCTTGCAGGATCTTAGATGGAGATTATTAAAGACTATTTTGCAGATAGCAATGGAACTGGTCTGATAATCTTGTTGAAACAAAGATAGTATGAGGTATAACTTGAGACCATGAGATGCTTTTTCTTTTGGGAATGTGTGCATTCTTGTACTCTGGTAACTCACACTGAAAGTTATTGGGTTAGCTGTTCAGCAGGATAAACCTGCGTATCATTATTAATTTTTTTTTTCCCCCCTGAAAGTCATTGCCATGTATTAGCTGAGAATCTTTCTCTTCATGTTGATGTTAACATTGTGATTTTTAGCATTTATAATGTAATATTTTACTGTGCATTTTAATATGTGCAAGATGCTTACTGGCAACTTTGCTTTGTTAATTATATTTTATGTCATGAGGTCTTAAATAGCTGATACTAAACGAAATTCAAAATTTCTGTCAGTACATCCATCGTCTTCCTTATTTTTAACATATATCAACAAAATTTTTGTGTACTTTTGTATCTGACCTGCTGGGATCCATAATTTCATTCCATCCCCAGATTTTTCTGTAGCCTAAGTATCATTAGTATAATTGTCCAAAATACGAGACATAGATGGAAAATTTGCAATAACTGCAAAACTGAGATGTAGCCCAGTTATCTTTCACATTTAATTAGAACAGTCCCAGCAGAATACTCTGGAGATTATGAAATCCCACATGTTGGACATTTCTAGGAAATTAGCGTCCTGTTAAATTTTTACCTTTTGGATAGGTAATCTGAGTATTGAACTGATTGATAAAAAGGTGAAGTGCTTCATGTAAGAAATGCAAAGATTTAGAATGAATGAGGAGTAGGCAACTTGCCTTTTTGAATCATCATAAGTAGATTTCACCAGAGACCTAATAGATTGCAAAAGTTTTTTTCAGCTAATATAGGAGTTCATATGCTTTTCCCCTCTGGAATGTAATTCAGTATGGGTTATGCTACTCAACAGACAGTTACTCCACTTGGAGATCAATTGCTTTCTTTTCTTAAAGCAGAAAGATTTTATCAAAAAGAGTGTCAAAAGCAATTCTATGTAAAAAGACAGATCTGTAATTAAGTGCAGCATTTGCAAGCAATGTTTTGTACAGGGAATAATGAATATTCAATACCATTTAATTGTTTATTTAAAACAGCATAATGAGCTTTGCAAAGGCAGGAAAACACTGAAAAATGCAAACTAGAATGATAACAATGCTTTGATTATATTTTCTCATTGACTGCCAACACCCTAGGAGTAAAATGCTACATGTGGTTGTCTTTTTCAATCTCAGTGGTGACACAGCTTTTCTGAAAACTGCCCTCCTGCCAGCAGGAAGGGTCTAATACCTCTCTAAAGCAGCAGTGGGGCCGGTATATGCAGACACATTTATCACAATGGCTGATTATTCAGTGTAGAATACATCTATTTAATTGTGCATGTGAGAGGCTGCCTGTTGGGAGTGAGAAAAAAACATACCTAGACTTTTTGAGCCTCCTAATCAAGAAGATGACTTTGCCACTCTCTGTCATTACTAGGTAGTGCTGAGCAGGTAATTAGGAGGAGTGGTTTCTGCCTCCGTTTAGTCTGTATAGACTATTTTAACAAGGTATAAAATGTATCTTCTTGGTTCTGTCCCCTGATTAATCCTGCTATGGCTAACTGGCATAGAAAATATCTTGCCAGGCACTCCTTTCATGAGTATTCACATGCACAGATTGTAAAGAGAGGAAAAAGAAAGAAAGAGTAATCATTTTGTGAGTGTAACTGTAAACCATCCTTAAAGCAAGACTTAGCTTTTTCTACTGCGTAATAGAAAAGAATCTTTGCAGCTGGTAAACAATAATAATAAAAAAGACTTGGGAGAAGAGCTAAAAACCCGTGACAGAGGAAACATCTGACTCTATCACCCCACTTGTAAAATATATTTCCCCATTTACTTTGCAGTACTGTGTATGCTGTTTTTCCTTCCATATGAAAACTGTTGTGAATCATTGTTACTTGTGACCTTGAACTGGTATTATGCCCTTTTTCTGCATTAATTGTCTTTCTGAATAGGAAATGTAATGTGCACCTGTCTTTAACCAGATGTGTAATTAAATACAACATAATCTATCAAGAAAATAAAATTCGTAACTGTGGAAAAAAAAAAGAAAAAAGAATAACAATTGAATAAATCCAATAATTAGCCACTGCAAAAGCTTTAAAGAGAGCAGTAAAGAAGCTAAGGTCTACTGCAATGTTTTTGTAATAGAATGCTTTTTCTGGTTTGTTTGGTTTTTTTTCCTTCAAAGGAATGATCTCCTTCCTCCCCATCTCCCATCCCCCACACCTTTGATCCCTTATACACAAGGGCTAGTCAAATGTAAATAGTGGTAGAAAGTTCCAGATCAAGAATCTTACTAAACAGCTCTCTATCTCAAGAGGTCTTTCATGAAATATTATGAAAAAATTGCACAGCACTCCCTAATCAGGGTAATCAGAGTAGCTGATAAATAAATATGCAGGCAAGGGGAAAATTCTTACAGTGAAATGGATGAGTGGTGACTGAGAGTTAGAGAGATCAAGGAGTAAAGTTATACTGGTAATATATATAACAAAGAAAATTATCTTTAGCAAGCCCTAATTAATTATGTTTTATGCATTTTAACATGGTAGTGCAGAGGGAAAAAAAGAAGGTATGTGAAGTGGTTTTGTTCAGCTAAGTGTATGTATTTCTTCTAAAGAAATACTGTCAAACCAATTAAAATTCATATTTTTTATTTGTTAAGCAGAAAGTTTTGCAAATCCTAGCATCAGCAAGCAGAACATTTTCTTGAAGGTTTTGATTAAACCCTTCATTTTGCTTCAATGAGACTCTAGGGTTTATAATGTGAACAACACAACGTATCTGGTGGTCTGTTTTTCTTGAACTGACCTAACAATGAAGCATCATATGTAAATAAATCTACAGTAAGTGTGAAATACGCATTCAATTTTAAGAAGTTGTTCTATTTTAACGATCTGAATAATGGTACCTCAAGTAAAATCTTTATTTTTGTTGTTTAAATGAGACTAGAGTATATCAGCGCAGGGTGACAAGATGCTGTTCTCTGTTCCACAGATGTACTAAAGGGATGACTTCTCTGGATTTGCAGTGATGCCGGTTAGTCACCTGGAGACACTACACATGTAGCATTTAGGATATGCAAGGCCTGCTGTTTTTTTCACTTGGCACATTATTGCTAAGATAAAAACCAAAACAAAATCTAAAATTATTTTTCTTTAAACTATATAGTGATACATTTACTTACAAATCATATGAAAGCTGAATCTAAATATGAACAATGATCCCATAAACACTAAGTGCAGGAACACGCTCTTACTCTTATTAGTTCCTACTATCCACTGCAGTCATTGTTCTCGGAAGCCGTTTGCTGCTGATAGCTGTATCACAGGTTGTTACTCATCCTTATTCCAAACCCATTTCTGAGTAGACACTGGACTACAGTTCAGTGAAGTGATAATTGCAGGCAGATGCACACTGACAGCCACATTTTTTTGTTATTTTTGTAATGCCTCTTGGGCCAAACTAGAAATGGGAGTAAGCTGGAAAAGAGGAAGGCTGTGCGGCAACTGATATAGAAGGACATATGGTCATTTCAAGCCTGGGATCTGTTAGCTGTTCTTCAGAGACTGGCTGAAGAGTAAGAAAAGGGATCTCTGGCAGGAGTGCAGGACACAATGCAGTGCGGAAGCTTCACAAAGCTGCCTTGTTTCTGGTGTGTACCTAGCCTGCTCTGTGCTATTAGAATGGTATACAAGAGCACCCCTAACCTTGAGGTGTGGGATGCATTTTACAGAAACACTTTGAATCTGAAAGTCTTTTCTGGAAATGGCACTCTCTTAAACATCTCTGAAGACACCAATTAATTTTTCCAGCTTGAAAATTATTGAAGTTGTGTGCAAGGTTTTGCTAAAAACTCAGATTCCCAGCTGCTGATCAGCTGCAAGCATGTATAAGTTCTTACTTTAAGTTATTCACAAACTCTCTTTGCAACATTTCTCTCCCAAAACATAGTATTTACAATGGGAAACACTTCACTATGCAATCTGTTCCCTGCATCTCATTTCTAAAAATTGCTGCTATTAATACATATATTCTGGGAGAGAGGGAGACTCCAAAGGTGCATAAATGACACATGGATAGTTTTGGGTTTCTTATTTTAAAATATACTTGTAATCTCCAGGCAATTTTGAGTGCATTAAACCAAACCATAAATAGCTGAAGAACCATGAAGAAAATGTTTTCAAAAAACTTCTAAAAATTCTACAGATTATGACGTTATTTCACATTGATTTATTATATCTGCACAGAATATGAGATGTTGATCTCTCAGAAGATTTTAATGTTTCACTTTATTACAGATCAGAATATTTTCTCAGAATTGCCTCTAAAATGCAACTTTTATGATACCTGGAATATTTAAAGTGACTAGAAAATTATGCTGAATTTTTCTTTTAATGAACTTCACATTTACACTCTAATATAAAGAAATCATTTTTGAATTAGCATACAAAGTAACCTTTTTAAGGCATATACTGAATAGTTCAACCTTTTATTAAACTCTAGCTTTTCTACACCTCTTCCATCCCCACTCCCCAGGATGCCTTGGAAATAATGGCTGAAAATTATGAGTTCAAAGAAAATGAAATATTCTGTCTGGAATTTCTGAGAGCAGCTTCTGTGCTGAAGTTTCTTCCATTTCCAGTAACCAGAATGAAAGACATACAAGGGTTACCCTGCATGGGAGACCGAGTCAGAGATGTGATCGAGGTAAATTATCTCTACATTATCTGCCATTTGATTCTTTTGCACATCTACTTTTTGAGTTCACAGAGTGCAGCTTTGATATTTTTATGTTTTTACACAACCTTCTGTATTTCCTGTAATAACATTCTCTTGTCCTTGTTACTAAGAATGTAATGATTTCTGGAAAACTTTTGTAGTAACATAAGGTTCTGTCATGGAACCCCTGCCCTTAGGAATAAAGGTAATTAATGAATAAATACAAATTAATAAGTAATGCAGTATCATCTTTGTATGTAATTTTTAAAGTCTTATTCTGTTTTGGATGTGACAGGTTAATAGTTTTGTTCATGTGACCTCTGCCCTTGGCAACATCACTTTGCTCACCTGAATACTTTATTAGAAATACTATTTTTGCAAGCCTGATAAATATTTTAGCACTTTAATGTTAAATCCTACATTGCTGTGAGTTATAGCAGAGCCTTTTATCTAGGTGATGGATGAACTCTACAGTCTTACTGGAGCTTTGAGCTCCTCTGCATTTTTCTTTAAATCTTAGCCTTTTCAGGACCCCACAACTCGTGCTGTTATTCCAGCAGACAGCTGATCAGGGGATCTCAGCTATCTGAAGAGGTCATTCTTGAGTGTTGTGATTCACTCTGGCTCCTTGTTTGCCTCACCTCATCAGTTAAGAATGTAGTGTCTGAAGTGCTCTTTGTACCTACTGCCTGGGGACCAAGAATTCAATTATGATTCCACAGAAAATAGGATGATTTCAGGGAATTTATTGGTAGGAGGCTTTTTTGTTTGTTAGTTTCAATCAGAAAGGCTGAAGGAGCTATACACTAAAGGAAAATATATATCTATCCTTACAATGCTCTTACTTTTAAGATAAGTAAACTCAACAAATAATGAAATCTAATTTTTGAGACAACTCATTGATAGCTCATGTAAATAACTGCTTTCTGGATGTGAATTTATGAGTAAATAAGTACTGTGAAATATATTCCATGGTCCTGGTTTCTACTTTGTCCTTGAGTAAATTTATGAGTAAATAAGTACTGTGAAATTTATTCTGTGGTTCAAGTTTCTCCTTCATCCTTCACTAATTTTCTGTCTCAAAAAGGGTTGCAGAATTTTATCCTAGTGGAATAAAACAATATGCTTGATAAGGATGCTCTTTATGTTTTTACAGATTGACATGACTTTCTTTTAGATTATTTTATAAATCTCACCATAATCTTGATTTTTTTTTTAAGTAATGCTTTCCTTTTTCTAGGAGGTTATTGAAGAAGGAGAGAGTTCTAGAGCTAAAGAAGTGTTAAACGATGAACGATACAAATCATTTAAGGTAAATCTTTTGAGGTTGGCTGCTGTGGTTTAAAATTGCTTCTATTTTCTTCCGTTTAGTTGATCTTAGGTGTAACCATTAATTTTATAATAAAAGAACATCAAATATAAAGTATAAAGAAAGAAAGTCTTGAATAAAGGGAAAGAGAGAAACTGTAGTAGAATAAGGAATAAAGGTAAAATCAGTTACCTTTCTAATTAATGTAAGGCATACACAGTTGCACTTAAGCTTGAACTGAGTCTTCTCTCTGCAAAGTAATGTCATACATACTCTTTGCCATAAATTTAACCCTTTGTTTGGTATATTTTTCCCCTTAGTTGATTATCTTTATAACCTTAATCTGACATTAGGAAAATACCAGGTGAAGAAGATGACTTATCTATGTCAATTCTCTTTTTGCGTGAGGCAGAAGGAAGAGGACTTGAGATATTTATTTGTTAGGCAGATTGTAGGTTGAGAGTTATGGTATCAATGCTTTATAGTTATCTAAAATCTAGAAAACATACATACTGCAATTCCTGTTTATTAAGTTGTGAGTGAATTCTCCACTGGAAAAATATACACCAGAAAAATATTTTTTTCGATTTTGTCTGCAGTTTTAATCTCTAGAAATAATCTGTTCATGCTTTCAGAAAAAAATAATTCAGAGAGTAAAAGGAATGGCATTATTTAATTCTCTCTGGTGTTACTCACTTTTACTTCAGCTATTGAAAGGCTTTTCTGTTCTCTCTGACATATAATACAATTATGAAAGGTTGTTCAGTTATAGTTATTGGTGTCATCTGCAGCAATACTCAGAAAAGAGATATAGATTCACATGTGTAGCAGGATTCAGGAAACAGACTTGCTTATTAATGATAATAAAGATTGAGGATCAGTCATTAAAACTTATGCTTCAGAGTTTAAGAAAATTTCTGGGAGATTAGATTAAAATCTATCGGGGATAGATTATCTCAAATATCCTTTAAGTGTCGTTTCACATACCAAATTACAACAAACGTATGTAGTTCTTTTGTTAGCTGAACACTATCTCAATGGTCTGGCTAAATTTGCTCTAGCAAAATTTTCCCAGCAATTTTTTATGTGTTTGTAATACAGCCTAATAGAATCCCATAATATTAGTGAATTCCTAAATTTCACTGTTTAGCATGGTTCTGGTAACTGCTGCAAAACACTCATCATGACGGAAAAGTTCACTCCTGGTCCCAGGACCGCAGTTATCAAATGACTGAAATAAATACACAGTCTGTTTTAGATGTAGGGTAGATTAACTACATGGTAAATTTTCCTGCTTATAGAAGTGGATGCTGCACACAAGTTCATATAATTCACGTTCACCAGCTAGAAATGAGTGGTGCTTGCATACACAATTTGAAGAAATGGGCTACCTGCTACTTGCACTGTACTCTTGGCAGTGTCTGTAAATTAACATCTATAAATACACTGAATAATAATGAATCTTAGCATAGGAAGGAAAAAAATATGGGTTTTCTTTCCTAAAATTTTGAACAGTGGCATAGAATCAATTTTCTTTAGTTCTTTATCCCAATATTAATTAAGTCTTTTGGAATCATTCTAAACTTGGTAATAGAACCTTTTGAAAATCTTTTAGTACTAGCAAAAAGCATTAAAAGATAACAATCTTGTATATTTAAAAAATCATATGCTTTCACAAACACTCATGATTCAGACAAAGAAGAGGTAATTTCCTCCATTATATGCAAAATGTAGGGTAATTCCTATTTAATGTTACCCACAATTTTGACTCTTCTCTTTATCTTAATTATCTCCAAGTAATTAATCTCATTAATAAAACACAAAATAAAGCTACTCTGGTTGGAATTCAGAGGTTGTAGATTCAATGGAAAACAGCAGTTATTCTTGTCTTATACAGCTACTCACTGAATTCTATAAAAGTACAAAGAAACTGTTGAGAGCTTCAGTATTGACAAACTGAACATAAAGAATGTGCTTTAGGGCAAACATGAAAGTTTTCCCTCATGCTTTCATATCACAGTTCATCTGAGATATTGATCCACTGAATAATGCTTACAACTGTGACATTTTTGCTTTACATCCTTTCTTGGGGAATAAGTTATTGTATGAAATTACTTTGGAATAAATGGAAAATAGCCATGCCAAAACTTCTGAGACTGGTAGATTTAGGCTTTTTTTCCCCCATAGGGCAAAATAAGAAAACCTGTACTCCAAATAAGACGTGTAGCTTGGCTCACATGAGGACTGAAGAATTCTATGACTGTTTATAACATGCAAGAAAACAAGAATTACTATTTGTACTTGAAATTGAATCCCATTTTGGAAACAGTGACCTCCAAATGCATGTGTTTTACAGAATGCAGTATAGGAATAGATTAGTTGTCTTTAAGTACTTACTGTTTGTTTCCATGCACCATTGAGACCTGTTGCCTTCAGGGCAGAATTTCAAGAGACAGAGGGTTCCCACTGACCCCATCTCTCAAGAGGGCTGCAACACTGGACTGTGGCTGCCCCATCCCCAGAAGTACTTAAGGCCAGGTTAGATGGGTCTTGAGCAGCCTGGTCTAGTGGGAGGTGGTGGACCTGGATGATCTTTAAGGTCCCTTCCAACCTAAACCATCCTATGATAATTATTTATATTTCATTTTAATGAAAACTACTCATGTCTAAAACTAATTGTTCAACAGAACTATGTAAAGGAAGGAAGCTGAATCTGTATGTTTGCATGACACTATTTTTTATCTTCAGTGTAGGGTAAATTTTGCCCAGTGTTTTCCCTGTGAAACCTTGTCATTGCCTGCTTATAGTTAGTTTACTCCTCCTTTAGAAAACAACACTGAAATATGTGTTCTTCTACTGACTTTAGCAATTTACTTCAGTCTTTGGAGTGGGAGTGAAGACATCTGAGAAATGGTACAGAATGGGTTTACGATCTGTGGAAGAGGTAAAAGCTAACAAGACCCTGAAGCTATCAAAAATGCAGAAAGCAGGTAAGGTAGAAGTCTCAAAAAATTATTTGTCAGTGCTATAAGAATTTGATTTGTCAGTGCTATAAGAATTTGGTAACAGAATCAGAAGAGGAGGCAAAGTTCATTTATACATTCTTTTTTTTTTTTTCTGCAGTGTCCTGTGACTATTAAACTATTCAGTTAAGATATATTTGGACTAACGGTACTTCTAATTATAGATGATCTTATTAGAACCATATGAACATGCATGTATTTTAAATGCTGATGCAGATAGCCAGTAAAATCTGCTCTTATACACAAAGCTATTAATGTGTTGTTATCGCAAAGGTCATAGCAAAATTAAATTAGGAAAGCTCAGAACTACTTTTCAGAGGAGATCTATTTGCTTCAAGGCAGCCCTACTTTAGTGATAAATTGAGATTTGTAATAAAATATAGTAAAATTGTTTCTATAATACTAGCACATCATAACTTTAAAGAGTTAGTCATGATCGAATGAATAATGTTGTTTCCACATAGATTTTTGTGTCTGTACGTGTGTCTGTGCCATTTTCCTAAATAAAGGAACACATTTAAATAAAGGAGCACATTTAAACAAAGGAATCAGTTGCATTAGAAAGGAGGTTATATGACATGACATTAAAATAATGAAACTTTATTTTTGCATTAAATTCCCATGTTATGCATCACCCCAGAATCCCTTGGATCAGGTTGCCCACCTTCATGCTCCTTTGTCCTTTTTTATTTTATATATCATATCAAAATGTGAAGCAAGTGGCAGGACTGGACTTTTTTTGATACACACTCTGTCATACTTCTGAGCCCTGGACTTGCATAGATTGCCATAACTTTGGGAAATGCGCCTTTTAAAGCAGCATGTCCAGAAATACCATTGATGGGACCTGGTAGGGAAGACAGAGTAATTTATAAATATTGAGGTTCTCAGCAAGTGGAGCAATTATCCTGGCTTCTATGTTGTTGTAAGTTGTAACTGTTATTGCAATAGTAGCTGCTGTTACAGTTGATGACAAATTATAATGAAAAAAATCTGTATAAAATATAAGGACAAAGATGAGAGAAGAGGCTGTCTCTTGGCTCTAATCCCCAACACCCAGATCAGGAGACTGACCAGGAATGGTGGGAAGGAAGACTCCTGAAAAGGCTGGATCAAAATATATTTCTTCCCACAACATGTCCTGAAACAAACCCATAGCTTCAGGTTCAAGATTAAGCACTTCTTAATTCTTGCTGTTGGATAGGGTTCCTTTGCCCATGGTATGATGTGTGATTTAACCTATTGAGAGATGGCTATTTCACACAAGGCTTACTATGTAGCACTATGTGGAGTCTGATAATCCCACAGAGTGATCAACACCTTTTTGCCTTTGATTTCCAGGGTTTCTCTACTATGAGGACCTTGTTAGCTGTGTATCTAAAGCAGAAGCTGATGCAGTAAGCTTGATTGTCAATAATACTGTCTGCAGCTTTCTACCGGATGCTCTAGTTACCATAACTGGTGGCTTCAGGAGGTGAGTGAAAACAAATGAAGTCACTTGGCTGTTTTATTCCAGTACACAAAAATGGTGTTTGTATCTTGGAAAAAATCAAAGAAGCTTAGTGAAAAAGTATCAGAGGTTTTTTTCAATGATTGGGGTTTTTTTTCCATTTTCCTTTTTTTTTTTTTAAATATAAATGGAGGAGCAATCCTGACATTCCCAGGTTCCTCTGTTTTATTACTGTACAAGGTTGGTTTGTCAGAACAAATTATATCTAAGAATATCTTTCTGGAAAAAGAAGTTTAGATCATATACCGTACTTGAGTGTATTTTTTTCTCTTTTAGTGGATCTGAATTCCCAAGGCTGACGCTAGATTGTTTAGTCTGGAGGAAAGGAGATTGAAGAGAGACCTTATTGCTATTTACAACAACTTGAAAGGAGGTGGTAGTGAAGTGAGTGTTGGTCTCTTCTCACAAGTAACAAGCGATAGGACAAGAGGAAATGGCCTCAAGTTGTATTGGTGAAGTTTTGACTGGGTATTAGGAAATATTACTTCCCCAAAACAATTGTCAAGCACTGGAACAGGCTGCCCAAAGAAGTTGTGGCGTCACCATTCCTGAAGGGGTTTAAAAGATGTGTAGATGTGGTGTTTAGGGACATGGTTTAGTGGTGGACTTGGTAGTGTTGGGTTAAGGGTTGGACTTGATGAATTTAAAGATCTTTTCCAAACTAAATTTTTCTATGATTCTATATTCTGTGTTTTGCTTAGTGTAGCTTCATATGAGAGTTTAGGAGTAGTTTTTCTTTTATTTACTCTTTTTTCTTATGCTTATCTGGGTCATCTTGAAACAGAAATTGCAACACTGATATGCATGGAAGTAGAAGAGTAGAAAATTGTAGTTATGAAATAAATAAATCGCACCCACACATTGTGGGATGCATTTCATTGTCTTCTATGAGGCCTCCAGTGCGATTGTAGAGAAGCAAGTATTGAAGATGCTGATATGTAATATATAAAGCATACCATGGACAATGTTATCAGAAAGACTGATTTTACCATGCAGTCTATTAGAATCAGGAATTGACATGGCATTATTTTCAGTACTCAGCCCCTTTTATTTTGTATTGCTAAGATTTAAGACTGTTTTCTTCTTAAATTTAATGAGACAAATTCTGAGGTGGGGAATGACACTTAACATTATAGGTTAAAAAATCCACTGAGGGTGAAGTTGATCTTCCAGTACTGAGTTAATAAGAGGTCCTGGCATGGAAGGAAAAAACATTATTTTAGTGTGTGACATCACTGATTAGTACTGTGTTTGTCCCAGGAATCTGCAAAGTGGGAGTGTAGTTTAGGCTCTGTTACCACTTCTAAATGAGTGTTGTACTGAGGACCTGATAATTTTTCCCCATTTTTTAAAAAATGTAATTTTATACTATGAAGAGAATTAGGGTGTTTTTAGTAGTAATAGCACTATCTCATCTTGCATATACTAGTTTCTGTTAGATATGTGTTAAAGCTATTTATTAATAATATTAGCAGTGATCCAGTATTGCTAGTAATGATGAGCAAACAGGGAATTCACATTGGTTTTCATGGCAATGAATAGTCCAGTTTTGCCCCTTTCCTCCCGTAGCTCCATGTTAGGACATGTCTTCACAGTGACTTCAGTAAAAAGTTGTCATGGGCTGAATCATTATCACCATATTCTGCAGTATCCTGAATATTTACTAACTTGATTTAGCTGCTGATACATGGTTTTGACACAAGAGGTGGTCTAGATTGAGGGCTTCCTAAAAGTAAAAAAATGCTTGGAGGAAGAATTATATTCTTTGTGCGTTTTATGGCTTCAATCTCTGTAGTGGTTATTTGTATCTCAGTACAAAACCAAAAAAACAAACAAAAAAACAACCCCAAAAACCAACTAAACAGATTTGTCTGTAGAAATTCAGAAAAGGATCTGGAATAATAATTAAATAAAATAAGAGGAAAAAAAAATTTCATTAACTGCAGTTCCAATATGGCTGTACTTTAGTGTTGCTGTGTGCTTTGTCCATGTAATTCACAAATTATTTACAAATTGGATTTCACTCTTCTTATCTTCCGTGTAGCACACTCAAATAATTGCATTACTCCTGCAGTAGCAGGATTGTATGGCTATGATATGAGCACATAGTGCCTATTGGTGACATAGCAACTTTTATTTTAGAAATTATGTAGGCATCCTATTGGTCTTGTGATTTTGGTTCTGACTTTCTCAGCTGAGATTTACTTAGATGTACTTTTGTTAGCTTCTTTCTTTGTCTTAAGATAAAGTAGACCAAGAACTGACTTAGTTTTAGATAAGGCTTCATATTGTAGTTCTTGAGAAGGTGTCCAAGTGTCTCAGGCAATGCATCAAGCAGAATAACTAGTGCCTATCCTGTCTTATTTGTTGGAGTAGGAAGCCAATTCCTCTGTCCTGCACCAGTCTTCAGGAAAGTTTTTCTCAGACTCTTATTATTGATTTCTGTTCTAACATGAGCCTAATCGTAGATCACTATCTCCTTGCTTGAATTTTATATTATCTTCTAGAAACCAGGATTTGAGGCTCTGTAACATTTGGAGATAAGGATTGCTAATAGAAAAGCAATGAAGAGAGCAAAGGACAGGGTCAGTGTTTGTCAGGCAGCAATACTGCCAAGCTTTAGTGTATTACAATGTAAAAGTTCCCTGTGTGCAGTGACATTTCCTACAAGGCAAAGAAATGCATAAAGGAATGACATGGAACAGGACTCTGCTCTTTTCTCTAGTATATCAAGAAAGTAATTTAAAGATATTCCTCCTTTCCAACTCAGAGATAAAGTAAAATGAAATAGCTAGGACAAAAAATGTATCAAGACATTGTATTACAGGGTCACAAACTGATGAATAACTAAAGTTATTGTGGCACATTCGTAATAGAACTGAGACTTCTATAAGGCAACTGGAATTGCAATTATCTGACTGTATGGGCGCATGCTTATAAATGAGAGAATGTGAGGTAAAACGTATGAAGAATAATTCATGTTCCAAACTCTTGGTACATACTCAAGACTTTGTAGTTTATTTAACTGAGCTAGTTACATTGCAAATGATTGAATTTCTTGATAAATCCTTACAAAAAGAAGTATTCTTAAGCAGGCTGTATGGGTTCTACAATGAGGTGAGAACACCTGACGTGAATCTAAATCTTTGTTAGGTTCTGAGAAGCAAATGTGCTTGAAGTCCTTTTATGCAATTTTTATACTTTTTTCCTCAGATCTAGGATTAAAATAGTGCCAGATTTCAAATTAACATAATAAATTTAGTGGAAGTTGTTTTATTAAGATTTAGACAAACTCCTAACAGAGGTTCCTTATTCTACTCACACTTGTCGGTACTGTGTATCTTTACATTTATATGATTCTTAGATACAGGTATTGAGTTTTTTATGCCAAAATACAAACTATAAAAGGGGAAGACATAAGCTGTACCCAGCTGCTCAAGTGCAAATACTGTGATTTCTGCTCACTTTCTTCCACTACTGTTATAAGTAAAATTTTTATCTGTTCTTTTTTTCATTTTATTGGGGAGAAATCTGCTATAAAGAAGCTGAGAGGCAAGCTGCTCGCTGAACATTTGAGCTGATACAGTTGTTCATACAAACTCTAATTTAAGCAGATCCTAGAAGAATCTAGCAGTCCTTCCAGGAACAGGCTGAACAGACTGGATATTACTTATGAGCACAGCTTTACCTCTGATAAACTATAGTCCACTATGGATGAGGCTTTTAACCCAGAGTTGTTCTAATCTAATCGATTTGGTCTTAAAGCTTAGCAAAACAGCTTCACATTACTGAACTCCATGAGTTTCACTTTCAGGTATTGGAATACTCTGAATAAAAATATTCTGTGGCGGGCATTAGAGGTACGACAGCTGTGGAAGAACAGAGATCATCACTAGTTTCTCCTTCCAATTTTTCATAACCCATTAAAAAATAAGTTGAGAAAGGAGAAATTTTTAATTCAAATTAATGGCTAGCCAAGTCTATTTAGAAGATAATCTATTGGAGTAATATTCAGACACTTCCCTTTGTCATTAGAGGTTTGATTATTTTTCCACTCATTTAAACTATTATTAGCCATGATGAATCATGAAGTAGAAGCTGATGAATAAAGTATCTGGAAATTGCAGACAAGAACAACTTTGTAAGAACCCATGGAACAGTTGAGTTCTCAGCACAGTGCATCCTTTCAAAACCTTTCAAAAACTGTCTTGTAGATCCAAGATTTTTTACATGCTCTAGTCTACTCAAACCTTTACTACTTTCACAAGTTTATCAGCTCATAGGAAGGATATTGTTTAGTTATAATACTTCTCTCTAAAATTACTTCAAGTGCAGAGTGGAGGTGGCAATGCCCCTGATATCTGCTAACCCAGAGATTTTGCACTGTATTTGTAGAGTCAGAAACTTCCTGGGTTAGCCCTGCTGTTTCCATAACCTGCACCTCATGGAATTAATTTTTAACAACCTTGGAAGTATTTAGCATTTTGCATTTCCTATCATCACTGATGTTAAATACTAGTAAGTAAGCTAGGGCAATGCAAGCAATGGTCATGCGGCAAGATATGAAATGGAATATTACAAGAATATTACAAGAAAGCATTTTACAAATATCACAAAGAATATTACAAATCCTAGCACTTAACTTCTAATGGAATTAGAAAAAAATAAGAATCAAACCCCATACTAGGGGCAATGTATTTCACTGTCAGGCAGTCAATCTGAAATTTTACTCATTTACTGATACACAATTGGATTTGTTACCATTATAATTCTAGACAAAGTTTCTACATGAAACAGGCCAAAATCTTCAAAATTAATGCATGATGACTGCTTTGTTCTCCTTACTTTTTTTGTTTGTATACAATCTATGGAATATTGGCAGTAGCATTTCCAAATTACAAATAAAACCAAACATGTAGTGGTAAACCAAGGTATCAGAAGCACACTACTAGCAGTAAGATAAGGTGTTGTCTTAAAAATAAATTATTTCTTTACAGCTCATGTAAAATGTTTTGTTCATTTGATGTCCAAATCTGATATTCAAGGTTAAAATGAAAACCAAAGTGTGCAATTAATAAAAAAATGCAAGAATTTATAGTAAAGATGCAACTATTTCTAGTGTAATGACAAGACTAAAATCCACAGTACTAAATGGCTTTGACCACAAATTGTGAGTAGGTTGCCTTTTCCTGTAAGAGGTTATTCTAAAATAGCTTATGAGAGAAAGTTTCCAGTTGAGCTTAGGCTGATAACTGCATAGATCTACTTGGCCGTTTTCAGAGGCAGAGATGCCCTGTCACAGAGAGTCCTGCTGGTAGATGTGGTAAGACACAAAAGTTTAAAAGCAGCAACAATAGAAGTGATTCAGAGCAAGAGAGAAACTTGCTGTGAGCAGAAAATTTATATATGCGTGTGTGTGTGTTCAGTAATAATGCACATTTATACAAAGACTCTCAACTAATCATGGAACTCAAAGAATTTTTGTCCTTTTGTGTTATTTTTTTTCTGATTTGCCTTTTAAGGTCATTTTCAATCACTTTTGGTACACAAGGGTCAGACATTTGACAATTCCAGGTTTCTGAATTGCATGGAAATATTTTTAGAATGCTTGCTGCTGCATAAGACCAAAATGTTAATGGATTTACTAAGTCAAATTAAATTTTAATGGGCATGTTTTAATTTTTCTTTTAGCCTGTTCACATCCTTTAAGTAGCATTAAATGTGATTCAGTTGTCTTCCAATATCCAGCTGACCTGAATAGCCTTTTCAATTAGCCTTTTAGATGAAGCAGATCTGATACATTTTAAATAAATAAAGATATCTTTTTATTGGTTAAATGCTGGTATTCACAGCTCATTTAATCCATTTATTGAGATGCAATGTCAAAAGAATAACAGTTTCTTTGTGCAATGTTGGTGGATAATGTGTAGAGATAAGACAAAAAAATGCAGTATCTTTGTTTTGTAAGAGAATGGGGTTTAAGAAACAGGAAATAAGAAAGACCTATTTAAGATCTTAAGAGAGCAGTATGACTGGGAAATGAAGAAAAATATTTTCCAAGAAGTTACACATTGAAAACTGTTTAGGAAATGGCGAGACAAAATAGCAAGCTAACAATGCTGATTCCTCTCATAAATTTATTCTGACTTCTTTCAGTAGATGGAAGGCCAATGTTTTTAAAATCTGTTCATTCTTTATTAATGTCATATGTTTTAATTTAATCTGGATTATTTTAATGTTTACAATGTAATATGCCTATTATTTATTCAAAAAGTAATAGAAATAGTTTGAAACCTGCAGCAGTTCATTCAAAAGCGTCTTTGATGTTTCCATAATTCTGTTTGATGTTTGTTCTTATTTTTGGATGACAGTTACTCAAAATCTTCACTGTATAACAGGGACACCCTACTGTGATAAAATCTTCGCTGTGTATGGGGGCTGGCATAGGCAAAGAGGATTCTGGGTTTATTTCTCAGCATGGGATACAGCAAAAGCAGTCTGGGGTGTCTGTTATGTAAAAGGGCTGGGTTGAGGATGATTTGGAGTGCAGACGTGCATCATTTCCAGTTGTGTTCATTATCGAAGCACAAGAGAATGGTAGTGTCCTTTGCTAGAGAAAACTTCAGCACTGACTTTGGTTTGACTGGTTTAGTTGCTTCTATGAATGTCAGTTTATAAACTTGTCCACAAGTAACTTGCTTTCTCCTGATGTAAAGTCGTACCTCTGAAACAAATACCACGATGGCTGGCTCATTAGACTCACCTAAGTGGAAAGAAGCAGTGACAGCTGTCAGTACGAATAACAGTACTCCTAACTTCAGCAGCTTGTACAGTGACATTCTTTAAAGTAATAAATATAACATTAGAATTCCAAAATGCTAAAACATACTTTGCATTATTTACACAATTTTCTAGACAAGTTTGCCAAAGTGAATGTTTTGAAAAGTTATAAAAGGGGTTTATAATGCAAGTATTTATAGTCCTAATATAGCAGTGAAATACCTAATAACTCATATTCTACTGTGTTGTGATTTTAACATACTGAAAATTATTCACTTAAGATTTTAGAATAATTAACATATGCAGTACAGGTGACAGCATTATGAAATTGAAATATGTAAATTATTAAGTTCTGGTGTAACTTATATTTAAAGTGCTTCTCTCTTTTTTTTGTTGGAAGGGGAAATGCTCTACCTTTTCTTGAACACAATTCTCCCAAATACATGATTCTTGTAATTTACAAATACGTTATTTTCAGCGAGCATAAAAACATATGAATATGATCACAACAAAAGATCTTCTACACAGAACACAGGCATTGGTGCTGATACAGTTTGAATAGAAAAAAAATCAAGTCCAACGGCCTCAGGCGTTACTATAACATACAATCTGGAGCTGGGCAGCGGGGCATGTTGCATGATACAGAGCATGTACTAAAACTGATTTACTGGTGTAATTTTATAAGCCGGGAAATCTGCTTCCTACACTAAGGGTGAACTCTTGCTCTCTGAATGTTTTTGTAATTTGGGATTAATATAGTATGTCATGAGGGAATAAAAGCTGTTCTGATTAAAAGGATGCTGTACAAATAATTGGTACCTGACATTAATGTGTACAAAGATATGTTCACAGACTAAATGAGCTTAATTTTAAACATCTGGAGAGAGGATAACAAGTAATTCTGTACAAGAAAATCTCAGGCAAGATCAATGATAACCTTAGAATCATTCTGTAGCAGAGGTGTGTTGCATGTGCTGCAGTTACTTTGAAGTGCATAAAATAGGGTTCATGCAGTTTGCAGACTCATTCTGTTTCATGCTACTGATATTGGATATATTATAATAGGAAGAGTATAAAGAGATAACATAAATATCTAGTTTTCAGTAAGTGTTGAATTTCATCACATGCTTCTCTGTGTCTAAATTCATTGAAGATTTGTTTAACTATCTTTGCAGTTTATTTTAGTGGCTTTTCCTTAATGTTTGGTAGTTGGTTTTGTTTTTAATTTAATACAGGTATATATGTAAATTTGTGTGTTAATCTTTGGGAATAAAGTTGATGAAAGGGGATGCAGACAACATGAATATTGCAAGCTAAAACACTTCTATATCCAGTTAATGAAGTAGTTCATACCTTCACATTTAGGGTTAGTTGGAGAATATCTGCCAAATGTTTACAAGTATTGTTTGTTTCCTGTGAAAATTTTCAACTCTTCTGTGGAGAACTGGAGAGAAATGCAGTTCTGTTGTGTGGTAGGGACTATAATTCAACTGATTTGTATTTCTTTAGTGAAATGAGGTTTTTGGTAAGAATTTCTCTTCCATGATGAACCTCAGTTATAGGATCTATATACTATATTATGTCATTTCACCTAAAGACAGGTATATTTGCATCATGAAAGAGGTAGTCAGAGGCACTATCTTCTGTGAAGTGTTACAGTGCCTTTTAAAGATCACTGAAATATTTTGATTCAGGTTTTATCCAAAACCTGGAAATAACAACTTGAATTAAAAATTCTTTCTCATTTATATTTAAATATCCAAACAAAACCTTCTGATTTTTCATTTTCCTGACCAACTCTGTTAAATCCTTATTGTAAATAATAGACAGAGTGATTGGAGCACTGATTGATTTCTGAAATGCTCAGCCAGTGAAGTTAAATTAAGAGGTTTTAATAGTCAGGCCAGGAAGCATGTTGAGGTAGGATGTTTAAAATATACAGCTTGAAAGGTATTTGATGTAAGTGGATGAGCACTAAGAGTTTTACAGGCTCTCTCACAAATGAATAGCTATAGAGCAAAATAAAGTCGCGATAGTACATTAAACTCAAGTACAAATCTTCTAAAAGTTATAGAGCAGTAGGTACAAGGAGGACTATTAAGACAGTGGAATATATTCAGAGAAAGATGAAGTAGAAGATAAAGAGACAGGAGATTTTAGATAAGTTGGAAAGATAAAAGAGAAAGATAAATAAGAGGAGGTCAAATCAAAGGCATACATGGCCTTGATGAAATAAGAGTGCGTAGTTCGTTAGACAGTTCTGTTCCTTAGATTTTATCTATAAAATAGTACCATTGGGGTTCACCTGCAAAAAAAGAGGATGCCTTACAAAATTCAAGCAACTCAAGGTGGGAATGAAGGGAGACAGATGGTAATATTGTCTTTGTAACACTGAGAGACCTGCAGAAGATAGTGGCATTCTTATCTAAAGAAAAATCAAATCAAAGCTCTGCAGAAAGGCAAATTGAAATAAAACTCTCCCAGCAGTCCTACACAAAGCTCCCAGCAATACTCAGCTGTAAGGTATCATTAATGGGTCAAGGATAGAGCCTGATTATGATTAAGAGATTTAATTAATGTGTTAAGAAAGAATAGTGCTAATGATGCTTGGCCCGCTTTCAGTCAGGCATGTGTGGGTGCATCAGAAAACAAGAGTCTATTTCTTGTTTTGTTTTGGATAGTGGTACTTAAGCATCTCTCTACCTGTGAGTTCTGATGCATGTCCCTAAGCAATTCAGGACAGAAGTAAAAAGAACTCATTATGTTTTGTCTTGCTTGCAGTACTTCTTGAATGTGTGTTGCCTCCTTTGAGCTTTCTGATGCCTCAAGTGTTTTCAAGTGTATCTCTTACTATTCACATTTAGCAAAATAACTTTGTCAGTATGTTTTGCTCATAAGTGTTTCAGGGCATCTACACCACAGATGAAGTTGTTCTGAAGATTTTTCTCTATATTAGTGAGTAGTTACTAAGAGGAACAATATTTTTCTGTGGTTCACTGTTTGCAAAAGAGGATTTGCAGGCTCAGATGCTAGAAAGTTCAGGGTTTGCAGGATCAAATGTTGTTTATGAAGTCAGGAGATTAAAAAAGAGTTCTAATTATGATATGTAATACACTACATCACTTTTAACATGGGTTTATTCCTAGAAAGCTGGCTTGAAAACAGGATATTTAAAGTAGAGTTTACTCTTTGCTGATTTGCTCTTTAGTATAAGTCAAAGTTTATTATAGGCTAGTTAGTTGCTTTAAAGACAGTTGACAGCACAAGCAGGGAATCATGAGAAAATTTGCAAGCATCGGTGACCTTGTATTACGCTTAGAGCAACCAGAGGGTACATTTTGCAAATCTCTGAGCAAGACTAGCCATAACATTGTAATGAAGTGTGACATAATCGTGCTAGCAGTGTGGGGATGTGATAATGAGGAGGTAACTGCTGGCTAAGTTTGGTTGCGTTTTTTTGTGTTGGGATGTGAACCAGATGGGAAATTTTATGTAAGTCAGATAACAAGGATGAGACTAGAAAGGTTAGAAATAAATCATGTAGTAAATGCTTGAATTACAAGATACAGCCAGAAATGGTTGTTTTAGTTACTTTCAGTTTGGGAATAGTGGGATTTATTATGGATTGTTGCTATGCTGTGGGAGAGATGGATGGAAATGTTTCAGGCAATCTTTTTGAAGAATGGAATCAGCATTAAATAGAGAGTTGCAAAACCTTCTAACATAGACTCAGTTATATTCATCAGCTATGGTAGTTGACTATTAGGGGCTATCTTGGAGAAAAACAGCAGCAAAAAAACCCCAAACCATTGAAATGTTCTGCATTCCCTCTTCTCACATGCAATTTCATCAACTTATATTAGTTCTCTGTATATTATTAAATCATTGAAGACTGAGGCAAAAAAGTTGTTGGGTACCTCAGCCTTCTCGTCTGCTGATACGAGGTCACCATTTTCATCCATTAGTACGTTCTCTTTAACCTTCCTTTTCTGATTGATGTACCTGTAGAAGCCAATGTTGCTTATGAAATATCTTGATGTTGGCATTTGTATCAGCACCATAAATACTACTACATCCAGACTTAGTTAATCTTGATTATACATCCACCATTCAAGTATCATAAATATAATGTCAACAACCTACTGGTACATTCTAGCTGAAATGTCAGTGGGAGCCTCAACATTGATTTCAGCTGAATCATGGCAAAATAGAAGGGTATTTTCTTCTAATTGTTTGAGAATTTGAACTGGCAGAAAATGGTGACGAGGAAACTCATCTTAAAATTTCACCTAAAGAATTAAAAATACCTAGCTACAATGAAGACACTCTTAAAATGCCCTGTTAACTGATGTCACACAACAACACAGGTTGAAAAAGCCAAGATTACATGCAGAAAGAAATCAGAACAAAAGCTGAGAGAAATATGACATGATTGGTTCTTTGAGAGACTCTGAAAATATATGACTAGAGATTTGCAATGTCTAGATCAGGAAAAAGAGCAGAGAGACAACACTCAAAAGTTACATTCTCAGAGTATGGCCACGTCATGGTTTGGGAATTAAGGAAGTTGCTTAATAATCAGTTTTCAGTTTAGGATTAAATCAACCAAATCACCTTTGTGAGCTCCCTAAATTGATGGAGGATCATGTCTTGAAGAAGAGCGAGGAATATTTGTAAAGAAGTGTAACAGGATTTCACTATGGATTTTCTTAAGGTAGAAGGTAGATTTAGTGAAAGGTTTGTCTACACTTTAAAAGGCTTTTCTGGTATGCTTATACTTCTAGAATACTTTGGCAACCTTTCTCCATGGAAAGGCAGTATTTCTTGGCCAATATACTTTAAATGATTTTGAATTTAATTTTATGTTTGAAAACTGAGGCATAGTTGTTGCACACCATAATTATTGCATAAAGTATGTTCATTTTAATAGTAAATAATGTTTTCTCTGTAAAAGTCTAGTATTCTAAACATAGCCCATAAATTAAGAGCAAAGTCCTCTTCCCTTAGACAAAATTAGTAGATTATACAATCCAAATTAATCTCAAAATATGGCAATCTCATTTTCTGTATATTATGCTTCTGTAAAATTCCCAACTACCTTTCTTACAATAGGGATGTGCAAGTGCAGTTAAGGAAAATCCACGTGTCAGCTCAGTTGTGGAATGACTTAACAATTCATTCTAAAAAATCAAGTGAGTGAATGTCATTAAAGCTAAACATATTGTACGCATGCTTGAAGTTTAAGCAGCAACCACACAACTGTTTAATTTGAAATTAGCAGCTATTATATTCCATTATATGGAACAGATTAATAAAATATCTTAAAGTAATCACACCTAAAGTAGAAGTATACATGTTGCCATAATGTTCACCTTCATAAATCAGCCTCTCATGTCTTTGTGACTAACCTGAATGTATGAACTGCACTCCTAAACCATCACACTGCCACTCCAGACAGAAGTCTTAATCCTGTTTTATGTTAGAATCTGGGGAGGTGTCATTTTTGGTTTGTTTCCCCCCCATCCCCCCAGTGGATTCAAGCAATGTATTTCTCAGTTCAAGAAATTTTAATATAAAACCTGTCATGTTTATATAACTTCCAGTACAGCTGAGCAGGAAGCAAATAGAAACCTTTATTTTTATGGTAGGTTGATTCTACATATTGTCCCATCACTACCAAATAAGTGAAACTCATACTGAACACCTGATATCATTCAGACATTCTGAAAATGCATGTTTCTTTCCTTGCATGAGCAATAGCGTTGTGTTTTAAATTGTTTAAAGTGAATGTTTTGATTTTTGAAAATGCCAAAGTAGCCATGTAGTAAAAAATGTTCAGATGGAAATTTCTGTGACAAAGGGATATGACAAAGAAATAATCATTTTGAAGGTCTCAAGAGAATTAACCAGAGCAAATTAAAGTATAAGAACCTAATGAGATTCAACAAGGCCAAATGCAAGGTCCTATGCCTGGGTCAGATCAACCCCTGATTTCAGTACATGATGGGGATGAAATGATTGAGAACTGCCCTACAGAGAAGGACTTGGGGGTGGTGGTCAATGAGAAGCTCAAAATGAGCCAGCAATGTGCACTTGCAGCCCAGACGACCAACTGTATCCCCTGAGCTGCATCCAAAGAAGTGTGGCCAGCATGTTGAGGGAGGTGATTCTACCCCCTATTCCTCTCTTGTGAGACCTCAATTGGAGTACTCTGTCCACTTCTGGAATCCTCAACATAAGAAGGACATGGAACTGTTGGAATGGGTCCAGAGGAGGCTACAAGGATGATCAGAGGGCTGGAGGGCCTCCCATACAAGCACAGGCTGAGAGGAGCTGGGCTTGTTCAGCCTGGAGAAGAGAAGGCTCCGAGGAGATCTTATAGCAACCTTCCAGTAACTGAAAAGAGCCTACAAGGAAGTTGGAGAGGGACGTTCGTAAAGGCCTGTGGTGATAGGACAAGGGGGAACAGGTACAAACTGGAAAAGGGCAAATTTAGAATTGATATAAGGAAGAATTTCTTCACCATGAGAGTGGTGAGACACTGGCATAAGTTGCCCAGGAAAGTAGTGGCTGCCCCATCCCTGGAGGTGTTTAAAGCCAGGTTGGATGGGGCCTTGGGCAGCCTGATCTAGTGAGATGTCCCTGCCCATGGCAGGGTTGTTGGAACTAGATGATCTTTAAGTTCCCTTCCAACCCTAACTATTCTATGATCTTATGAATACACATTTTCAACCCACCACAAGAAAGCTTCAATACAGCAAAACCTCTTGCTTAAAGCTATTTGTTGATTTTGTTACAGTGTCAATATAGAAAAATACTTTTTTCTGTATTCTTTAAAAATAAAATATCATATCTTAAATATTAGCTTATATATATTAATGAGATTCTGAATAAGTAGGACAGAAATATAATTCTCTTGGACAATAAAAATCTAAACTATTAAATGGAAACTGCCTTAGTTGCAAAATATTTTTTTCTAGTTAAAAAAAGTAACTATGATTAGCAGTTTCATAAAAGCATTTTTTAAATATCCAGCTTTCATAATTAATAATTCAGACTTTTGTCTACTTATTTCAGTAAATAATTTGAATGCAGCTGACCTTTCTGTTTTTTCTGCTGCATTATTAATGATGTTGAAGAGATCATGAAGTTATCGTTCTGGCAACATATAACTCGCTTAGCTGAGGTTCTGTGTTGCAAATAATGCTGTTTGAAATGTGGTACCTAAGTAAATCACCTACTAGCTAGATGGAAACAAAAAAATGGGAAGCTTTGTGGTTTACAAATCCAGAATGTCAATTCATTTCAACCACTCATTAGGCATTTAGGGTACATGTATAATCTACAGCCAGCTCTTGATTGCTTCATCTACATACCTTATGATTACAAAATTCCTCCAGCAGAACATCAGTAGATGGTGGACATAGTACCCAAATTTGTCTTGAATCAGAGCAATGATTAATCCAGGTCTAGAAGGTTACAGCTCTCTCCCAGTTTGTAGCCTGTCCAGAAAAACATTTATCACCAACTACCTCCTCTTTGATAAACAGAAGTCCCTCAAAACCTTAACCTTCTCCTTTCATAATCTCATGTCGATTTATTGTTTGTTAGATGAAGAGGTAATTTTCTTTACCTATTTTCTTTGTTAGGTTGTTTCACCCCCCCATCCCCAAAGTTCATTGTACTCTCTGAGAGTTCACTGAAGTATCTGGTGGTTTTGAGTGTGCTGATCTCTTTGTTGTATTCTTCACAGCAGAGGTAGTTGAAATTCCTTTTCTCTCAGTCTGCATAATTCTGAAGTCTTTATTAAGCCTTTGAACCAGCCCAAAAGGGCCTAGCTGTTTCAGGATGTCTAAACAGGTCTAATCTGCAGTGCTTGCTCTTATAAATAATATAAATATACCTTCTCTCCAGTCAAGTGTGAATCTTTAGTAGTTATTACATATTGGAATGTATTCTTTATTTTGCCTGCAGATGTCAGAACTATTTAAATTTTACAGTTTCTGATAATAAAAGATTCTATATCACTGTCATACAGACTGTTTCTTAAGAGTGAGAAAGCTTGCTTCATGTTATCATAAAATATCCTGACAGTAAAGTTTACACATGCAAAACTAGATAAATGTTTTAAGACTAAAGCAGCATCTGCATACTTTACATTCCAGCTGAACATATAAGGTCCCAAGCCTGCATCAATAGTCACTGGACTGTATACCTCTTCGAAACAGCGTTGAAGAGGTTTTGCTTTGCCATTGATTGACACCCAGCAAAATTTATGTATGTATGTGATGTCATTTGAAATGCTTGATTGGAATGGAGTATAATTTAAAGGATTTGCCAAGGCAGCGAAAGCAAAACTTCAGCAATGTATTTCATGACTTTAAATATAACTGTGACAGATCGGTATGGTACATTTCATAAGCTTTAAAAGCTTGAAATTATATGGACAGCTTCCAGGTACAGTTGCATTATTTACATAAAATTGAGACAGCACCCTCAGTGATTCAAAGCTTAAACATAGTTTTGTTTTGGTTGATGGAATAGTGAATTTACTTCAAATACAGAATTCAGAGAGAATCCAGACAAAAGACCTTAGTAGCAAAATGTTGTCTTGTGTGCAATCCAAAATGGGATAAATATTCAACATCAGGGTATAATTGGTGACAGCCACATTCAGGCATTTATGTCATAGAAAGCTGGAAGACAATAATGCCATCTAGACCGTACAACTATCATAATATTTAGGGACATCCATATTTTCTAATTAAGGAGTAGGTGAAGGAAGGGATGCCATCCAGAGGGATTATAAAAGATTTGAGAGGTGGGCCTGTGCTAACCTAATGAAGTTGAACAAAGCCAAGTGCAAGGTCCTGCAGCTGGGTAGGGGCAATCCCAAACACAATTACAGGCTGGATGGAGAATGGATTGAGAGCAATACTGTAGAGAAGGACTTGGGGCTGCTCAACATGAGCCAGCAATGTGTGCTTGCAACCTGGAAAGCCAACTGTATCCTGGGAAGAAATGTAACCAGCAGGGAGAGGGAGGTGATTTTGCCCCTCTACTCCACTCTTGTTAGACCTCAACTGAAGTACTGCATTCAGTTCTGGAGTCCTCAGCATGGGGAGGACACGGATCTGTTAGAGCGAGTCCAGAGGAAGGCCATTAAGATGATCAGAGGACTGGAGCCCCTCCCCTCTGAGGACAGACAGAGAGTTGGGATTGTTCAGCCTAGAGAAGAGAAGGCTTTGAGGAGACCTTATAGAAGCCTTCTGGTACTTCAAGGAGGCCTATATAAAATCTGAGGAGGTACTCTTTATCAAGGAATGTAGTGTTAGGATGAAGGGTACTGATTTTAAGCTGAAAGAGTAGAGGCTTAGATTAGATATAAGGAAGATATGTGAGGGTGGTGAGGCTCTGGAACAGCTTGCTCAAGGAAGTCGTGGATGTCCCCTCCCTGGAGGTGTTCAAGACCAGGTTGGATGAGGCTATGAGCAACCTGATCCAATGCACAATGTCTCTGCCCATGGCAGAGAGGTTGGAGCTGGGTGATTTTAAGGTCCTTTCCAATGCAAACCATTCTACAATTCCATGACTTCATTCTTACATGGCCCTTATCCTACTTTGTTACAACAGTATTTTTTTCACCCCAAAATTGCCTCAAAATGAGTCAGAGTGTCTCTCAAAACTGCATGGTATCTTTTCAGTTAAATATATCATTAATTCTGTGTTAGCTTTAATTGTCTGCTGGTGGCAGAATTTATTTCAGTTATTTAATTTGATTATTTCTATTTTAGGCACTAATCAGCATCTTATTAAACTATCTCACAGATATTAATTGTGCCCCAAAATAACCCTGTGATGTACTGTCAGGAAAGAATTAATCCTCAAGGGGCAGGAATTCTAGAATTTTCTTTGATACAGAATACAAAATTTCTGTCAGTTTGAGTTTCAATTTCTGGGAATATCCAACTCTTATTTTTTATCAGCTTGTACAACCAAGTCCAGTACGGTGACTGAAATGTTGGGCACTAAAATCAGAGTCTCAGTACAAAATATTTATGCAAACATTTTCCCACAGCGGCACTTCTCATCTCAATAGGTATTTTATAGTACATTGCTGTCTATATGGCATTAGAAAGAAAAGAGAATGAGTTTTGACAGTGGCTGGAAACTGCTAATGCCAAACTGTCTTCATAAGCAGCTGGGATCTAATTCAAATAACAAACCAGGAGAGCAGAAATTATCCCAAGAAGGCAGAAATTCCCATACCCGTATCTGTCTTCCACAGAGCCCTGATGAGATTGTGCTTTATTGTTTTCCTCATTACTTCAGGCATATTACTTTATTTTTGAAAAGCAGGGACTGACTCTGTGTGGACTGTGTTGGGATTCATTCACTCAGCATGAAATAACAAATGACACCTGCCATAGGTACTTTCTGTGGAAGATAAAGAGAGGATCCTTCTCAGTTTTCATTTTTTTAATAACCATGGGCAAAATTATGATCTAAGATTTGTAATTATCTATTACATAAAATAACCCAATAATCTATACAGCACACTCTTCCTGTTTACCACTCCAGCCCTACAAAGGAAGTTTTTGGTTCTGGAATCAAAGCAATCTGTGATTCAAAAGCTACAACCTTCAGGAAGCTTAGTATGTCTTCATGTGATAAATGGTATAAATAAGCCTTCTGACTATCTAATTTGATGAACTGTAAAATGATATCATGCCTTTGGCATCCTCATCAATCTTATTCCTTTACCATGTTTAAGGCAGAGGTATAAAGATCACGCACCTGGAGAGCAAGTGAGGCTGCAGGTAGAATTTGACATATTTGAGTGTCCCCAGTTTATTCTGGCTGAATGTTCCCTCTTCCACTCTCCCTCTGCTGACAAAGTAGTCATTGCACAGTGTGAATCAGGCTTGTGAATGGTTGCTTTTTGCATTCTGCTGTCTCTTGCTTTCTGTGTGTCAGTGTTTCTGGATTGTTAACTTTGGCTGAGCTGCTTTTGCAGTTCAGTGAGCATTTATTTTCTTGCTACCTACTCTATATGTATGTGAACCACTGTTGCATTGACACTGTTGAATCTAAATGTTGTTTTGAAAATGTGGAGCTGACTTGAATATTAAGGAAAACTGCTAAGCTAAATCTGACAGTGATTTGAAGTCAGGTTTGTGGTGTACAGGGTTTAGCCAGTCATTTATGATAAGAGTGAACTGGTACAGTATTATAATTCTACTTAGGCTGTTAATACTCTTTGCAGTATTGATCAGAATATGTAATTGGAGTTTTTGAGGAAATAACTTCAAACATATGTTACAGTATTTTATTGTGATTTGGACACCCTCCCTGCCCATTCACAAATAGGACAATTTTCTAACTATTTGTTTTAGCTATTACCCAGTTCTTGTTGCAAATGAAATGAGGATGTTGCAAATGCTGTAATTTCTTCCATTCAACAAAATTCTTCAGCACAGAGTCACTGCAGAAACCCTTGCACAGACATAGTTCTGTTCATTTCCTTGAAAAGTGTCATCTATCTTTCCTGTCAGTGTACTAATTATTTACCTAGCAAAGGTTAACAGCCTTTTGATTCAATAAAGCAACTTACTCTCAGTCCAGATTTCAGATGTGAAAAAAGATCAGAAGAAAGTGTGCTGAAATAATGATTTCTGATTAAACTCTGAAATCAGTAAATTCACTTAGGGAAAATATTCTGAGAATTTTATTTATTGGTCTACTTTACATTTATATTTTATTAAACTGCTAGTAATTTATAACTGAATATAGAACATTATGGAAAAAGGTTTTGGAAATCTGTAGTATCACAGGCAAGAATTAATCTTGGCTGAACAAAATGTGTGACTACTTTGCTATCAATAGAATTTTTCTGCTCTGGCTGTCAAACAGCCCACAATTTTACCTTCTGTTTAATATTTGTATCATTGTTACACTCCAGTTCCTCTAGCTTAAAGATTTTGGGGTTTCTCTTATAATGGGGTTTATACAAGGAAAATATGTAGTTCTTTACTGTTTCACTAACAGTAAGTCAGAATTACTTTAATATCTGGCTATAAGAAATTGTCCATCTCTTCTTCAAGGTCTCAGCAAAGACTGCTTAATAAGCAAATCCACAAGCATGCACACTACCTGGGATTTGGAATAAAAATTTCTGTTCCTCTTCTAAGAAGGCATATGCTGGTGGGAGATGGGCAGTAGAGGTACCTTACTCAGGACTGCAAATATCAGAAAGAGAATTACCACATCACTTCTATTTGTTCAAACTCAACATAGATCAAATAGTAGTTCTACATTGCCAATACAGTGGGTGTTAAATCAGAAACAGTGTAGAGGATCCGTACCTAGAGTAAAAGCATGGCATCCATGTCAGAGTAGCCAGAAAGAAATCTTTGAACTATAAGTGCACAATTGATTATAGCTGTAATTATATGTTTGACTATGCATGCACACTGAGGCTACTAGTATTTTCCTCAGGAACATGCATTTTACGGTACTTATAAATTGTCTGTTTATTATATGTAAAAGGTGTGATCCTGCTACTTATCCAAGCTTTCTCTTTGCTGCTTAAACAAAAGTTCACCGTGCTGTTTCACAATTTGTCCATTCTTTCAGCTATCTGTTATCCTTTGAAACATTTAAACCCTTTTCCATTGCCATACAATCATCACTTCAGCAACTGTATTTGATCTTTCTAGATGTTTATACATATTGCTCATCTATATTCAAAGAAATATTCAAATGGCCTCAGATATTTTCAAATTGCTTGGGGATGCCTGTCTAGGAGTTATCCTCCCTGTGTTTCCCCAAAGAAGAATGCAGAGATGATGACACTTAGTTTAACATGTAATGAATTCATGTATTTCTTTTCACAAATAAAAGATTTGCCATATTTTTTTATTGGTTTTCAGTGCTTTAGCTACTATCCAGCTATACAAATGAATATCTGCTGGACTGCTTTTAATCTGAGGTCTTTGGAATAAAGTGAGAATTATATCCTCTGATATTTTATGTGCTATCTCCACATGCTATCTAAGTCCCACTCCATGTACTTCTGGTCTCAGATTACTTTGACTGATTTTCTTAGATTTCTGTATCAAAATGCAGCTCTACAATAAATCATCAGGAAAGTGAGAGTTTAAAAATCTTAGCAATTTTATAGTGAATATCTGTTGCATAGCAGTTCTCAACGGCCTGATATTTTTTCACTGTCAGTCATTCTCAGGAAGATGTTTCACAGCTGTGGTTTTCTTCCTATTCAATGCAAAGCCTGCAAACTCTTATCTATGGGTAAAACATTCATTAAAATTAAAAAAAATTAATCTGCCAAATCTGAATATTAATATTGTCATAAATGTACTGCTTTAGTAAATACAATCCAGTTTCATCAAACAGACTAATTTATTAACCAATATCCAGTGTTTAAGCATTCGTGTGCCTTCCTCCACAATCAATATTTTCCAACAATCTTAACATGAATGAGAGTTTATTCAAATTCAGAGAAGCCTAAAATATTTATGCCAAATCTGTTCCATTATTTGTCCTCACATCTTTCTGTTATAATTTTTGGCAGTCAAGTGAGTGTATGATTTGAAGATTTATCACATAATTAATTATGTGCAATTAATTTGCTTTGTTCCCTGAACCCCACATAAATTTATGCTTCTTGATTTTTTAATACAGTTGATCAGATGTTGGAAATGAGCACCTGTTGTAGCCCTTGAGGTTCTTAAATATATATATATGCATGACTTCATGTGAGTGATTAGTGCCTCCAATATCAGTGGCAGTGTTCTCATGTGTAAAGTTCAGCATGTACACCTAAACATGGAATGATTTAGTACACATGCAGCCTCATTCAACACTGACAATGCTATCATTATTCCAACAAGAATTTTGTTGGAATAAGGAATAGAAAGGTTTTGCTTAATAAATTGAGACTTGGCTATGCTGTGACTGTTACAAAATGAGGAGAGAAAAAAAAATCAACTGCAGATTATTTTGAATTTTTCCATTTGGGTTTTTTTTTTTGAGAAACAGTAATACAAGTTGGCTATCTGGTCTCCAGTCTCAGCTCTCAGAGTGCAGAGTCAACAGGCCATAGTCATCTCTGATGATCTTTCTGAGGACCTACTGAAAAATTTTATCTTCTTCTGAATATTAACTGCCTTCTTCCAAATACTAATTATACTGCCTTCCCCCAAAATAGGACAGGTCTGAGGTGAATCATTTGACTGAGATGTGTTTTCACAGAGAAGTGAAGTCAGAGTGTTGCTTGAGAAAGACTTAAAAAAACTATTATAATCCCATTTTGACTAAAGTGTGAATCTCTGAAAACACAAAAATACAGTTTGCAAATCAAAATATCACAGTGACCCATTACTAAATAACCTAAATAAACCAAAGACTATTAAGATTTTAAACTTGAAAGTTATTTTTATGATGATCTAGCATTGCTGGTAGGTCATTCAGTTAAAAACTCCAATGGTTTGAAGGACTGCACAGAAAACTTCTGTCCAAGGATTTATTCTATTCATTCTGGTTTATTCCACAGCAGGGTAACTGGTTGTCAAATGAAAGAAAACTTTTACATCTATTAGTGTGTGTTTCTAAGTCAAAAACTAACAGGTACATTTTAAAGAGCTGTCAGTGAGAAAGAATGAGTAAGATGCACCTAAGAAGAAAAAAATCTGATACAGAGATTATAAAATCAAGCTAGGAAAGAATTCCAGGGAAACAAAAAAATACATAGATCTGAGTATTCCTCAGTATTGTTTCCATGATCTCTGAATGCTAAGCGGACAAGAGTGGTAATTTTAAAATAAATTATCCATATTGTGAAAACAAAGGTAACATCGTATGGTAGGGAAAAATTATAAAGACCTGAAAGAAAACCAGAGGTAGATGAATGCAATGAAAAAACCTACAGCAAGCTTAGCTGGAAAACACGTATCTCTGGATAGTACTGTGTGTATAGTGCTGTGAGTAATGATGGACTTGCTTACAACAGACCACAGCTCCAGAAAGGAGCTGCTCTTGGAGAAGGACCATTACAGCTAACAAGAGCTGTTAGAGAAGATGGAGGTGAATGAATCTAGGATTTAGACTACAAGATTTCATAGAAGAAACACCTTTCCTTGGTTGGCAGACAAATCCCAGAATATTTTGGCCACACTGAGAAGTGAGTAGTATTTCTATGCACAATACAATGTCAATAATAAAGGTAAAAATGAATCAGTTTTATGACAGATCCATCCAAAGGTATTTTGCTGTCTGTGATTTTACTTTAATGCATATATATCTAGAAATATGCCTGAGCAGGAGATGCAGTCACTTTTAGAAACATAGGCTGTTGATGTTGACCCAGTATTTCACTCACTTCAAGGGCTTGCAAGGTTAAGAAAAGCTTACAGTTTTCCCTAATGCAAGCATATATGTGGAAATAGGGTATCATCTTCTATATCCACTTGAACTCTGTATAAGCATAAAGGTTGCTAAATGGTTTTCAGGGTTTTGACACATAACTCATAGCTGCAAAGATGTGATTCAAGGTCCTCCTTTAGTGAAGTTTTGTGAGTGATAGACAAATGTCAGTCCATCTTTCTTCAACTAAATTCAGTATATCAGAATTGTCAGTGATATATGGCTTAGCTCTTATATAATACCCTGGAATTTCAAAATACTCTACGTGCATACTGCTCCAAAATGTCTTACCACACAAAGTAAGATAATGTGATATCCTTTATCATACATTCGTATATATCATTTGCTTTATGTTACTATATCTAAGTTTTAGTCATAGTGGTAGTTACGTTTCATGACTTGGACTCTAGCTTTTATATTAAAATAACAACAAAAAAGAGAATTCCAAGAATGTTAAAGATAATTAATTGACTACAAAGAAACATTTACCAGCTTTATACAAGCTTAGTCAGCCAGTAATTGAACACAGTTAATTAACAGTGTTCTGTATTTTATAGACTTCAGGCTTGAATAAATTATTAGGACAAAACCTAAGCTGCAATATTAGTTCTGCAAGGTTCTGGTTTTCTTATAGCTCCAGTCTAACAAGAATCCAGGTTTAGATTTAAAGAAAAGAAAAAGAAGATATTAATGGATCTGAATAGCAAATCCAAAACTTGAATCTATGTCCCTTCCTGTTTGAGGTCTCAGGAACCTGAATAATTGTGTCCCCTGTGCCTCCTATGGGCATGTATACTTTCACTTCATAACAGCTCCAGCATTTCTAGATAAAAGGAAACAATTTCCCAAATCCTCCTTATGCCCAGCTGGAATCTAGAAACTAGACAGATCATCACTCTTGTCTTATAAGAGGCCTAGAAACAGACAAGCTCTGTGCATCTCTTATACACAGAGGATGTATATATTTTTTTCTAAAATGCCATTGCAGCTACTTTTATTTTTAAAATAGTACTCAAATTTTATATAAAAGCCTTGCAATGCAGTATAAAATGAGAGATTTGTAGAGCCAACAAGAAAGTGTTGTGTAGCATGCTGTCTACAATGCCTATTTAGAGAGAACTTTTAAGACTGGTCCCCACACCACGTAGTGACGGAAGTTTAACAGCCAGTCAATGACAAATAGCTTGGTTGTAAAAACATCAGTGTTTTCCTTCCAGGCTGAGTAGTTTATATGCAGTAGTTAATACCAAGTATAGAACCTGTGAGCACTTGTATGAATGCAAACACTGTCTATGAAATCTAGACCTGGATCTGTACCTGGAAGGCAGAAGGAAAGGAGACAGTTGAGTTGCCTCCTGTGAAACATTTTTCCCCTTAACTGAGAAGCATAAGGCAATACAAAGATGAGAATCCACTGCACCAAGCTCTGGGCTACCAAATGCAAGACAAAACCAAGCACTGATTGGTTCTGTGTTTGTTGTTCAAAGAAAAGCTTTGTTTTAATTTTTAAGTGAATGATACTTAGTTAACCCCCTTCACGCTCTAGGTCATGGTGGAGCCCATCTAATAGCTCTGTGTAAGGATTCAGCTCTCTTGAATGTGATGGGGTTTGAAAAAGACTGCAGCCTGCAGCATTTATTTTGGTGAGCTTCAGGAATGAACGAGAGATTGAGTTTTCATCTGTGAGGTGCTTACTCAGGGGATGAATTCTGGATTTTTATATCCAATTTGAAGTCCAGGTGTCTGGCGCCATGGTGTTTAACTTGTATATAATCAAGTTCTGTATCGTATCTAATCTTTAGGTATGTAGTTCAATGAAGTCTTGATGTGCATATAGAGATAGTAATTGACAAACAAATGCATGTGATTATGTACTTCATGAGATGAAGACAGAGCACCTTGGCACTATCCCATCCTATGTGCTGTTTGTGTAATTTTATGACTATCCATGTTTACATGTTAATATGTATACACACAGAGATACGTAAGTATATATAAATATATTTATTTGTGACAAACCCTACTGTGCTGTAATCAATGGCCACATTCCATTCAGCTTTAATAGAACAACAGTGCGAATCTATGTGCACCTTACTGCATATTTTTGCATGATTTACAAGCCATGAACAATAAATGCTTTTGATTTACTAGGTTGCTTTTCTAATTTAAGGAAGGTAATACATCTTCCTAGGATTAAATACATTATTTGGTAGAGTACTAGTGGAAATTGGACTCAATATTCCAGTAACAGCCTGAAGAATTCAGTCAGAAATTAATCCAATGTGACTTAGTTCAAGGAGAAGATGAAATTTAACTCTGAAAATAACAATAATTTTATGATGTGTGCTTTGATATCAGATTTAAATACTCTAACTCTGCCAATAAAAAGGATTTCAATAAATGCTCTCTGTCTTGGGAAATAGGTGGTCAGTGACACACCTTAGATCTCTTAGGATTTTATGACTGGACTGATGCAAGACTGCAGATGCAGTGAAGCTGAAATATTCATATGTGGATTACCAGAGGAAGAATCAGGAATCAACTTCTAATTCCATCAGCTTCCAATTTCTTCCTCTGATATTTTAAAATAATTTTAGGCAAGTTTTCTTAAGCTGCTTTCTGCATCTTGTAAGATTGTAATAGTAAATTCCCTTTGAAAAACTATTTTGAGACATGTAAATAGAGAGCTCTGTGTAAGAGCATTAGATTATGATGGTAATTCAAGAGATAATGAATGTCAACCTATAAAATAACTCAGAAAGTGTCACATGGAATACCAAACAGGTTTTCTGAGTTTATGTTTAGTTTCTAAGCTTAGACTGATGCTTTGTTTAAAACTTCTTTTGAAATAACTTCCACCTGTTTAAGCAGCTTTGACTTTGCAGCAGACACGGCACAATAGTTGCATTATAGTGAATTAGACTGCTTGTCAAATATAAAACCTAGATTTTCCTTTCCTTATTTCTTGCTGCTAGCGCTGTTCAGCTATCCATCAGTTAGATGATTTTCTGTCACAGAGGTTGCAGTTGATATGTCTGCCGGTCCATTCTGTTCCTACAAATTTCCGAGTTTAAGAAATCAGATTCAGTTTTAGGTACTATTTTGAGAGAATGAACTATTTCATTAAATATGAGAAAGCAAACCTTTAGGCTTGTACAGGTCCAATTTTCACTGCTTGTATAACAGTTCACAAGTTCTCTGAACTCTGGACACAGTGGTGACCTGAACTATAACATCACGTACCCTCGTAAACATCAGCAAATTAGACTTTTCTGTGAACACAGGAAAGGGATCTGGAGGTTTGTAACACATCAGTGTCACTACTCCAGATTACAAGTGTTTACTCCACCTTCTGCATTCTGCATCCAGTTGCAGAAGTCTCCTCTCCTCCTTTGTCCTTAGGCTGACAGGAGGACAGCCAAGGAGTAGATGTGTATGCAGTCCCTATTGCAGTATTTAGACCAAAATGAAAACCTTGTATTAGTTCTGCAATACTCACATGAATTACACTATAAGAATCATAGAATCACCAGGTTAGAAGAGACCCACCGGATCATCGAGTCCAACCNGTCGCTCCTCATAGGGCCTGTTCTCCAGCCCCTTCACCAACTTTGTCGCTCTTCTCTGGACTCGCTCCAGATAATATAATAATATAAGATAATAATATAAGAGAAATTCTCAGATGTTCTCCAGATAATATAATAATATAAGATAAATTCTCAGATGTTCTCAAACATTTTATAGTTCTGAAGGGATTTATGGTTAACATATTTGGTAAGTGGATGAAAGGCAAGCTGAGTGCTTAAACTTAAATGCAGAAAACAAGAGGTTATGACATAATTTTTCATTAAGAGTACTTACAATTAAATTTTGTGCATATGGATTTAATTGTGAAATCCTTTGTGGGTGTAATAAAGAAGCTCCAGTCACATTAAAGCTGAACTGTTCTCAAAAAAATAAAGCTTATATTTTAAAAGAAAAGAACTGTGGAATATTCAGAGATTTTGCCTGCCATGAAAAGAAATAATAAAATTATTTGTAATCACAGTATTTTTCACTAAAGAGTCCATCAAAAGCTACAGAAAAATACTTAAGCCTACAGCAAGTTTATGTGCTCTTATAGCACTGGATTCTTAATATGTATTACGGTTTTTTGATTGGGGTTTTTGTTTTGTCCCAAGATTAATGAAATGTTCTTTTCTGTGACTTAAGGAGAAGACAAAGTGAGATTTAACACCACCAAATGGAGCTGTAGTATCTGGTTGAACACCAGAGAAAATACATCAAAAAGCTTAAATTATTGTTTAACAAAGAACATTGACAGAGCCAATAAAAGAAATAGATTCCATTTTGATCATGTTTCAAGAAACATTGCTTTCTTTTTCTGCTGCAAACACTTTTTACAATATAGCAAAAATATTCTCTTTGAAAGCAGTGTGAAATTCAACAGGAACTTAACTCTGTTAGTCTTCTTGTTCTAGGGGTAAGAAGATCGGACATGACATAGATTTTTTGATCACCAATCCAGGACCAGGAGAAGATGATGAACTTCTGCACAAAGTTGTTGACTTATGGAAAAAGCAGGTATGAATAACATCTGGCAAGAACTGATGTATTCTAATAGAACTGAATTAAGCCTTCACAGTGCTTAAAGACTGTTGACTCTTTTTTTATAGATGACTGCAGTGTTTTGAAATGGAATATTTCTCTGTCTGGTTATTAATCTTTGTGATCTAGGTGTATCCTCCATGTCTGAATTCTAAAGTTGAAGGTTTATATCAGAAGTGCTCTACTCACATTCTCTTATATCTTACTTAACAATATGCAGCTAGTCAGAGGTAAGAAATCAAGCTAGGTGGAGTTTTGAGTGACACAGTAAAACTGTTCTTATACTTTGAAACAGAACTGTATTTCTTTAATTTCTCCTTGAGATGGGACTAGTTTCTCCCAAAGGGAGAACTGCTTCAGGGAGCTCCAGCTGTAAGCATAGTGGATTTGGTTGACTTCATGATGCGAGGTGAGCAAGTCTAGAAGCTTAGATACTGAAGCCCTGGAATTCCGGTTTAAATTTAGCCCACAGATTAGCTTTTTTCCTGGACTCCACTGGAATATTGTAAAAATTGACATAGTCTCTCATGACGTGTGGGTTTGGATGCTTGCATACATTTCACAGAGGAATTGTTCATCAAGGTTGGTTTTGGTATTCAAGTTGGAAGAGTCTGAATTATAGCAGCTGCAGGTAACCCAAAATATTCCTGGATCAGAAATATGGTATATTTGGAATAATAAGTTTTTGTTTCCTTTTCTGCATTACTAGCCAGCTAAGATATTTTTCCAGCAATTACTACCTGTGCAGTTCACATTAATTGAGTATATTTAAACAAGTAAAAGGCTAACACTGAGTTGAATCACCAAATGCTCCACTGCTAAGTCAAGTCAGTTTTCAGTGCAGATAGCCTGGAGGGAATGCTTTGGAATTGATTCTTGGACTATATACTTTTATTATTGTATAATGGTTTAACATGTGAATGATATTAAAAACACCCAACCAGACAGAAGTTTATCTGACTATATAAAGTTATCTGTTTCAAGGTGGTCAAAACCTCTCAACTGGCTTTAATGGAAAGGCTTAAAACTTGTTTTTCCTCATAAAATACAATCTCATCTGAATTCCTTTTCCCTTCAGTTGACCTTTGGTCTTTGAAATCTTGACAGATTATTAATTTCTTAGGTTTCTGTGACTTTCATTATGATTCTGTATGGGAAGTGCCTGTATTGATGTAGATTGCTATCAGGTATAATTTATCATACTCCAATGAAAAGTAATGAAGCTATGGCAATTAATGAGTGCTGAGGAGCTACTTTATTTTTATCTTTTTATTATTTATGTAAGGTTTTTTTCTCAGTCATTCTACTCCCTTTATTCTGAGAAAAGCTGTGTTTTTTCTTAGAAGCTGTCCTTTCACCTTTTTAAACAGACTTGTACCTCTAGGAAGCCATGTGTGGGTCCTTCAAAAATCCTATTTATTATCACACAGCAGAAAGGAGAAGTGACAACAGGTTGAAGCTTGAGTTTACCCTGAGTTCAGCCTTTCATTCCTTCTCCCATTCCTTCACACACAACTTACATTAATGATAACAATGGCTGTGACCTGAGAGTCTGGCAACTGATGAAGCTTTTCAGTCACTCTGATCTGCTCTCATTAAATGGAGTTGAAAGGAAAGAAATAGAAAATAAATTGTTCTTGCTGATTTTTTTTAAGGATAAAATATGGGAGAAGTGAGTGCAAGGGAGAGTATGGAAGATGAAAGGTGGCCAAGGGTTTAATGAAAAGATTAGGATTCCTCTAGGAATCTGAGCATGAAGAACATATTAGAATGGGAGATGCACAATGGCCATAGAAACCAAACCCAAACATGTTGGGGATTGTTTAAAACTATGGTCAAATATTTTCTGTATTCTGTTTGTCCTCAAGAATTATATGGCTTATAATATTAGCCACACTGCCTCTCTGTGGCAGTTGTAATGTACAGGCTTTTACTGGCATTACAAAAAAATAAGCTGCCAGCAACATAAAAATTCAAAAAAGAAAGAGAAGAATTATACTCCTCTTGCCTTTTTATTACATTGGATTTCTAAAAAAACCCAAAAACCCCCGACCTAAAGCATTTTTACACTTTTTGACACGACACCTCTCATGTGCTTCACAGCTTTCTGTAATACTTCTGTGTTACTGCTTCAAAGCTGAAATTCATCAAAGAACGTCACTGAGGTCATGATGGTGACTTCCTTTTGGTAGCTCTTAGGGAAGAATTCTGCAATGTTTAACTTCTAAACTATGAACTTCAACCTTATTTAAATAGTTTAAAAGGGCCTTTTTCTTAGCTGAAAAGTTTAATATAACAATCTCCTGTTGAAAGCTGCTGAAAACTAAGTGGTTAAATCAACGCCAGCATGCACTTCGATGCAGCATTGCCAGGGATAAATGGTCTGAGGAACACAGAACACAAAGTCACCATTAAGCTTCAAAGTGGCAAAACAGAAAACCTGCAATGCAGTACACAGGTTAGGGGTTTAATGGTTCCAAAAATCTTCATAAGGAAAGGAATTAATTACTTCTTTGTGTCAAAGTTTGGAGTCTGTGGGAAAAGAGGCTGAGCATCTGTGTCGATGCAGCTTCATTTACAGACTATGTAAGGACATATTCTCTTTTTGCTGAAAACCTATATAACTATATACAGCTCTGTTCCAGTTGTTATATATGTCCTTTCAACAAAGGAAGAGATACCATTACTAAGACATTCCAGCGCACTTCTTTTTTCTCTTTATATTAATGCAAGTATAACGTTACATTTTTCCTTTGGCTTTTTAGAAAAATGAGGAAAGTAGATGCCTGCCTGTGCTGACTTTTTTTTAGTATATAAGTGGGTGGATTTAGACTCTATTATTCACCCTTGCTGAAGTGAACAAGACAGGAATAGGAAGGCTTGTTCTCCCATTAGGGTGGATGGTGAAGAGCAAGTAACTGGTCTTCATTTTTTCATTGCTGGGAATTTTTTATAAATTGCATTCAGAGAACAGCAGCACATTTGTTATTGAGTAACAGCTGGATTTTAGCAGCTACAAAGCCTGTTTCTAAGACAAAATACAGACATGGTTAAGAGGCTGGAACAAAGACCTCATGTTTTTCAGATGAATGCTCTGCCTCTAAGGATGCAGAGCTCTATCATGACCACATATTGTCTCACCTTTTGACTCAATGCTTTATGATTTTTTTGTTGCATTCTGGCTCAGCTTCAGCAGGAACTGAGGACATTTTTACCTAGAAAAGCATTTATAAGAAAAATCCAAATATGGGGTACTGGTTACTGTGTGTGACTGTCCCCAGATTTCACTGAGGCAAAATACTCTAGTATCTCATCTGTTTGCCCATGAAGAGAGAAATCACTGCATGCCATGATATCTTGCTGGATTTCTCAAGTGCTCAGAAACAAACATTCTACTTAAACTTTCCAGCTACTGTAAGAATTCCATTTCTTTTGTAATCCAGATAAAGATGGGCTTTAATTTCTAATTTCTTGCACCAAAACTGAAATTTGAACTTCATGTGAATAAAGGGGTCACAAATATTGCTACAGACTGTGGCATGTGTAAAACTGGTGATCTGAGCACTTTGTCTATAAAAAGCATACAAGACTGGAAATGTACGTACTTGGAACTATAACACTTTAGCAAAACTTCATCTAGTTAGGATTCTGCCTGGGGAAATAAATTATTTAGATTGGTTCTGGGATAAGGTATGTAATGCCCCAAATCTGAAAGAGCAAGAAGGGCAATGAAGCAAGAGATGAGAAAGCCCTGATGAAGTAGCTAGAATATTTTTATAGACGAATGGAAGAATGTCAGTGCTTAATAAAAAATTGAACTAATCAATTAATGGTCAATGATCAATGAGTTAAATTTTTAGCATGAAGCGCAAGACTATTAACCTGAAGGCAGGCACAGTTCAGCAAAAAGAGTGAGATAACAAGCAGTTATACATTAGTGTTCAACAGCTGTTTTGAGTCTATATTTGGAAATAGCAAGCATCAGTGTCTTGTGACTTTGGAGTAAAATTAAGAAACAATATCTGTTTTAAAAATGGATGTGAGAAAGCACCTGCTAAAATTAAGTATTTTGAAATTAGCAGACTTGGAAAGTGGTAATCCAAGAGAATGAGCTAAATAAGGAGTTTTCACATATTAGTTGATAATAAATTTTCAAAATTGGGAAAAATTCCAAAGAAGGGAAAGAATGTCAGTGCAAGTCAAACAGTTCTCATTAAGAAGGTCGACCTAGAGACCCCTAAAGGACTCTGTGACTGATTCCCAGTAAGATAATGGGATCATTAATTTGTAACTATCATCAACAAAATCTGGAAACTGAAAGCACAATAATATCTTTCAGTGCCTCTTCATGAAAGTCTTAATATTGTAAGTGGGTTTTTTTTCACTTTGGGTTTTGGGGGTTTTTTTTGTTGGAATTACATGTCTGAGCAATAAGTAATTTTATTGCTATAAAATGTTCTCTCAGGTATTTAACATACTATTATATAAAGTTACCACAGTTGCACTAAGTAAAAAAGAAATAAAAATCAAACCCTGGCATTTAATATGGACATATTCTCCAAAAATCAGTTTATGAACCTGCATTCATAAGAGTTGTGACCTGGAGAACATTGTAGTTAAACATCAATAGACAGCAAGTAAAACCCTTTCTATACAGTCTCAGTTCAATATTAATTTTAAACCTATCTAAACCTCACAACTAACAGGATTCTTTACCATATATTAAGGTTTATATTAACTAAAATCAGAAGGCATTCTTGACCATGCTTTTTTTATGGTGAAACTAGTATCAGAATTCCTAATCCAGAGGAAGGAGAATATGTAAACCTTTAAAGGCCTTTGAAGGACAGAGAAGAAATGGATCCAAGGAACTTAAGGAATCCTGATGATTGAAACGTTAAGAAACCGAGTCTATTCATCTCATCAGTGAGAAATCTGAGAAGTGGGCTTAATCAATACGTAGGTTTAAATAAATGTAAAAAGAGGTAGGAAAAGACATGACAGTTGTAGGTTTATTGATCTTGAAGATGAAATCTGATTAGTTGATCTAGTCAGAATGTGAAGTTATTAAGTTCAGTGTAGTAGTTTTTGTTCTAGTTGTAATATTTAAACACCTGATAGACTACTGAGGATGTGGTTTATGCACTGTCGTTAACCTTTATAAGAAGGTTAAATTTCTTTTGCAAAATCAAATCATAGAATTATAGAATCATAGAATGATTTGAGTTGAAATGAACCTTAAAGATCATCTAGTTCCACCCCCCTGCCATGGGCAGGGGCACCTCCCACTAGATCAGGCTTCTCGAGGCCCCATCCAACCCGGCCTTGAACACCTCCAGGGATGGGGCAGCCACAGTTTCCCTGGGCAACCTGTGCCAGTGTCTCCCCACCCTCATTGTGAAGAAATTCCTCCTTATGTCTAGTCTAATCTGCCCCTCTCCAGTTAATAGCCATTCACCCCAGTCCTATCACTAAATACCTTTATAAAAAGTCCCTACTCAGCTTTCTGGTACTGAAGGCACTACTTTCAGTGAATTCAGGAGCTCAGAGGAGGCAACCACAGCAGTCTCCTATATTTTATGAATCCATAAAAGCTAAATTAAGGCTGAGAGTACCAGGACTTAGACACACATCTAAGTGTTTTCATCATGTGGAAACATTGTCAGAAAGCAGAACCTTTTTACCAGCTGAGCCCTCCTGCTGGAGGTGACTTCAGGAACACTGAGCATTGTTGTATTATTATGTGTATTAAATCTCCATTTCTATTGTGAAGACTCACGGATGATTGAAGAAAGTGGTGTGATGGACAATATATGCTTTACTTCTTTGTTATTGTGTATTTGATGTTTTGTATTCTTTAAAAAGGATGTGCTGGGCAGCAGAGGGAGTCTCTATCCTGTCTTGTCCCAACTGCTGTGCCTTGGGTGATAAAAGGTTTTCTGGCTGGTGGGAGATTACACTTTACCTGAGGGCAGCTGAACATGCTGAGCTTTAAGAAGCTTTGGGAGTGCAGGGTAAGTCTGAGATGTCCAGGAAATCAGTAGCCTTGGAAGGTGCCTAGAAATGCAAAGAATAGGCACAAAGACAAGCCAGAGAAGTGACAGAAAGATGCTATTCCTAATGGCCTAGAACGGATAGTGCAGAGTTTGCTGCAATCCCAAAGGCTGCTTGCTACAGAGCAACACTGGAAGAAAGCACTACCCCTGTGCTGGATTAGAAGGAATGAATTTACAATGCTCTATTACTTCTATTTTTTTTTACTCTGAATGTTCTTTATTCTAAAAAGAAAATCTGGTCCATGTTTTAGCAAAATCTGTCTCTTGAGGATCAACAAATTTCTGGTGCACTCCCTTCAAACAACAGGCATGGGCAGGGCCCATCCATCTCTCCAGAGACTCCATACCTTGTCACAAGGAGATCTTGCACAGCAGACACGATCCAAATGCTCTGTTGGGAATCTGTCAGCAAGGCTTTGCTTTGGACTAATCTGTTTTTCTAGACATCTGCCAAGTGGGAAAGCATCAGTCCCTACTCAGAAATTTCCATTGATGTAACTACAAAAGGCTTGTGAAAAAAGAATGAAGGGAAGAATTGCAAATACTGTCTCCTTAGTACAGGGCAGGACATCAACACTCTCAGATGACCACCCACCACTGCAGGCTTTGGTCAAAGGATCTGCTGGTATTTTTCCAAATGCTACAGCTGTTTCATGTTTCTCCTTAACCAGATTTGGCCCAGCACAGTTGTGTGTTTACTGTAACTGCATTTTACATTAATTTTTAAGACAACTGTCTAGAAACTCTGGAATTTCAGTAAAACCAGTCCAGCAATTCAATGTGAACAATGTCTTCTCTTTAGGACTTACTGCTATATTGTGATATCATTGAATCAACATTTGTAAAGGAACAGCTACCAAGCAGAAAAGTTGATGCCATGGATAATTTTCAGAAGTGTTTTGCAATTTTAAAATTGTATCAGCCAAAAGTAGACAAGAGCAGTTACAACATGTCAGAAAAATTTGATATGGCAGAAGTCAAAGACTGGAAGGCCATCCGTGTGGATCTTGTCATAACCCCCTTTGAGCAATATGCATATGCTCTGTTAGGCTGGACAGGCTCGCGGGTAAGTAACCACAACAGTCTAGATTTCCTTAGAATTGTTAACCTATTTTTGCTGTTGCAGGACTATTCAGCGTTCATGGAATTTTAAAAAAGTCCTTTCTCGCCACATGTCACATTTCATACTCTCATCAACCCATGATCTTAGGTTGGAGCTGATGAACTCATTACTGACATTTATGGATGTCCTTGAAGCTTAGTGTTTAGGTTCTTAGTTTTTAGGTTCAGTCTTTTTCCATCATACTAGTGTTAACAAGCAATGCAAATTGTTACTGAGTGGGGAGATGATTTGGAAAGTGTCACAGAATTTTGCAGGAAATTAAACATTTGAGGAAGAGAGGCTCTGCATTGGAACTTAATTTTTGGTAGGAAATTGAAAACAATTTGACATCTTTCTTTTTGGATTAGATAAAAAGTTTTGTTTCAGTTGTATATTGAATGTTTCAAATCATAAACAACTGGGAAATTTAAAAATTTACGCATTGGTTTTGAATTAGAATAAAATGTTTCAATCTATATTTTAACAAGCTAAGAAAACTTGAAATTTAAGCTGCTTTCACAATAGACACTGTAGTCAGTGGTTATAATATAAAATAATAAATTATTTACAACATAAAAAATTCTGTCTAAATGCAAACTCAAGACTCAAATTATTAATCTCTCTCCAGGCAGAATTATTTTTTAATCTGTTCTACATGCTTGCATTCAGATGTTCATTTTCTTAGGGAGTGATTACACTGTATAGCAGAGATCTCCTGCGCCTGCACTGAATGAGCTTTTTGATGTGCTAGAAGCAGTAAAGTCGCATTGCAACTCTGTTCTACTCAGGTTAATTGGAAGCAAGATGGTTTAGACCAGGCAAAATGTTACAATTCATGCTTTGTCCTGCTGAGCTGATGAGTTGCTTCAGTCACTTTTCTTTTTTTGAGATGATAAAAGGTATTTATTCGGACCTTGGATTAAGCCTTGCAGACTTTGGGGTCCTTATTGTGGAAGTGTTTGGCTACTTAAAAGCCCTTCTCTCAACTCTGTAGGTGGGTGCCTACACTAAAAATGCACTTTGTGAGGCTTTTTGGTTGAGCAGACAATGACTCCATCTTTCTGTGTCCCACTCAGCTCCTATTTCCCATTGAGCTAATTTACCTGTACATTTTGGAACCCATAATAGGCCATACAGAAGCTTTCTTTTCTGTACAGTGCCTCTTGATTCTCAGACTAACCAACTGAAATGGTGGACCATTGCCCATCAAAACATTGTCTCTTAAATAATCCATTATTTCAGCCTTTTGTCTTTTGATAAAGGTAATTTTAACATGATCATTTATTAATTTGGTGTTGGAGCTCTTATAGAAATGGAAATAATTTTGATTTCTCAAAATTGCTCATATTTGTTATGTCTTTTATAGCAATTTGGACGTGATTTGCGGAGATATGCTGCTCATGAAAGGAAGATGATATTGGATAACCATGCCTTATATGACAGGAGAAAGGTATTGTTTATTCTTAGGAAGAAAGTTATCCTGTTTTTATTTCTGAACATGCACTTTCAGTTTATTTTTTTTAATATTCAAGTATAGAGAATATTTTAACTTTATTCTCTATTATGTGGTAAAACAGTCCCACATTCGCAAGACTTATTTTCACAGAGCCTGTTTAAATATTAACTAGGAAATCCAGAAATCCTTTTTGGCATTGCTAAGGTAGTTTAGGAAATTTAGCAAGAAACATTCATTAGACAAGGATGTTTGAAAGGAATTGTGCAACCTTCACAAAACTGAGAACAACTTATCTGCAGTATTTAAGGAAAGTATTTTGCTGTCCCTTTTCAGAATGTAAGGTCATTTCTGCATCACAGGCACAATTTCAACAGGGATTGTGCTGATATTTCAAAGGAAGAATGGAAGTTGAAGATGGACTGAGGGAGTTTTTGTAGGGTATGGTAGTAAGTAGAGATTGGGGATCATCCCACTTTTAGAGCCTTGCCATCAAAAATCTCTGTGGAGTTCTGTTTAGTCAGGCTTGCTAATCTTGGTAGTAATTGGTAGTATTTCTGGTCTAAATGGTCTTGGCTAGAGTTGTACTGATCTTTGCATTTATCGGGCTTCATGTCTGTATTTGTATTAGGCCATTTTAATAATAAGCAAAAATCAATATTGAAGATGTTTATTGATGTCGTTATAGGGGAAGCCAAAAGTACCATGTCAAGATTTTACATTAATCTTTCCTATATGTTCCTTATAGAATGGAGATGGCTTTTAGCATCTCTACTTAAATGCAGCTTTGTCTCACTGTTTGTGAGACACAGCAGTGATCTAAGCTCTCACTCCATTTTAGCTGCCTCAGACGCTGCAGTACTCTCAGTTCACATAGAAACTTGGGGAAATGATCAGACTAATGATCCATTTAGTCAAATATCTTGTCTCCAACAACTGTCAGTACTAGCTGCTTCAGAAGGAAATATAACATTGCATAATAGATAAATATGCAAACAAGTGTCTAAGGGGGAAGTTTCTTAATGAACTCAGAGATTATGTCAATGTCTTTCTGCCTATTTTTTATATTTCCAGAGCATTCAAAATATAACATTTCTGTGTCAATGTAATATAGCAAATGTTAGTATCTGTAGGTCAATATGTGCTCTGTTAGATAGTTTTTTAGGTGTAACTGGTATCTGCACCAGGGAAATAGAAAGAATTTAAGAAATGCCAGCTTTATTCTTTCTGTGCAGCAAAATTTGCCTGCTTGGTAAGCAAATGAATATCATTATACCTGCTTCTTTTATCCAGAACTCTGAAGAATTCAGTGATGACAAAGTACTATTTTTTCTTTATTGTGTTTAGGCTTTATATCTGACATACCATTCAAATCCTTCTAGAAAAGAAAATGTGAGTTTCCACATGAATTTCACTGGACTAGCCAGGATGTTTCACAGATAAATGATGAGGTTATTTTCACAATGCCCACTGGGAAGAGACAAGCTCTTGTCTTCCCAAATTTTCAAGTAAAGAGCTGAGGCAGAGAAAGATTTAAGCCCCTAAAAAAACATTGCAGGTGGCCTGACATTTCTCTTGTTAAGTGCCTCAGGACTTTGAAAAATACATAGAATTGTGTATATCCATGACATGTTTCCTAAAGCCGTCAGCTGTAGCTGAATTTCTGGACCTTCTACATGTCAACTTACATTTCCTCACTGCACTACCCAAAACCAAAAAAGAATTAATAGGAGGACTGAGAAGCAAGATTTCAATTTTTTTCCATCTTACTTATGATGCAGGAGTTCTATGACAAGAGCACAGAAAAAAATCCAAGCTTCCAGGGCAAATTTGAACAGTTTTGACCATAAAGTCCTTAGTCTAGGACATCCATGTATCAAATAAATGACACAAATGGATGGATCAAATGTCCCTTTCTGCTGGGGACTCTGCTTTCAAATGTTCTCCCCCCCCCCCAATAATATCTTCAGTCTTCCTTTTCTCATTTAAGCAAGTTTACTTCCAAAATTTATTTTCTGCCGCAAAAAAATCCAGGTGTAGTACAGATTTCAAAACAAGAAGTCACGACAGTCTGCGGATACAGCAGAATAATGTTCTTGTCCCTGCTGCATTCTCAGAAATAGGGGAATTACATTAGCTGAATTCTTCTACAAAGGGAGATATAAAATACGCAAAATTTCAGACCAGGCAGCACTAAAGTTATAATCTACTTAAAATAGGGTCTTTTTTTTCATAGTGTCATTCTCATAATATCCTCTGCCCCCCACTAAGTATGCAACTGTTTACAGTCTAACGTGTTAAATTCAAATATTTTTTTCCTTATTTTTAACTTTGTAATTTTGCACGGAGATAGTCACATAAAGGACATTTTGAGCATAAAGCCTTCCCCACGGCCACCCATTGTGTAATAAAGTCAAGAATGTGCAAAATAGAGCAATGATGTCTGTAACTGTGAAGCTTGAGATGATGACCCACAGTGGGAGAGGAGAATTTTGCATTAAGTTGTGTGACCACCAAGGTTTATTAATTTTTAGGGTCACCAAGTTGGTAAAATCAGTGACGAAAAGAATTACTAACTTTAGTGGTAGCAAACCTATATCCAAATTGTGAAATGTTTGGGATTTTTCTTAATTTAAAAAATTTTATGAAGATGAGAGAATCTTCCTTACTGTAATTGTAGTGCTTCTATTTAAAAAAACATTTGATGGAGGAGAAGCATTAAAAGACAGATCTTCTAGCTGTACTGTCTCTTAAATTTAGATTAGAACATGAACATATGTATTTCATAGGGATTTTTTTCTCAGTGGTAGGAAATCTTCCTTTCTCAAAGGAAAGCTTTCTCAAAGCTTAAAGCATTCAGGAAGCATCTCTTGTGCAAGATGTTCCAGATCCCTCAACATGATCTTAATTAAGGTTAACTAGGCACCATAGGTTAAAACTGAATCACATCTTTTCCATATTCCTCTTCTTGTTTACTGAAGAGAGATTACCTAATGACACCGGTTCTGTCCAGATAGACAAACTTTCGTGCAGGGTAACTGTCACAGGGGTATAATACAACAGCTGGGCCAAATCTTTTCTGCTTTATTCTACTTATTGTATTACTCTGTGCATGCGCAGAGCAAAAGGGGTAGAAAAGTCAGGGATAGTCATACTAATTCTGGATTCCGATGAAGACCAAATCCGTTCTTTGAAAACACTTGCCTGTCATTATTTAACATTTTGTAAGCTGGCATAAGATGTTAATATAATATACTATGGCAAATAGATTTTTTTTTTTAATGGAATGTAACAATGCCTGTAAGAGAGTATTTCATTATAAAAAACAACTGTTTCTTGGTTTGTGCTTCATTCTGATATATAATTTGGTTCTATATTAATATTTACCAGCCCTTTGACACTGGAACTTCCACCCTGGCCAACCACCTGAAATGTAATGTGTGTCAGAGAATCCCAGATTCCAGCATTCAAAATGTTGCATCAGGAGAGAATCCTGGTTACTTTAATGTATTTTCAAAGGGATTCTGACAGGAATAGGGTGTATTAACACAGTGGTTAGGAATCAATTACATAGCTTTGCAGAGGGGAACAAAAGGAACATATATTTCCTCCAGGGACTCGTTACAAAGTTACACTGTGAAATTATTCCTTAGCCTTGATTATTTTATGTTTTTTTCCTAGTGTGAATCTTTTGCATATATTTGTTGGTTTTGGAAGAGAGCATGCAACTACCAAACCAATGATTTTTTCAGTTCTGTAATTAAAAAAGGTATTTTTATAGATTTTCCTTTGGTAGAAAAAATGTGACAACAAAAATTTAAAATTTATTTCACATTTCCCTATTTTTCATTAAAAGATGACTAGATTTCAAATCTATGCCTCTTAGACCTGTATCCTAAAGCTATTGAAATGAGCACATGTATATACCAACTTGAAGTATGATGTTTCTGTGATTCCCATTAGCTAGAAATCAAACCTTACAAATTCCACACTTATGGAATACAGGAGTTTGTTGATCAGCTATCAGGAAGAAAGAGAAAATATGTATTTCCAGTGTTTTATAGTATTATTATTGCTGTTGCATTGGCTACAAGTGGCATGACATATTTATGAACTGGGTTAATAGAAGTCTTACTGTAAAACTTTCCTGAATCACAAATGAACAATAGACTCTACATAAAGTAGAAGTGCTTTTACAAATAAAGAATTTAATTTTTCTCTGTAAACCATAAGCCAGGACATCTGAAGCATAGGCTCTTCCTCAAAAAATTAAGATCTGTAAGCTGAAAACCATGGTATCACTGATTGTTTTTACACCCCTCCATGTTGGATTGGGAGTCATTTATTCCTTAACCCAGTATAACAAATTTTTGTTTACAGTATGCATTGTGTATAGACTAACAGGAGCTAATAGGACCTATGCTGTGTATTTATATAACGTGATCATCAGTTCTCTGTCTGAACTGCAGGTTTTATGTATTCATGTATATATACATATTTATGTATAGACATAAAGGTATGGTTTGCCGCATAACGAGATTAGAAAGGCATTTTCTTCACAGTATTTAAACATGTGTGATGTACCAGAGAAATCGTTAGCAAGTTTTGACAACATCCCGACAGATTTTTAACTTGGTGAAATGGAGAGAAATCTAGTGGGTCTAAAGATGATACAACCCTATTTTATTTTTAAACACTTGTCTTTAAGCTGAACAAGTATCATCTGCTTGCATGAGAATGCAATAAATGCATTATTTATTATCATTTTAATGTTTTGTTATTTTTAAAGTGATTTTTAACATGGCTGGGAAATACACAGTGTTTCTATTCTTAAAACAGTAGCTATCCTTTAAGTATGAGTGCCTTTCCCCTTTTACAGTGCCAGAAACTTGGAACAAGATTCAGGAACCACCTAAGTTGTTGACAGCTCCTTTACCAAATTCTGGTGCTGTTAGCTAGGGGAGAGTATCCTTGTCATGCAGAAGGGCACTGTGGGGAATGTCTGAAGTTGGACTCTCTGGTATTGGATTTTAACTCTTCATCAAGAAGGTGGATAAGACCTAATGTCTGGAATGACTTTTCTCCCATGAAATGACACTAGGACTAAGGTATATACTTTCCTTCAGTAAGAATATTATGTAGGGAGAAACTTCCTTGTTCTCCAGAATATGAAGTGCTGTGGTCTGGTCACCTTATAAACTTAGCAACATCTTTAATTTTGAAGATTGCTCCACCATAAATCTCACATCTTATAATCTGTCTGTGTTCTCCATGCCTTTTCATTATCTCTATCCTTAATCTCATCCAAGTCTCCTTTCCTCCCAGTTTGACATTTATTAATTCAGTTTTGTAGACTCATATTTTTGTAGATTCCAATGTTGCTACCTACTTTCTCACAGGTCCTATTAATACCACTTTGAAATCCAGGGAATGACTGTAAAAAGGGTGGCTACAGCTTAGTGGTGTAAAATATCAGTTTGAGAAATTACTTTCCTTACTCCAGTATCAAAAGGATCCAGTAGGACCTTGTGAGTTACTTAGAGGGCTGCTGTAACTTTGGAAGACATAACATGTGTCTTTCTGCTGAAATTAAAATTATCCCATTTTAAATATAGCCTGAATTCCAGACTGTAAGAAACAAATTGAAATTCAAGTTCCCAAAATATCCTCATCAAGAAAATCTGTGGGTTTTTTATCTAAGCTGGTTTTGTTTTAACTTCTGTTATTCTGACATTTGCTGTTAGCTGCTCTCCAGCATTGCTGCAAAACCTTTTTGTTGCTTCTTACTCTTAAAATTCCACAGGAACATAAATGTGTTGGATTCCTCTTTTTTCTGACTCTGTCTCTGGATATTATCTGAATTTGCAGCTTGCCAGTCGTAAATGCCAGACTGTTGTCATGCTGTTCTTTCTCAAGGTCCAATTTGAAGGTCCAATTCAGATACCCGATCTTTGTTATAGACAGTTGTAGATTTTTTGCAGTCTGGCTGAATGAAGCGCTCTCTGTTCTCTATGGGTAGTCACTAGGTCCAAAAGGTCTTTCTTCACCTTCCAAAAAACCTAAACCACATAATTGTTGTGACACTGTCTGCCATTGGCATCTGATGTGTTTATGCTGATGATTTTGAAGACAGTTGTCCCACAAACTTGCATTCCCATTGAGGGAACACAGTCTAGATAATCACTAGCATTTAAAGGAAGGATTGTATGAGCAGGCTGAAAATAATGTGATATTTTTGTAAGTTTGATTCTTCAGCCCATCCAACCATCCAAGCCCTGAACATGGAGGTGTGTTAAGTGCACAGCCAAATCGCCCTGAAATATGTGTGTAAAACTTTGCACATACTGCTGGTATTTTGACCCAACAGAGAAAAAAATCAGGAACAGTTTTTAAACCTGTGTGGATGGCATGTGTATGCAGTCTGGAAATAACATTTGGAGATGACCTATTGTATTTGTGTCTGTTCTTACTCTAGAGAAGGTCTGTTCTTGTCTAGTATATATGTCTTTACTTGTATAGGTCATTGTGTCAGGTTGGTAGACTCCTGAGATTACAGTCAGCCAAAGGATCATGTACCTGTGCAGAGGTGTGATGTCAGGGGGTGTATTCAAGCAATTTTCAGGTTTTCATGTTCTCTGAATATTTTCTCTTTTAATCTTGATTTGGCTTGCAAAACAGCAACAGGAGAAGGTGGGAAAAAATTGGACAGTGACAGTTGTGTGAGCTGAAGAGATCACATAGATTATTCTAATATGGCCTGAGGAAGGACGATGGTATAGAGATTTGACTAATAGCTTGCAGCTTGGGTCCTGAATGTAGCCAAATTCTCTGTGTAGTTTTAAGCAAGTCATCTAACCTTCCCACAATTAGGGGAATTATGTATAGTAAAGTTAGGTAGTTAACCACTGTGGCAAAAAATTAGTTCAGATTAATGAAGGATTTTGATCACTCAGAGTTTCACCTTTCCCTAGAACTAGAAGAAAGAACAAATGTTTCATGAATAATTCTGATAATTCAAAATTGCCTTATTGCCTTAATCAGAAGGAGAGTAAAAATGTTGACACCTTCTGCAAAAGGAGATGCTTTTTGAATTTCAGCTTTGGAAACAATCCACAGATCAGACTGTTCCAAACTTTCAAAACACAGACAGCTCTTGGGGCTGCAAGCTCTGAGGCACTTAGCTTGGCTGACTGCTCCAGGCTCATGGAGACAATAAGCTCCAAGGACCCTGGTTCTTATGTAATTAAAATGGCTTATTTGAATTCAAGCTCCTAGTAGCCTGTCAAGAAAGTTTTTGAGAAGATGGGTGAGGTGGCAGAAGCATTAATAGGTTTAGATTTTTTAAAGTGTCTGTTAAACTAGATTCTATTTGCTTTTTTTTTTTCAGGGCAATGTTTTGATAATTACATAATTTTTATGAAACACAGGTTTAAGTGAGTAGGAAAATTCCTACAGAACACAATCAATTAGTGTTTTGCTGAATAGATTGGTTCACAAAACAATGGGATATTATGTTTATGTCATTATACATGTGTTAAATAGAAATATTGTTCCTTAGAACAGCTGTTTCTCTGGGAATCATCGGAAGTTGTATTCCAGTGATTGTCAGCCAGCAGCATCCATATATAGTGCTTCTCTGGTGAGCTTGGTGTGAGGATTCCCCAAACTTAAGTACAGAAGATGCTTCTGAAAGGTCTACTTTGCTACAGAAAGCCCAGCCCTAACACTCATACAGTGGATAAAACTGTTTTTAAAATGCAGCGTTTATCAAGATTTTTTTGCTGTTACTTCCTAACTAAACTCACTTATCTGACATAATTTAAAACTAGTACCTTTATCAAATACTTCAGAACCCATATTGTCAGAAAACAAACTGGTTTTTGGTTGTTTTTACATTTTGGTAACTGTTTGGAAACTATTCCCTGTAGCTACAGTAAAGAAAGGCGTTTAAAACTTCCCCACTGTACTTCCAACAGTTTCGGCTGTGGTGGGATTCCCAATTGCTCTTACATTTCATTCAAGGTATATTCAACTGTTCTTGTTGAAGTTTGCTGTTTTTAACTGTACTCAGAGCCAAAGAGCCTGGTAAAAGTCTGCTGTGTTTATCATCTGAGCTGTAATAATTCCTCATTTCATAGGAGAAGACTGCATAAAATAAGAACTAGTTTCATCTACTCCATGCCAGAAGTTCTGAATTATGTATTTCCTCATGTCATTGTTTTTTGAGTACACAAGCAAGCATGTGGGACTAAGGCTGAATGAGAGGTGGGATGGGCTAAATGCACTAAGCTGCTGCAGTCACTTTTAATTCCTGTTTTGTGGCTGGAGGTTTCTAGGGATTATATGTGGAACAGCTTCATGGCTGGATTCTAGTTGTATAGAAAGTATCTCTTTTCACACCACTACCCAGTGGAGAAATTCAAGCTGGTTATCGGATCTGAGGGTTAGATTTGTCTTGTAGATTTAGATTTTTATGTTATATAAAACTTCATGTTCTCATGAAAATATTCCAGAAAATAACTTTTAAGTCCAATTATTGCTTTATGTAGGCCAAACCAGCAAAATGAAACAATGTAAATAATTAGCACTGCTTTTTTTTTTTGTAAAAAAGAAGCTGGGGTTCCTAGGGTGTAAGAGATTGATTAAATTATTAGCATATGAATGTTCTTTCATTAACATTGTAGGTTGTTGGGGTTTTGTAAGAGGAGGGGCACAAACTCAATGTTATTTTGAAGAGTTATTGGAGCAGAAAGCAGTTATTAGTTTTATGTCCAATGAAAATTTAGGACCGGAAATAGCTGCCTTAATGTTTTCTATTGTTAAAAAAATATTGGAAAAATATGACACTTTATGCAGGAAACTGTATGAGATTGATGACAATTTTGCATTTAAAAAACATTGTGTGAATTTGAATGGCATTAGAAGTTATTTAGTTGTTGAATAGCAAGTAAGGCAGCTTATATAACTACTCTGAATAGTAAATTCAGAAGATACTCTGAAAACTTTATAATGGGACCCAGATTTGTGAAACATTAAGTTCTGTACAATGAGAATGAAAACAGTAAAATGTTCCAATTTTTTTTGAAAGAACAGTTAGTTTTCATTGGGAAACCAGTATAAGCATGAAAGGGAAAATTTATCCTGGGATTTCTTCCACAATGTGAAGATCACTCTTCCATGGTCTTTAATCACTTGCCTGCAGAAAGCATTTCTGTTTAGGAAAATCCATAACTGACTCTGCAGGCAGGGTTTACCCTGTTTGTAACTGCATGCATCTGTAAAGCCAAATGAAGGTGTGATTGCAGCCCAGGTAAATTACTATTATATCACTGTAAAGCTTTGATGGGCTGGCTCAAGAATGTGTGCAAGTTTGCTGAATTCTGCTGCTACCCTCTTTTGCTCAAGTAGCTGCTTCACAGATAACCACAGCAGGCAGCCCATCCAGCCATGCTTGGCAACATGCTTGAACTTCTAACCTCTCCCAGGATATTCAGAATTTTCTCTGGCTGAGACTAAGCCTGGGTGGCTGGCACGTTGCTTAGCCAGTAACCTTTATTTTGGAGTAAGCCTTACCTGACAGTGACTGTACTGGTTGGAAAAGTTATGTTTGTTTGGTGGTTTGGCTTAGAGGATGGAACCAGTTCTGAGGAGGCCAGACTGATGGCAGAAGTCTGGGCACCTCCTGCACTTCCTATAACATTGTGAACAGGTCTCCTAATAAAAAAAAAAAAGTGGGTTTTTTTTCCCCAATCATTTATTCTTTTCTGTCACTAACCTATACGTTATTTCCCAAAAACATGTCTCACTGGGAAGAATATCTGGCTATGATTCTTCTACCTCATTTTATTACACGAAGATGTGTAATATTTGTGCATTTAACTATGTATTCAATTTTATTGTCTCAAAATCAGTTTTCTTGTGTTATCTCAGAAGGTCTGCTCCACACTATCTTTCACTGAAAAAAAGGTGCCTGCAGAAGTTTACTTGCACAGTTAAAGAGACATTTTTAATGATTCTTTAAAAACTGGATGTTATGGGATTATTTTGGCAGATGCTGCTCTAAAACTATGAAGTTATAACAGCAAGACAGTCAGCCTTGATATCATCTTGATGAATTAAACATGCTGCAGCTGCAGAGTTTGCTTTAGATGTTTGCAATAATGACTAGATTAAAGCTAAAGTAAACATAAAGATCCTAAGTTTATAATATTGATTTCCAATGTGATCAGTTCTTCACACAATCATTACAACAATTAAGCACTGAGTCACTGTAAACAGATGCATATACTTTCATTTAAATTCCAATTCTTCTCGCTCTCTCAGGAAAGCAGAAATTGCATATGTGATTTTGGGGGATTTGTTCCTTTTGCACCTGGTTTATTTTTTAAAATTAAGAATTAAAATAGTCTGGATTTCTTACCTCTTCATAAATTAAAAAAAATGATTATGCATTTTTTTCCAAAGTGTGCTTTCCCCCAGTGTTTTCTCAGGAATTTAAATGTTTCACAGATAACATATGATAGGGATTTTTTTACAAAATCTGCATATAATTCATTTATATGTTTAGCTAAATTTAATACCTTTTTAATAGCAAGCTGTACATCTAACACAAAGATAAATGTACCTAATTGTTCTTTCCTTTGCTCAGTGTGTTTTCTGAACAGTTCAGTGAAACCTGCACTGCTAATCAAGATAGCTCTCGGATGCATAAATAGGTTCAGATCCAAAATATTTTGACTATACTTTTTATTCATTTTGATTTCTAGGGCAGTACAAAGTCAACCATTTTCAAGTCTTTAAATTCAATTATTCAATCAATATGCTTGGGTAAGTTGTTGGATGTGGGGCAGGTAACATAGTCTGAGATTTTCTGTTAAAAGAAATAAAATGATTGAGAAAAATCATAGAATCACAGAATCATAGAATGGTTTGAGTTGGAAGGGACCTTTAATGCTCATGTAGTCCACCCCGCTTGCAATAAGCAGGGACGTCTTTAAGCAGATGAGGTTGCTCAGAGCCCCATCCAGCCTGACATTGAATATTTCCAGGGATGAGACATCTACCTCTTCTCTGGGCAACCTGTTCCAGCCTTCTTCTGCCCTCACTGTAAAAATTTTCTTTCTTACATCTGGGCTAATTTTACTCTGTTTTAGTTTAAAACTATTACTCCTTGTCCTATCACAACAGGCCTTGCTAAGAACTCTGTCCCTGTCTTTTTTATAAGCCCCCTTTAAGTGTTGAAAGGCCACAGTAAGGTCTTCCCGGAGCCTTGTCTTCCCTGGGCTGAACACCACCAACTGTCTCAGCATTCCTCACAGGAGGGATATTCCATCCCTCAGGTTATTTTTGTGACCTCCTCTGGATGTACTCCAACAGGTCCATGTCTTTCCTGTGCTAAAGACTCCAGAGCTGGACCCAGTACTGCAGGTGAGGTCTCACCAGACAGGAGTAAAGGGGAAGAATCACCTCCCTTGACCTGCTGGCCATGTTTCTTTTGATGAAGCCTAGGATATGGTTGGCCTTCTGAGCTATGAACACACATTGTTGACTCCTGTCCAGTTTTTCATCCACCAGCACCCCAAGTCCTTCTCCACAGAGCTACTAACAAGCCATTCACCCTCCAGCCTATATCAATACCTGGAGTTGCCTTTGACATATGTGCAAGATCCTGCATTTGGCTTTGTTGAACCCTCATGAGGTTCATGTGGGGCTCCTTCTCCAACCTGTGCAGGTCCCTGTGGATGTCATTCTGTCCCTCAGATGTGTCAACCACACCACTCAGCCAGGCGTGCACCACTCTGCTTGGTGTCATATGCAAATTTGCTGAGGGTGTACTCAGTCCCACTCTCTTTTATGTGTTTCATAAAATCCAGAATTCTTCATGTTTCTTGTTTGATTTGTTCATGTGAACCTTTATAAAGAAAATTACAATAAACCAACTTAGCAGTATTTGACAAGCTAAAGCTACTGTAAATAACATAGACTTAAAGCAAAACAGAAATATAGCTAAAATGGAAAAGGAAGTAATCCCTGCTAATCTTTTTAGTGTTTTGTGATAGGACAAATTATCAGAGAACTACAGGGGCAATGTGATTTTGTTCTGCTTTTGTTTACAAGAATGTGCTATTTAACATTTTTGCCTGGGTTGTCAGATAGAAAGTTCAAAGCTTCTCTTCATTTTGTGTGCCTGAAACTGAGAACATATTCTAGTAGACTGGATGGTAAAGTATTGTACTCTTTATTTATTCTGGAATGTTTTGAATTATTAAAGTGGTAATGCGAGATTGGATTCGTAACTATGTAGTGTTTACAGTAAAGTAACCACATTTCTGTCATTTTAACTAGAGAATAGTTCTATTTTATGCACAGCATGGTGTTGTTTATAAACTAAATGTTAGCAAAGAAAAAAAGTGCTTATTCATTTAAGTCAACAGATAATATTGATGTATTTTAACATTTTAAAGTGTCAGCTCTTCAGCGCTGGTCTTTTTCTTTCTGCTTCATCAAAGCTACTTCATGCTATGAAATAGTTAATAGGTAACTGCCTAGAATATAATAACCTTAGGCTGATTATCCTACTTTACTCAGTGAATCTACTTCCTATTTTTTAAAAGTTTAATAAGAATAAACCTATAACTACAGCTAGAGAACAGTTGTAAGAGAAATATTCAAGTATGATATTTCTGATCAAAGGCACAGGATGTGTCCAGTGGTAAAATGAAATGAGAATTTATGATTCTGGCTTCTATTACCTTCAAAAATTATTCATGCCCAGAATTATTAGAATAAATTCCACTGCACTATTTTGCATCAGTACCATTATGCATGATTTTTTTCCTGAGGGTATTGAGTCAATGGGCAATGCTTGTAATACTGCATTTTCAATCATAGTTTGTTATAATGTCATTTCAAAGAGTATTTTTTTCTCTGATTTATTTATTATCTTATTTGTAGCTGGATTGGGAACAAGTTAGTTTTTATTTTAAAGCAGTCGGGGTGATATGATTATTATAGAAAATGCCAGTTAAACGTGAAAAGTACATTTGGAGACAATATAATGTCAAAAGCACTTCAGGTTATTAGCTGTGATGATACCATCAAAGGGAAAATGTATGGTGTCTACACATGGCTGTGGAATCTTGTTATTACACTTGATGAAATACTTTACATTTCTAGCACAATTAGTACTTCAGTATTTAATTTCCTAGAATGGTCATGAAATTGTTTGTATTGTTGATAGTCTCATTCACAGACATAGCATAAATATTTAGCAAAATATCTAATTACCAGCAAAGCAAATTTCACCAACACTCTGTCTTAAAAAGAAAAATTTCTCTAAAAAAAAAAAAAAAAAGAGAAAGAACAAGAACAAGACATGATTGGTAAAAAACAGGAAGGAAAAACACCTGAAAGTTGTTAGTTCTATTGTTTATGAAAGTACTAGAAGGTAGATGCTCAGATATTATAGTGATCTACAAAATATAAAAAATATGTGCTGACCATAACGAAGATAACTATTACTCAGAGTGAGATATACTAGCAGGTAATTACTACACAGTTCCTTAGGGCTTGATCCTGTCATATTTTTTCAAAAGGCAGTGTCCCATTGTCTCACTGATTAGTGATTGATGCTGTCCCTTTCAGGCTGGCTAACAGTTATGAATATCAAGACCACAGAGAAATTCCATTTTTTTCTGCATTACTTTCTGACAGCATTCATTACACACAAGATAATAATTTGAAACCTCTTATATAATAACAAAATTACATGCATTTTTGTCTGGAAATTGCTTTACCTAGATTTTTTTTCTCCTTACTTCCTCTATTCCCTCCCTTCCCTCTCCATAAAATCATTTAGCTCACTGTGAAAGTTACTGATTACAGTGATTCTTGTTAGCACTTTGTGTATCCTGTTGAGTCAGATAATTATTTTGGAGAAGTAGCCACCATTTTATAGATTGATGTTACATTGTATTCCCATACTTTCATTGTAGATCGAATGCACCCTACCTCATATTGCTCAGTGTACTGCAGAAATTTATGGATCTTCTGTAACACTTTCTCTACAGTGGCTTTACAGAGTTCTGGGTCTGTCAGTAGTGTAAAATTGCAAAGCTATTTGTTACACTGAAGCTCAGAGGAGATTTGTGTTTTCAACCAAAGATGTACAACATAATTTCTTGTAAAGTTAACAGTAGCATAGAAGAGTAAAGGAAAATAGTGGGCTTCTTGAACAGGGTTTTCAAAGTGTGTTTTAATCTTGGTCATTGCAAGTCAGTAAAGATGGAGCAGAGTTGGTTGCAATGCTGAAGATAGGCTCTATGGCAGAACATGACAAAGGGAAATCCTGGTGCAGGGTCTGCATTCTTTCATCGATGGCCATAAATGCATGGATTGAAGTGCATATCCAGCTGCTGAAAGAAAATAGAATCATGGTCCCTATGGATATAATGAAATTCTGCTACTGAATTCAATAATTTTTAAATGTTGATGGCAGCACTGGGGACCTCTTAGCTATTTTAGTTAAAAACTCTCTGTACTACCATATGTATTCCTTTTTGACATATAAAATAAAATCACAGCCTCTGCTGTAGTTAGGTGCTCAATTACTCAAATTCTACATGGTAGAGGGCATAATATAACATGGAGCTAGGTACTGAAGGAAGATTTTAAAGAAATGTTTGAGAGAGGCTAGCTTTTGCTTACATCTCTTCTATTATTATAAATCATAATAATCAACATATACTAAATTCATATATAGACAAAAGCATGTTGTAATAGCCACAGCAAAATGTTTTTCTTTGAAATCTATTCTTTTCTACCACTGTAGGTAGTATTCACACATTTTCTCATAGGTTTCTTCAAGCTTTGTGGCTTTAATCTTTTAGAGATATTAGCTGGCCCAGTCAACACACAAGATCAGTCTACAAGAAATCATTCCAGAAAGTGATTGCTTTTTATAATGGAGAAGGTGGGGATATCTTTGTGCGAGTAAACAAGTTTTGAAAAGGAAGGAGTTGAGACACTTAAAGTTTGAAACATCCTTCCTCACCCTCCCTTGCAGCTGCTATTTTTGCTAAGTCACTTTGCAGGAATTGCCTGCATCTTCCTCTCAGAAACCTATTTGTTCAGAAATCCATTAAGATAAAACAAAGACAGGTTAATGTTTTTTATTCAACCTGCTGCAGGGCTTTATTAAGACCTGAAGAAGTTTATTGAGACTATTGCTTTTCCCCCAGCTTCTCTTTCCATTACTTTTTTTTCTAGGCACCCTGTCATTTTTGCTTTTTGACTGTATATTTGTGTGGTTCTGTAAATTTTGGTTGGAGTAAAGCATTCTGAGTACTTTCATTAGAGATTTTAGCCTGAGTTAACATCGACTTGAAGAAGGCAATTCAGGAGGAGAGTCTGAACTAAAATTCTGCTAGACATTTTCACTGTTTTCTGAAATTTTACCTTCCTGACTTGCTGTATATGTTGTACATATTCTCTGTATAAGTGCTGAACTGCAGATGCTCATCAGCATGTTCAGTATTGTAAGTAGTGTTAGGAGAATATGAGGTCATGTTGAACAATTCAGTAATGCTTCCCTCCATCCTGTTTATTGCCTTTTGCTAGTCTGCTACTAACATTCTCTCTTTTGTCCTTCTCTCTGCCTTTATATTTTACTTATTTTTAGAAACTGTGACTAGCACCTCCATATTACGGTTCCAGTATAAACCTAATTGAAGTTGATGGGGAATCAAGAATATGATCTACTCCAGGTGTTTACTTTGGAACTTGCAATAACTTAATTGTCAATAAATAGAATATCCAACTAGTTGTGTCATGGAGTGAATTTGGGCAATTTTTCATCAATCAGTTTGTATAATCTGATTACCTCTTTTCTGAATGACCTTCCTGAGAGAAGAAGTGCCTAGCTGAAGCAGAACATATGTTCTCTCTGTTTGTCTTGTCTACGTTTGGACTTTCTGGACACAGTTTATTTGACAGTGGTCCTTGTACTTGTCACATCCAAGAATTCCTAGGTATCTGCATTGAGTGCCTTCAGTGGTTGGCTTTGGATCTTGACTTTTTATTTAAAAAATATGCTTTCCTTACCAGAAGTTGACTTTTCTGTGTCTTCAGTGTTTTCAAGTTCATTTTTTTTGGTTGTGAGTTAGTGGTGATGCTCAGGCTAGTGAGGCAGAGCAGGCTTCCAGGTGAAAAACAGCAGTGACTTTCCATGGTTTCATAAGGCTTGTTTGCTAAGGTTCACCAGAAATTCGTGCAGCTCACTGTAGTTAAATGAAAAATCCTACAATGTTGGACTGTCTTTACTTTTGCACCAAGAACTTACTTTTCTCCTCTAACTGAATTTGTCCTGGTAGTCACAGGAGCGAACATTTAATTCTCAGAAACAGGAAGCAGGTGGAATTACGTTGATATAAATCACTAGGTGTGGGTCTAAGGAATTTTAACTTCCCATTGATAAAATCCACGTGGCAGAATTGAATTATTTAATCACATGAACTTCTTTACATAAAATGGAGCCAGAAAGATATATGATTCTCTAATATAATACTTTTTCTTGTAAAATTTTAACAGCTAAGGTAACAACATATTGTTTGCTTTCTTATCTCTTTGTTCCTTCTTTTTTTCTGAACTTTCAGGCAGATATAATTTCTATTTTTTACAGAATTATAAACCTTTTTTCATTGCAATGCTGATAATATGAAAAATGAAAGTGTGACTATTCCAATCTTTCAAATATCTGTTTATTTCTTTTCTCCTCAGTCTTTTCCAAGTTAGAAGAAGCTGCTTGAGGCTATTGTCACACATGACATTTAATAATCATATATCAAGAAACAATTTTATGAATGCTATAACCTTTTTACAAAAAGAATCACCGCTGATTGTTTTAGCATTTATAGACATTCACCCATAAAACTGACAGTTGTTTGCATCTATATTTGTTATTTCTAACATTTTCACAGATGAGAAATAATTTAATACTATACCCATTTATTGTCAGAATCTTGCTCTGAATTCAATAAAATATGAGCATAGAGTATAGAAGATAGTTGCAGTCAATCTAAGATTTGCAGAAACTGCCACAAAACCCCACTTCAATGTATTGTTTTGTGGACAAGATTGTGCTGACATTTTTAATCCAATTATCATACTCTCTCTTTAGCTGAATATCTTCAACATGGTATGCAGGAGTTTAGGTCAAAGTCATCTGAAAATCATGTCATAAAATAATGAAATATAAATAAATATAAAAATAATGGAATTCATTTAAAGTCTACATTGTAAAAGGCTGATTTATTGAAAGTAACATCTTCCTAAAAGTTTCTGCAGTACTAGTGTGACCTGCGTCCAGTTAGGCGTACATCAACAGTTGTTCTAGGAAAAATAGCCCAGTAGCAGAGAATGAATAGGGTAACACTCAGGTCAGGTAAACATACGTCAACAATCCCACTGCTAATCCTGTGGAAAGTACTTGCTACTTGATGGATTACTTATGTTTCAACCTTAACAATTCTTTCTTTAAGCTCATTTTAATAACTTAGTTAACAGCTATTTATATAATTTTAGAGGGTATGAATGTTATTTGAGCAAATGGAATCAGAGAAGAAGGGAGTGCTAGCAGTTTAGTAGCTTTATACCTCTAACAAACCATCTCAACATTTTCTGTAAATTGTAGCTCATTGGTATTATGGTACCCTACTTCACCAAGAGCAGTGGCCTTCCATATCTACAGAAGCGCTTTCAGATGTTGGGAGCTGTTGCAAGTAATGCTGAGTAGCATCATCTCTGCATTAGTCCCAATTATCTTTAATTAAAAACCTTTAATTGACTTGACATAAGTGATGACGTGTGACAGTTTCACTTAAGTGCCAAGTATGTATGGAAGATAAATTTAAGGTGCATTATGGTTATCTTTAACTATGGTTGATTAAACATTAAGATATTGTTACTGCCATTCATCTACAATTGACTTTGCCCACAAAACTTATTTTTAGAATGGACTCTGTCCAAGCACAATGAACAATTAAGTTTCAGGTTTGCAAATCACAATCTGTCCTTTTCTTTTCTGTTGTTCATTTATCATTGTCATGCTTACAGCCAGCTTAGTAATTCCAGACATGTAAAGTGATGAGGCTTTGGAGTGCTTGTTATTTATAATTCAGTGTACTGGAGATAATACAAAGTTAAAGATAATTATATTTCTATTGTATCTCCATTTTTATAAGTTAAAAAAGGAAAGCAAATATTAAGATAATTAAACCGTATAAAAATTAGTGGGAGAACATCAAAATTAAATGAGAAAATCCCTAAGTAAGGTTTTTCCATTTTAAAGCATTAAATGTCATTGAGGTACAAAGAGAAGGTTAGAATATATGTATACATTAGTGACATTCCCACATACTTGTCTAGGAGCAAAGTTGTATCAAACAGTTTTGTAATTTCCTAAGGAGATACTATTGGCAATATTCTATGTCCTCCACCCCCCACACAGAGCACCCTCTGCCCAATTTATTTGATGAAACAATATGCCAGAAGGAGTCCAGATAGACCTTAATGATTATGGCTCTTGACGGTCTTTTGCTGAAGGAAGGAGGGTGCCTCCTTCAAAATATTATAGCTTTCCAAAAGATAATGAAAATCACTGGTGTATGAATGCATTCTCTCTGAGTAACAGCTGTAGAGAAAAGTCAGCACTACGAAAACAGTGGGAAAATGGGATATGGAAGGAAATTCTTTGGTGTTTGAAAGGACTTGATTTTGCTATGACTAGATGCTCAAATAGCGTATAAAATAGAGTTGAACCAGAACTTTATAGTTAATTCCAGATTCTCAGCTAATACCAAGCATGATAGGGTTTAAATAAATAAATAAATAAATCATATTTCCACATTGTCTCATCTTCAGACTGTTGGTTGGCACATGTACATATGTTATACATTGAAACCTGGAGAACTTTGCTCTCCTGCAGGTTCTGCTAGTACAAAAACTTTAAATCCCATTTCATCAATTATGCTGTCTACATGGTTTATTTGCTTTTGTTTTGAGGTACTCATGTTCAAACTAACTTCCTAAGTTCATCTTAAGATGTGGAAAATAGTAATGAAATGCTATGGTGACAGGCTGAGAATTATTTATAGTATTAATTATAATAGATTACTCAATTTTGTATTTTGCAACACACTAGCAGGATATCGGTCTACTTGGAATGTGGTTAAATGTGTGCCTTTCAAGAAGGCTGAGTTAATGTTGTTGGAGAGCATGGGTAGACTGTTTCAGGAACTTTGTGCACACAAAGCTTACAGAACAGCTGTGGGCAAACAACAGCTCCTATATCTCCTTTTGTTCAATGTAATGTCATGGCAGTATTTTTCCTTCCTGTCCAAGCAGTGGAGAGGAAGATGGACGGGTGAGTGTCTAAGCAGTATAATTCCATTTCAACAGTCTGAAGTATTTATCTAGGCTTATTGAAACTATGAGTTGTTTAATATATGAACATTGCATGTCAAGTAGCCCAAGTTTTCATATAATAACAAGATCCATTGTGTTATGAAAATCAGGAATTTGTGCAGAGTAATTTCTACTATTCTCTGACTTCTTGGCATCTTTTCTTCTATGTCTTTACCAGACAAATTGCCAACCATAGTTTAAGATTTCCTGTCTTGATGCATAGGGTCAACATACTTATGTTGAGCTGCTCAAGAAGTAAGCTAGAGACACACATGAAGATACTCCAGAAGTGGAAGAGAAAAAGGAGTCTGGTGTATTTTCCAGTACATAAAACTTTTCATGATCATTTAAATGATGTGTGTACAAAATCAGTAAAATCAGTATTTGCCTCCAAAAGAAACATGTGCTGTTGACCACTGCTGATTTATATACCTAAAACTAGAATTCTATTTCTTTAAGTAATGGTTTTGTTTTGCTGGCTTCATCATACTAAAATGTGAGATGAAACCAAGTGACAAAACATCTGTTTGAAATTTTGCAGTTAGGATATCATCAAGTAGTGCTAGCTCTGTGCCTTCACTCTCTGCTTCTGTTTCATCAAAAATATTATCGATCATTAATGCCAAAATGAGAAATAAGAGGTAGCAGTTCACATAAGAAAACATTTAAATGGCAGCTGTTCTACATTAGGTGCAGTTAATGGTCATGGTTGCTGTAGTTAATGGTCATGTTTATAACCACAAATGCAATATTTACATCCATTGAAATAACAGACTTGAATAAACGGGATAAAAATGGAGTGATACCAGCTGTTGCAGAGCATTGTTTTTTGTAAGTTTGATTGATGTTGATTAAGCATGTCTTGTATCTGCTGAATAATAGTAAGAAGCTGAAAAAAAATCACAAGTATGCAAGCCAATCATTACTTCTCTTGAGCAAAAAGAAAAGAAAAAAGGAAGAAAGAACAGTAGTGAATGCAATAATCAAATTTTCATCACTGTATAAGCTCTGAATAGATTGACAAAGAAACAAAATAATAGGTTATGATTAACATTAATAACACTTAAATTGCTATAGCAGTTGGCAGATATCAGCTAGAGATTCATTTAGAAACATAGTTTGCAGCTACTGAGAATGGTATTCAGCATCAGATTTTTTGTATTAGAAATATTCGTTGCCAAGCAAATGAAATGAGTTTTGCTTGCAGAAAAACATAAAGTGACAGAACAAAAGAAATAGGATGCAATTTAGGGTCCCAGAGATATGAGGAGCTTCTGTTAAAGAGTATCTGTAACATCTGTCTACAAATGTAAGATCATCTTTCTTGTTTTACTTTTTTGCAGTAATGTACATGTATGGGTTGCTCTCTCTTGTTCTTACTAGCAAAAGAAAACAAAACAAAAAAAGGTCTTAAAATCCCATCCTCCCAGGAAAAAATTGTCTCCAGTATTGTTATCCAATGAGCAGTTTTCAATGCCTTCTCTCCTTTACTTTTATTCTGTGGAATGACTTTTTTTCTAACATTTTTTCTAGTCTTCTCTGTATGAAAAAGGATCACTTTTGCCTGCTCAGTGTTTTTCATTGTTTCCTTTTATTCTAGAATCTGACATTTGTACTTCCTAGAAAAAAAGGAACATTATTTTTCTATGCTTTATACTCAATCTTTGCTATTTCACATGCAACTTTTGTTCATTACAGATATGTGATTGTTTTCATTTTCTCATACATATTTCATACATTTCAAATATATTTTCAGCAATACTCTGTAGTTGTCTGGGGCACTATCCCAGAGTCTAAATATTCACACATTGAAAACTTCATGATGGAGGATAAAATACCTCAGAAAAGAGGAGACTTCTCTTATACTACAGATGTCAAAGCAAAAAGTCATACCATATTTGTCCTGATATGATTTTAAGTAAATAAATAAATAAATTCCCTGAAGCAATGGGGAAAATTATTCCCTCAAATTTCTAATATAGCATGTTTAAATATGAGAAGTGTCTCATAGAAACTTGGCTATACGTAACTAGTGTAACCACTGAATCAGCTTGAATGTGTTTCTAGAGAACACTATTACTTTAATTTAAAAAGCACTGATGGTTTTATTAAGAAAGTCAAACTATTGACCCTCATGGAAGGAAAATGGATGTTTTTAGTTTAGGCCTAATACTTGGGCACAGAGACTTGAAAAAGTAAATCAAAACAAAGAGTTGTAAACTAGTCATTAGACCTGACAGCATCAAGCAGCTTTAGAGTTATATTTTAACTTACTTTAACTTGCAAGGTCAGCACACAGATGGAGACAGTGTATTCCATAGAGGATACAATGGGTAGAACTGTCAAAAATTAGCTGCTTTTAAGCAGCACAAAAACATTAATTGAAATTTCCTACTAACATCCTTATTGATTTCCTTTTTTTAAATTCTTCCACAGAGGATCTTTCTCAAAGCTGGAAGTGAGGAAGAAATCTTTGAACATCTTGGCTTGGATTATGTTGAACCATGGGAAAGGAATGCTTAAAACAATTTGCCACTGTATATTCATCAGTCGGTCAGCTGGTAGCAACAGTATTTCTGCCTATCTTGCAGACTGATTTTTTGCTATGGCAACTAAAAAAATTTAAAAGCATATTAGTTAGAATCTACTATATGCTGACATTCCTAAAAAACAAGAGTTTAAGTTCTTTCAAATCCTTTCCAGCGTTTTCTGTTTTATTCTTTGAAGTTTCAACATAGGAATGACAAGATAGAGCTTGCTTTGTGGGGAAAGCTTGAAACTGGTGAGATTTCTGCTTGTGATAGGGACGTAACATTCCTGTGAATAACATTTGCTAGTTAAAATACTGTCAGCTATTGCAGTACCTAAACAATATAAAATGTTTGAGTTGAGTTGAAAAGTTACTGAAATGCGTGTTTACCTTTAACAGAATTTCTTTAGTATTTTGCTGAGTCTACATATAAAATTTCTGCAGTATATAAGGCTTAATGACCCAGGCAGTGGTTAGTATGGCAGTTTCAGCAAGTAGAAGCTTCAGCTGTAATATTTTTACAGGTGGGGTACCACTCTACGAAAATCATAAACAAGTTGAGGGTTCAGTAAGAGCTAAAAACGTTTCACAGGAAGAGGTTTTGGAAAGTACAAGTGGAATGACACAGTAGCATTCTTCAATTGTGAGGAAAAAAATACTCTAAATTTGGAGTATTGATTTGGACAAAAGAAGATTCAAGTGGTGATATGATGGTCCTCAATCAGGAATTTGAATTATAACCTGCATGAAAACAACTGCTTTGACTCTCAGGCTGGTGCTGCTGTGGGGTGAGAGCTTTTATTATTTTGTACTCAATTTAGACAGCTGGAAATGTATTTCTTAGTAGATATATATGCTTTGGAATGGAAGTTTACCTGAGCTGTTTGGCTTTTGGCTACTCTGGAATAGTATTCTCTCTTTTTTTTTTTTTTGGTCAGATATTAATCTTAGATGTGGAAGACTTTCTAAGACAAGCAATCCTAGGAGATATTTTGTTTTCAGAAAATTTCCAGGTAGCTCTTCTGAGTGTAATGATTCTGAAGAACGTGTAATGCATTTATCCTTTAATGAACAAAGGCATTTAGTGCTTTAGTATATAAAGTTACTTACTGACCTTTCATTTGTCATTTGTAGAATAAAGGTGAAAAAGAACGCCAAGACTGGTCAAACAATTTTCTTCCTTAAAAGCCTGTTAAGGCTGATATCACATCTTGGCATGACAGGGCTTTGCACAACAATTATTACTGACAGTAATGGCTTCCCAGATTCTAATGATGGCAATATTCCATGGCAACATAGACTTGAAATTTCTACACGCACATAAAATATGCCAAGATTTAAAAATGTAGTGCTCAACTACAGGATGAATGACCTAAAGAACAAGCGCTAAAGCTATTGCTGGTAGGAGAAAATTAAATAGGAACTTCTGAGCAGCTGCTTCTCCGAAGGATGATTTTGTTAGAACAGTACAGCTGATAGTACAAGTATTAACAAAATTTCCAATGTATAGTTTTATATGCAACCATCCCTTTCTGGCTAGTAAATTAGGTAGTAGCTGTATTTTTGTGAGGTGTATTGATTCATATTGTGGTTAGACTCGATACTGTAAAAAGAAATTGTAACTATCAGTTCACATTAAATTACATTTATTTGTTTCCCATATCTTTTAGGGTACAGTATGCACATCCCACTTTCTATCTCCTCTACTGTACTAATGAAAAATACTCATATTCAGTTTTATGAATTTATTTGCTAGGGTGAAACGTTAGAGAGTCCAGCCCAAAAATGACTGTAGGAAAATTGATCCTATTTCTGAACAAAGGATCAGATTTGACTACAAGGACATTATTCAATAAACACATGCACGTGGGCCACAGGTGGTGAGGAGATTTCTTAAGCTTTAGCAAACAACCTGAAATAAAAGCTAAACAGGAATTGGCTTTATCAGACTTACTGCAGGAAATGTATGCCATGCAATGAATCCATTCTATAACTTGCATGATCTTAATTTTATGATATAAGCAATTTAAATTCTGTGATTTAAACCTAATTTGATACCATTAGTAGCAAGGTAAGCAGGACTTTTTTTTGTAGAGATATAGTTACATGACAGCTCTGATATTGAGCAAAAATATGCTGATTTTGTTTACTTGTTCCATTCAACTGAGGAATGGGCTTTCAAGAGGACTGCATCACAAACAGTTCTAAAACCTCTGTCAGAGTAGTAGAAAAATGTGATAAGAGCATAGAATTTTATTCTTGCCTGTGCCAATAAAACTGTACTTTTAAGTGTAGTTTTGCTACCTGAGCTGAAAATACAACACTGCTTTCTAAACTGCATTAACTAGGAAGCACTGGCATTGCTTCTTGCTTTATTCTGCTGATGTATGAAGCACTTTCTCTGTGTTTTGCATCAGGATGCTCACACTTAAGTAGCAAGGACATTTTTTCCATCCTAATGGAAGAGAACAAAAGCTATGGTACCTTATCTAAATATACTTACTACTTTACCAAAAATTATCAGAAATTATACATTCCAGTTGTGCTGTTTCTGTATACTTCAAGTCATGGAGGAAATATGAAACATTCTGACTTCCACATAAAGAAAGGTTTGAAATGTGCAATTCCCGTCTTGCCTGCCTGTGCGTCACTTATATTTATGCTACCTGTGGAGGAGATGATACCAGACATTGGTTCTGTCAACTGCTTCAGTACTGTAAGAAAAAGAATATCACTATTCTCTTCTTTCCCTCTTGTTTATTGAACTTTTTTTGAATATATTTTACAGAGAATGAAAAAAGTATTACTCACTGGATCAAGGATTATAAAAAAATTGCAGAATTGTTTAATGAGGAGTTAGATTAAATGGAAGATTAGATTACATCACCAGGATGGTTTGACTATAGAGCTTCTGTTATGAACATGCCCACTGAGGAAGCTGGTACCCCAGTCACTCCCATAGCTACTGTATACAGAATCATCCCTGACAGCATTAGCCAAACTCATTGTGTATGCAATGGCAGAGCCAGAAATGTGTAAACTCAGTTTTTAGTAAACAAACTGTGAAAAATAACATGATGCTTCTTGTATCAATTAAGTCTAGTCCTACAATTCTGAGCAGTCTCAACCCTGTAATGTTTTCAGTTGTTCTTGATAGTGCTAGTCAATTGAGATTATAACTAGAAAAGAGAGAAGCCATACAGGAGAACAGGAATGGAGTAGATTAAAGGAAAGAAAACCTTTATCAGCTGAGCATATCTGGATCCATGATAACATTGAGAACTCCCTGCAGCGAACTGTGGGAGTCCATAGTAATGATGTTTCTGAACTCTTGAAGGACAGGTGAGGCCTGAGGGCCTGGTAAAGGGCAAACACTTGTAAAAAGAAGAGACTGATGTTTATAGTAGGAGGCAGGGAAGAGACAAGTTCAGATAATATCTCCTAAATTACTAGAATGATTAATAACTTTATTTTTAAAGCACCTAGAGGAAAATAGAGTGATAACTTGTTGGTAACTTGTTAATCAGAAACAAATCATATCAAACTAATTAAGTTGCAAAGTCCCTGGAGGCTGATTTTGAAAATGTCCATCCCTCCTCCTCTGCTTCTATGTCAAGGCAATTTGGCAAGTAGTGAGAGGAGAAGGATTTGTTTTTATAAGCATCTACAAACTGACAGTATAAAAAAATTGATCTCTGAGAAAAACAGCTAAAATTTAGAGTTGCCTTTGTAGTAAGTGGTGGTTTGTCAAATATCCCAGATAATGTTTTCTGGTGACAAACATGGTATAACATACATTGTACAGGCAATGTAATGTAGTCATTAAAAAACTAACAAATAAAACAAATCCAAACACACAATCATACAAATGCTTTGCAACAAATTTATGAAGGCAAAAACAATTAAATATATTTAGAATGATGGGTAACAATACAGTTAATGTCATCACTGATTCTAGGTGATATAATAGACAAAAAACAAAGTTATTGTATATAAACAACTCTACAAAACTGCAGATTTTGGCAATGTAAATATTCATACAGCTGGCAGTATAAACTTGAAGATGTATAGACTCTCTGGAAATTACTGGAAACCTGAGAACTGCTGCTTTTTTACATAAGTAACTCCAGAACTTTTAAAAAAAAACAACCAAAAACCAACCCACAATCCAAATATCTGCATGATTTGTAATCCATAAATGAAATATGTTTTCTATAGCTTATGGCCAGAATTGTTTGGATTTCTCAGGTGAGACCATCTTATTCCTTATTGTGAAAAGTATTCTTTCACTTGTTCAACAATTATCTCTTGCTGTGATACAGTTTCTTTCAGCATCTGCAGTTAAAATAATCAACTCCTGGGTCTGAAAGGGTAATTGAAGAAGTCACATAAACAAACGAAGACAGGGACCTCTCAAAATCTTGCATAGAGGTTAAACTACTGCTGGCATTGCTGTCGATCTAACTGGGAGACAATGCTGGAGGCTTTGACTTTAAGGGCCCAAAAGGGGCCACATCCATAAAAATGGATGTGTATTGCTGTACGTGAGTCAGAGCTTCAGAGCATTCCACTTCTAAATCCAGCTAATTAGCTAATCTCTGTCTGTATATACATCAAGCCTCCTGTTTTGTTTTTTTTAGTAAAGTTTCATTTTACAAAGATGGCCAAGCTATATTTGCCCCTGCTGTGTAGATACACTAAGTGGCTTTTATTTTAACCAGGATGCATCAAACATAACATATTTTAGCTGGATGCTTCATAGGAAAAAAGATCAGTTTACAGTCATGGCTAGTTGTCTGCCTTTGGGATCTAATTTACTTAGGATTAATTGTCTTGTGCCTTTTTACAGCTTCTTTTGCATTATTTGTGGTATTATACATGAGGTCTGTCAAATTCTAAATCTGGATTGAGTCTGGAATTATTTGTATCGAAAAATTTTGATCTTTGACTATGGAAATGAATTGTCCTATAACTCTGCCTTTATTCTGTTGTGCATGTGTGGCTTCACACCTTGCTCAGGTGTCTACATGGATCATTTATTCCACATTTCCATTTCAGCTCCACTTTTATGCGTTCAGTGTTACAGTGATTTGTACCTAGGTTGTTATTCTGTGGAAACCAAAATAAACACCAGCTTAAGTGTTGAACCTTAAAAACACAAACCTCTCATATGGTTTCTTTCAGTTTGAATGGTCATTTCTTCAACTGAATGTTGTGTTAAAATGTACTTTGCCCCAGCCTGGCCTAAGGTGCTCAGCTGAAGACAAATGTTCTCTGCTGTGGTATCACCTCATGCAGTGGGAAATCATGACTAGGGAAGCCTTTGTCATGCATGCTGTTCAAAATCCTTCAGAATATTTAGTTTAAATATATATTTAATTACTTCCTCAATAAGTGTGTCTTCTACGCAACCCATAAGATCTCATGCTATTTTTCATCTAATGCCTCCATACAAAGAGTATTCTCAAATACTACTGGAAATACAGACAATCCATACAAGTTGCATTGCAGGCACTACTGAACTACATATTCCAGAATATCAAGTGCATTGGATAAATGTTACATCACTTGGTTGATAAGGACTGATCAAACCTGCAGCTGTTGACTGACTATGGACAGAGAAATCACAAGGTGGGTAAGTATGAAGACTCCCAGTTTGCTATGTTTTACTAAGTAAACATACTTACTTGAAAAACAAACTCCTATTTTGTTGTTGTTGCAGCATTTGGTTCTAGTTCTTTTGTGACTGCACAGCAAAATATACTGATACATGATCTTTTGTCTTGTGTGTTGCATTCTCTGCAAAATTAATGTGCTAATTCAAAGAGATTTTTGGAAATGGGGAGGCTTCTCAATTCCTTTGCCATCATTTTTAAATTAAAAGGAAAAAACCCATTTATATGAAATCAACTAAGAAGCATTTTCATTAAATAAAGACAGCTTTTCTAGCAGAAGTAACATTATTTCATGTATTTGTCACTATATATACACACACTATATCTAAATGAGACTAAATTTTTCTGTTAGTTTCCTTGTCTTTTTCTCTTCAGGAAGTACTCATTAAGGTACAATAGAAAATAGCAAGAGAAGTCTCCATTTTTGAAGAATAGATGATTTCTTTGTGAGGGAAAAGGTAGATTATATTCCAGAAGTTGGTTGTTGCCACACTGTGGGGGAAAAAGAGCAAATAATAAAAACCTTATCCTGGCACCTTGGAGATAAGATAGTAATCTTTGTATTTGCTAACCACCAAAAGAGAGATGATTGGAATTATGTGCACAGCTGGGTATAGAGGTTGAGGAACTTACACAGCATCAAAAATGGAGCTTGACAAAGTTATGTAATTGTATGACTGGGTAGGAGTGTTTCTGCAGATGGAAACTATTGATGATGATACAAATCTGAAAGTGTTCAGTTTCTGGTATCCTAAGGATGGGTTGAAAGACCATATGGTCCTGTAGCTTTCATGACTATAGTCTATGAATCTCATACTCCAGTATGCAATGGCTCAGAAATTTTGCTTTTGCACTCTTATGAAACGTAGATCAAAGAGACAATGTTCAGCAGGATAGGTAGAATCTACTGCTTCCAGTGATCATGAAATCCTTGTGTTCCAGTTTAAACTGTATCACGATATATGAGTTGGTTTTCCAGGTTTTAAATTAAACTATGGTATCAGATATATAACTGTGCCTTTCGGCCTTTTGCACTGTGCTTTTAAGTATGCTAAAGGCTGATACAAAGTAACTTCTGAGTTGGTGGTATGTGAGTGGGAAGTGGTTGTTCTGGAAACCCTTCCAGACTAGTTGTAGGGTTGTCGCTGTTGCAGGGCTCTTGACAAATGATGGATGATATAATATGACTCTTTCATGATACCAACACTAAAAAGAAAAGCCAAATACTGCAAATATCAATAAATGTTTGGATAAAATACTAGAATTACAGAAGGAATACAAATATTTCTCTCCCATCCTGCCTTACCCATTGCCCTCAATTTGATCTGACGTCATTAGGGGAAGAGGACATGCTTCTCAGGAACTCTACTGTCAGCTACAGAACAAATGCTCTCCTCCTACTCCTTATAGAAGGGATTTACAATGCCTTTATCTACTTGCCTGAAGGACATAGAGTTTCCCTTTGACCGCATATGACCAGAAAATGGAATATTGAACCTCTTTAAGCAAATTTCTCTCATATGCAAATAAATGAGGCTATGTGTGTACAGAGGGAAAAATTTTCAAAAGCACCCAAGTAAGAGAGAAAGTGTGGATGAGTGGGCCACTCCACTGTGAATTTTAGAGACAGATGGCTGCTAAGACAATCTGCTCTAAATGATAAATGGCTATACATTAAAGCCTACAAACCACAAATAAACACAGAAAGTGCCTCCAAGAAACATTTGAACTGAAGTTCAATGATCATACAAAATTACTAGCAAATCAAGACTTACAAGCTCTTAAAAAGAAAAAAGCCTGAATATAGAATAAACATTCATTTAATGTAAGGGAGTGATAGAGATATATGAAGGCTAATCAGAGCTGTAAGCAAAGAACTTAATATTACAATTATTCTAGTCCCTGAGAAATCAAAAGAAGTTTAACAAGATATGTTAAATCCTGTGGGGGATGGGTGAGGGGAGGGATGCCATGCCCAGTAAAGTGGGTATAGACTAATTCCTTCAAAACCAAACTTGATGCATAAGGTAGGACAAAATAGCCACAGGCAAATGGGAAAGAATAATTAAAATGAGTGATGATGAACTACTATGAGTCACAAATTTTAAGTTAAATTTGTAATATTTGTAAAACAGTCATGGAAGCCCACCTGAGAGCTAAAGTAAATTACGTTAAATTAATAGAGTTCAAGAAAAACAAATGATATAAAACCTCATAGTGTGATAAATGTTTATCTCCATGGGCTAATTGTGACAAATCACTATTATAAGTAATTATTTTTTTACTGGTGGGAAAGAGGAGCAGTCTCTTCAAAAATATCCAGCTTCCCGATTCTAATATCTCAGCAATTCTTTATGAAAGAAGAAAATAGCATCAACAGTTATACTTATTGCAACAGGAAAACTTAATTGGGAAGGTTTTATTTTAAGAATGAAATTGTGTTAAAAAGACAAATGAATTTTGAATGAAAATAGCAGAGAATTTTTCTATATGCAGAGGTTTAACACATGAAAAGGAATACTGTCACAGTATTGGCAAGAGCTAAGAATGAGTGAAAATTATGAGGTCTAGGGAGATCTTGATTGAAATAACAAGAAAATCGTAAATTTACTTTGGAAGGCACAGGATATATATCAATAAAGAAATGTGTTCAATAGTTCATCTGCTAGGTCATGTTAAATGTGATTCAGAGTGGATGACAAATGAAATTATATCATCATTATAAGTTATCCACCCATGATATCTAACTTTTTTCCTCCGAATTTTTTTGCTTTTTCCCTCCAAACTTTGCTTGCATAGACTGCTCATTTTCCCTTTTTACCTCTTCATAAAGATCACACAAACAGCCAGATAGTATTAAGTACCAGTTGAATTTCTCTGTAAATAGTTTATCTAAAAGGAGACAAAGAAGATATAACATACTCTCAAATTATTATGCTGATATGTCAGCCATAGGATGCCACCCAGTTCTCTAATGGATCTGACACTTAAGCCTAAAAATCTTGACCTTCCATATGTGTGGTTTATACTCTTGCCACTGTATGGATTTCCTACTGCAAAATGCAGAAGTCATGTTTATAGTTTCTTGGTCTGATATATAAAGCTCATCAAGAAAATATTGTTATGAATTGCAGTGCCACATGAGACCAGAGTTTGACTTGCAATTATTTCACTTTATTTATGCCTGTGAGAACTTAATGAAGTAAGTTACTCAAGTTTTCTTTCTGAGAATATATTACTCAAAATTATCTCATAGCTTAGAAAATTAGGAATTCTTACAAGTAATTCCATCTTTGAAGTTGAATATTTAACGACCGCAAACAGAATTCATATGCACAAATTAAACAAAGGTAATAATTAAGTGTTATCTCTCTTGCTCCTTACTATTCTTTTATTGAGGATTTTTAAATAAATTTTACCTTCCTCTAGAACTGAGAAAAAAAAATGGCTCCCTGATTGTATTCTCAAACTAATTGATTTTAAAAAGATACTAAAGCTATTAAAAATACCTTCTCAAAACACAAAATGAAGTTTATGGAATTCATTAGCATTCATAACTGATAATGCAAATGTGAATTATGTCATGATACACTCAATATACCATCTGTTCCATGAAAGAAAAACATCTGTTGGTAAATGCAAACTGTGGAGCTTATGTGGTATGCAATATGTTCAGATACTGTATGGAATAAATAAATTGGACATTGACAATCTATTGTGTTAGAAGCATTCAGCTACTTTCTTATTTTAAAAAGAGGAGGAGCTCAGCTGCAAGTATTTTTGAGACATAGAAGGAAATTATTGTGCCACGCCCCATCCAGGTGTCTTTTGCTGAAGCCAGTCACTAACAGGATGCTGTAAACATCATCTACAGTTATGAGATTATTTAATGTAGCATGGACATAGATGAATGTGCTCCTCTTCCATAGAGGTTTCTGTGTCTGAATTTTTGTGATGAAGATTATACTACAATTTGTAATATTTTTTTGAATTAGCTATATTTTCTGGTTTACAAGATGAAAATTATGATTATGAAACAGGTATATTCACATGTATGAAAGTTAAAGAAGACTATTGCATCTTTAATAATGATAAATAGAATCAACACATGAATAAACCTGAATTTTTTAATGTACTCCACTCATATGAAAAAGGAAAAGGGGTAGTAGTTTTAGAATTCTGAGGGTTAAGCTAGCTCTTCTAGAATAGAATCTAATCTTAAAAACTCTAACCGTTGTAATACGTAGTGCTTTTTGCCCCTCATGTAGAGTATCCTGTTTTCAGATTCATTTGTTCAACTGGTTAAAAATGCTTAGACAATGAAAGTACTGGTTTTTTATAACTGAGTGGGACAGCTGAGGCAGAGGTGAAAGTCTCAGAAAACCACTGTTCTGCAACCATATTCTGTTGCAGAAAAGATAGCACCAACTGTACTTCATAAATTTCCTTGACAACTCTCCATCCATTCTTTGTCATCTCACCCCCACACCTCAGGATTGTAAGAAGGAATTTGTCAAACTTTGTTGTTAAATAAGTCAAGCTAATGTTTGCGCTAATGAACTACTAATGTTTATTTGAAAGGGAATAAAAGCCGTTCTCTGGTATGCATAACACTGGCACTACGTTTTTATAGAGCAATCCAAAAGACTGGGAACAGTTTCCTGAGAAGAGGATTTGGGTTTCTGTAATTCTCTTCAAGAACTCCTGTGACATTTCCATCGTCTGTCTCCACATTGCTTTTGAACAGCTCTTAAGCTTTTTACTCCAAATTGTCCTTGCATATCACTGTTTATTTTCTTCAGTTTTCCAGTATGTCCACATTCATTTTCAGGCCACAGAGAGTGATGGAAGAAGGCTGCAGACAAAATACGTTTAAACTATTTGTTTGGATCAGACTCATCAGTCAACTGTCCTGTATGGTACTGTTAATATCCTTGGTACTCTGGACTCCATGAATCTGAGAGAGTTTTTTATCCTTAAGAATGTCAACTGAGGTGAGTCTCACTTTGTATTAGTGTCAGCACATTTAGTCACTTGCAACATAACTGACTAACTAACTGTCATGATGGAAAATCTTTGCAAAAACAAACACTAAAAATAAGTAGATGTAGCAGTTCTTTTAAATTGTATTTTAAATTGTTTCCAAATATTGCTACATTGAAAGAAGCAGATGCTATGGATTGATATTCAAAGTACTGAGAGAGATGAATGCCTGGACTAAACTTTTTGCTACATATAGTTTCGCCAGCTGTACTACCAGTGCTGTAGCTAGAGTATCTAATTTTAACCCATTATCTGTAATGGAAGTGAGCCACACATTTTCTCTCTTCAAGTTTTTCTTCTGTCAGTCTTTCCTGGGACTTGTGGTTTATTCTGTACTCCATTTTAACATATTGCCAATATGTTTTTCAAGTGTCAGAGATAAAATTAAATGATATAGAAAATTCCAGAGAAGATGCAGGCAACAGGATTTTTTTACAGGCTCCAGTTTATATCTGTAAAAAAATAATAATTTGGAAATATGGACAAGTTCACAGCTACCTTGCTCTAAGAAATAAAAGAACAGCCCAAGATATCAATATCCAGATAACAAATGAATAGTTTCTCTTTCTTAGTTGAAATAAAGATAAGTTAATAGAATGAACATAAGCCTTAACTATCAATCACCAGGCTAGCAGGTCTATTTTTCAGATTTGGACTCAAGGTTGTATACAAGAATGGCTATTTACTTAAGAGGAATATAGCAGCTAAACAACCTTCGCTACTTTTTTGTTTGGAAAATGTTACAGTAAAGTAGCAGAGATCAGACAAATGATGCACAAACAACAAAAATGCCCAAGGGATACAAGGTGTTGAAGGATGATACAGGTGAGTATCAGCATCCATGCAGGCACATGCAAATATTGCCAAAGAATTTGGCCTCTAATTGCCAGTATATAGACCAGAAACAGTGCTGGGCTGAGAATGGACTGTTCTGAGGGACCTAAGGGCTGAGAATATGCTCCATAGGAAACTGAAAATCCCACAGCAGGCCAAGGTCAGAAACTTTCCACTAGTCTGCAAATTACAGCTAGACAAGAACAATATACACAGTGTAGGAAAAATACAGTACTTGAAATCCTCACATTAGAGTCCTATGGAGTGATGACTTGAAGAACATAAATAATTGCATTAAAAAGAGAGTATTTTAAATTTTTTTTCTCAGTCATGTAAGTCCAAAATAATTCATAGCATATTTAAAGAAATTAATGGCCTTTAGATGCAAAAGACAACTGATTGAAAGCTTACACCATATAGATTTCTTTGTTGAGCGATTGTCCTAACAGCAAATCAAAGCAAAATGGCAGTCAAAAATATCTGACAAAAATTTAGAAGATACATTATATTATATTAAATAAATGTAATAAATTATTTCTGCAAGTATTTCAGCTTAAAGAAACAAAACCAAAACTAGCTGTGCAATCAGTGTTTTTTTAATAATACTTAATGTAATTTTCGCTCTGTGGATCTGGGCACCTTCTTAAACTGGTGTTTACACATGGCAGGAAACATGAAAGTATGTACTGAAGAGTAGGTGTTGGTGACTGCCACGGAGATGCAAAATACCACTCAATCATTGTGAATCTGTAGAATATGTCAGAAATCTTGTTTGTCAGTCTTTAAAAAGGAGGAAAGCCTGAGAAAACAGATAAGGGAGTGAAATCCAAGAAGAAAAGGGAATATGGGGAGTGAGGCAGTAACAGAATTCACAGGAGGATTGTTTCTCCCAGAGGAGAGTGGAGGTGCTGGCAGTTGACAGATCAAGATAAAGGGCTGTCTTATATGCCTCACAGCACTGGAGAAAGGACATAGAAAAGCTGGAGGAATAAAAGTTTTAAAGATAATGCTTTAGTAAATAAGGCCTGAAGAGATGATGTTGCTATAATCTAAATACAACTGAAATGGTTATGTAAATGAAACACTTATAAGAAATCAAAGGAATGGCTGTTATTCTCCAGCTCTCAGTTCACTGAGCAGTCTTTTTTTGCAGGCCTGTGACAGGACAGTGGGAGTGTTCTCTTCCATTATAGGATGAGATAGAAGTATAGTGCAGATGGTCCTGTCTCCTTCTATGTGATCACGAAAATCCTTCTCTTTCTCAGGCTGTTTTAAGATAACAATGTCACATTGCAAAGCCAAAGTAGATCTAAGGCTTGTAGGAACCCTTCATTGCAAATGAGAGATTCAGGATTAAAATGGGATCAAAGAAATTAATAAGCATTATGTAATTTACCTCTAGTTATGGAGGAGACTTTTCTGTGGCTTTTGTGTTAGTTATTCTGCACTTGAAAATGCTGCATTATTTATTGTATGCATAAAACTTGATTCTCTAAGGTCTGTGAAGAGCTTTTTTTATTAAAAAGAAGTGGCAGCATGTTCTGTTTCTTGATATCACACCAACAGCAAACACTGAAGTCATGAGTGCTGCTACCTCCCTTGATTTGTATCAAGAGTATATTTTAAATTTACATTTTTTTTCAGAGGATCCTGGTTCTAATAGACAGTTGGGTATTTAAAATGTGAAAGATGACAGGTTGATTAGCTTTTGTTTGTACAGCTTTTAAAGCTAAGAATGTAACATAAATAATACAGCATGTTATCTTCAATGGATGAAGAAACAGAACAGCAGTTACCTCAGAACATCATTTCCTCTTTACCAAGATGTTTTGGAGAAACTGTGCTACTGTGTTGAGAATATTACATACATATTCAAACCGTGCATTCATTATACTCAGTAGTTAAATTTTAATTATTATGAGCTATTTACCATTCTATTTGTCATGGGAGATACCATGGTTTCTGGCTTTAACAGTTAACTGGATTGTATTTCTACAATTGTAATATGGTAAACTATCATTTTTAGCTGGTGTCCACAAGATATGGGTTTAGCCCTGCTATTACTTACATGTATGCTTGTTTCCTCTCTGTTTATGTTTGGCTTCTTGGAGGCAATATGAATTACAATGTGTAATACAGAACATCTGTTTGGTTTCTTCATTGCTAGAATTCAGTGGCAGCCAATTTATGGATTAGATGCTGGTTATAGTACTACACAGTGTCTCAGAAATCTGCAAACTATTTTCTAGTTCCCTATGCACTGATGGTCCTAGATATACATATACTAGACCCTGTTCACTAGGGAGGTTGTATAAGAGGTACAGGAAAAGTTACAGTTTGAAAGGATCTTCATTTATTATAGGCTAGAAAACTTCTGGGCTACTAAGGTACAACCACTACACTGTAGTTTCAATGAAATTAATAATTAGTAAAACTAGTTATTTACTGGTCTTTTCATAGACTGTGCTTAGATAGATTGAGGACCATTTAAAAGAATGTCTCATCTGTATAGTTCTAAAAATAATAAAATGACAGAATCAGCATCTGCTGTTTTTCAACTGAAGTTTATTGTTTGTTTGCTACAGTACAAAAAAGCAAAAAGCAAATCACTGCCAACTGTATAATTATATGAGATGACGTATATTTTTAAATGTTTAAATAATTGTTAAAATAACCTTCCTAGTTTTCTACAATAAGTAGTTCAAATTGTCAAGTATTATGATTCCAAATTTACTGCTTTCTCTGTTCTATAATCAATGAAAGATTTAATAGGCTTTATCTTAAGAAGTGATTCACTTAAGTGTCTTGTGCTTTCTTGGTTTTGTTAGGCATCAGTTGGATGGCAACATATCATTTGAAAGGCATTTTGAAATGCATAAGCATTTGAAAGGCAACATATCATTTTTTTCCAGATGTGTGACTGGGATTTCTGTAAGCATGATTTTTTTAAACATATTTTTTGCTTGATAGCTAATAATTCTTCCTGAAAATCAATGAATTACATACCCTCACCCCCTGCCACCTACCTCTTGGACCAACACATTGATCAGGTAGTCAGTGTCTGTAGTAGTGGCTGAACTTTCCAAGGATGTGGTTGCATCTTTGCCAAGGTCACATACCACCATGCTGACCTACAAGCAAGCCAATGACTGAATCAACATTAACTACTTTTTTTCTGCTCCAAAACATGATGTCTGTCCACCACTGTTGCACTGATATGGGAAAGCAAAAGCTGTCCAGAGACCATGCCTCCTCCATCCTGCTGCTAGACTGTGTCAAACTGAAAGCGGTTGTAAATATGAGAAGGGTTGTAGCAATATGGTCTGACCCTTAGTTATTGCAGTCCCTAATGAGCTGGGTATATTTCTGCCTTTTGTGGTACTTTCCTTCTGCTCCATTCTGATAGGTGAGCATGGAACATGACTAAACCATTAATATTAGGACATCATTTTTTTTTTCTCTGAAAGCAGCACTGACTTCTCAGGGATGATCCTCTTGATTATTCACAGCGATGACTTCTTAGAGTACATTTAAATGAGAGATGACAATGTACCTTAGAACCACCCCCCAGTCTTCCACTCCATGTTCATATTCCATTAAAATGAACTCTGGTAGAGTAAAGCCCTGGAGAGCAATGTTTTTACAGTCTCGTTACTACCTAGTGTATTAGACCATGGCAAAAACATAGCTTAATTAAAAATATATCCTGTTACAGTGAATGATCACTTGGCAGCAATAGTTATTTTAAAACTTTATCTAAGGCCTTTACACTAAGCTTTCACCATCTGTTCTACTTTCTAATTATACATGCAAAAAGAAGATAATTCACAAGTGTATCATAAAAGTGGATAATGTAATTGATTAAATGATATTGCTATGTGTATGTGTTTAGTTATTCAATGCCTCTGTTTTGCTTTTTAGCTCATAAATCACTCTGAGTACATTGTACAGTGACTTTTTCTTGGCAACAGACAAGAGACGTGCTCTCATATTTTGAGGGGAGGCATTGAACTGATGATAATAATGGATGGAAAGAGAATACCAGAGAGGTACAAATAGTGTCAAACATCAACTATGCATGCTCCGGTTCTTTGAAAGAGTTGGATCAACCTGCAGTACTTCAGCACATGAGGACCTACTTGGCAACTGTGTTACATTAAATAAAGAGCAAGGAACAATTGCTTGTTTAAATGACATCTGACAGTCAGCATATAAACTTTTGCAAGACATTACAATATCTGTGCACTTTTATGAATTGAAATCTTGGGGCTTTGTTTTGCTATGTCATCCAGATGCTTATATTACTTTTGAAAGTACTAAAATGAAATCCATTTCTATTGCATGTTGAGCTTAAATTCATCTAAGGGCTTAGGGAAGGAAAATAGCCTGTATGTTAAAACAGCAAGGAAAAAAGGAAAAGCCACAATAAGTGGAAAGAAAAATTACTTATCATTTGTTACCACAAACAGGTAATGAACTGAATTCACAGATTTCAAGTAACATTAAAATCTGAAGAATAGTATAGCCATTGCAATACTTAATTTCCTTAAAACTAGCAGATTTTAGTGAATTCACAGAAAACTCTGGCTGGGAACAGATACTCCAGTCTAAGGTCTGCTTTGCTGAGAACTTGGTCAGGCAAGATGAAGTAGGAATTTGAAGTGATTCTACAAAGCTCTAGGTAAACTGTAGTCTCCCTGTAGATTCATTTGTTTGAAGATGTACTTAGTACTAGTTGTGTTTTCTACAGTAATATGTACATTGCGGTACGTGTCCTAAGTGTGTACATAAAACACATTGCACAAGAACACATTTGTCTGTCTGCATTAAAGAAAAGACTCATTATGAAATGTTTTTAAAGGTGCCTGAAATTAAACAGAAGGAAACTTCATTCTTATATTGTTAGCATTCTACCCATTTAGCAGTCTATTCGTTTATGCTGTAGTTTTTGTGATTCCCAATGGGTTTTAGCTGACTTCCTCCCAAACAGCTCTTCTCTGTTACCTTTGTTCCCTGATTAAAGGAGACAAGGAGGGAGACTTCTTTGTGGCATTAATGTATATTTAATCCAGATCATTACTTTGGTAGTTTGGCCTCAGTCTTCTTCCAAGGACTTTAGTACACACCCCAGTCATGTCCTATCATGTCTTCTGCTCTTTCTCTAATGTCTCCTTCCCTCATTCTGACAGGTAATTTAGAAGGCCTGCCGTTCATCTTCCTTGCATTTGATTCCTCTGGATGTGAATGGATTGAAAGGTGGAATGTAGTGAAACAAACTAATCTGTAGCATGTTTGAGTATTTTAATAAATATTTTAAAATGTTTGTATTGACTCCACAAGGATTTCCTAAGTATTATCTATGCAGTCCAGACAAGACACTACTGTGATTTTGCCAGAAAATAGCATATTTTTATTTCCTAAAGTGTTTATATATAAAAAAATAAATAATAATTTCCTCTTACTCTATTGTGTAAAAAACCCAAGTTTATACTTAACATATATTTGCTTGTGTATTAGGTTTGCATGGCAAGGTTTTTGTAAGTGGGTGAGGAGCTGCAGGGGAAATTGCTAGAAGATTCCCGCATATCCAATAAAGCCACTGCGAGCCGGCTCCAAGGTGGACTCACCATGATGGTGGCACTGCCTCTGGGATAACATTTTTAAGAAGGGAAAAACAAACCTTGCACAACAGAAATGGCAGCTGGAGAGAGAAGTGCAAACATGTATGAGAAACCACCCTGCAGGCACCCAGGTCAGTGAAGAAGGAAGGGGAAGAGGTGCTCCAGGTACTAGAGCAGATATTCCTCTGCATGGTGAGGCAGGCAATCCCCCTGCAGCCCATGGAGATACAGTGGAGCAAAAATCCACCACACCAAAGCACATGGAAGCCTGAAGGAGGCTGTGACCACATGGGAAGCTGGTGTAGGAGCAGGTCCTGCCAGGACAAGGACCTACACTGGAGTAGTCTTTTCCTGAAGGACTGCAGCCCCTGGGAAGGACCCAAGCTCAAGCAATTTGTGAAAAACTGCAGCGTGTGGGAAGGCCTCATGTTGGAGAAGTTCATGGAGAGCCATCTCCCATGGGAGGAACTCCACACCGGAGAGGGGGAAAAGTGAGAGTCCTCCCTTTGAGGAGAAATGAGTGACAGAGACGACACGTGAAGCAAGTAGAGAAGATTGTGAGTGAAGTTGAGCCTGGGAAGAAGGAAGCAGTGGGAGGAAGGTGGTTTAAGATTTAGCTTTTGTTTTCTCATTACCCTACTCTGATTTGATTGGTAATAAATTAAACTTATTTCCCGAAGCTGAGTCTGGTTTGCCTGTGCCAGCAATTGCTGAGCAATTTCCCAGTCCTTATCTTGACCCTCAAGCCTTTCATTATATTTTCTCTCACCTGTCCAGCTGAGGAGAGGAGTGACAGAACAGCTTTGATGGGCACCTGGCATCCAGCCAGAGTCAATCCACCAGAGCTTGGAAGCAAAAGAAATGTATGATGGTGTGCTAAAAGCAAACCTACTAAATCCCTAGAGGAGAATGTAAGACAGCCATAATCTGCAATGATATATTGCTTGAAAGAGCAGACAAAAAAGGCATGTGTCTAACTCAGCACCTGTAGAAGACAATAAACTCCATAAATTAGGCAATGATACTTCATCTTAAAATACATGGGCATGGGCAAAGTCTCATTTACTTCACAGGTCTGAGTTAGAACCCATGCAAAGGGATGAGGGGTCCAAAAACAGATTGTAAACAGTAGGATTAGAGCATTAGGACTGGAACTAAAGCCACCTGAATCAGTGGGATTTCTTATGCTGTTTTACAGGGGACTGTGAATTGGTCCCTGAAATATTAATTCTGAACTCTGAAGAGATATTCCTTAATCTATCCTAACCTGTTGTTCATGAACACAGGTTTTGTCACTAGTCAGTCCTCTGCTATGAGTATACTGGCATTTTGTGTCAAAATTGGCTTCACAGGATTAGCTGCTGTCTGAAACAATAAAAATATCTAATTATATCAAGTTCAGAGCAGGTTGGTATTTTGGAGGTTCATTAAACTAACTCAAGTTGATGAACTAGTTACTTTTGTTCCTAAAATGTTCATACTCTTCTAGAAGTCAACAGCAAATGAACACTTTTATAAAAAAAAAAAGAAGTTATACCATTCCAGAAGTAAATACCTCCAGTCTCCTGCTGTGCAGTCTATATACACAAGACTTAATTTTATCTTTTTTCTCCTGTGTTCCAAACCGTCACACTCTTCACTTATTCTGTATCCTCCTGTGCTGCTGTTTCTCTCAATTTTTTAAAAGATTTATTGCACAGAGGATTTTCCTTCCTTTATATTGTCTTTTTGTTGATTTGTTTTTTAAACTTTAGTGGAATGTAATTCTTATGCTAGAATCAGAGTTTAAATTTCAAAACCAAAATTTTCTCTTAAGTTTGAAAATGGGAAAAGGAATCCTTATTATACCCAATCTTTTTAAAACCCCTGAAGAGTTAGTAAAGAAATCTCTAAAGGTTCAGTAGTTTTAAAAATAGATTAATTCTTTCTCTAAAGCAATGATTTAATATGGCAGATCTTTTGAGTTTTCTGTAACTAGGGAACAGTCTTTTTTAACTTTCCAGCAAGAAACAATGACAGCGATCCTGACTCAGCGTGACAATGCTATAGTAGATGTTACTTATATTATAATATAAATTATTTTGAGATATGATGTCAGTTGCAGAAAGAGTCTAAAAGGCTCTCTGATCAGTGATAAGAAATTGTTCATTAGATAATTGTAACTCATATGACGATCTGCAGAGCAAAGCAGTTTTGGCCAGCTGCCTGAATTCACTTCATCATATCCTTAAGTTTAATGAGACTTTGTAGACTGATGGATTATAAAGCCAAAAGGGCCCATTGGGATCATCCACAGTAACCTTTGCAGCACAGGCTGGAGACCTTTGCTCAACAAATCCTCGTTCACAGAATAAAAGTCTTTACATTCAGGTATCCTCCTTTTTTGTAAAAAGTCTTGTGATGAGTTGTGAACCTTG